>CP139507.1:158486329-158977082 GCA_021014915.2 Artemisia tridentata subsp. tridentata | reverse complement strand
CTAAGTAGAAACTACAAATACTAGAAAACACACTGCTATTGTATATACCATTGAAAATTGCAAATTTTTCATTGTCATACAAAATGTTGACTTTATGGAGTCAATAACCATTACAACAACCTAAAACTACTTACCATCTACCTATATCAGTTGACTAATTTCATTCCTAACACAACACGAAAGACCATTAAAATCCCAATCAAAATAAGAAAAATTCGGTCATACAATTGTAATTTTGACTTTGTGCAAGTCAACTCATTAACCAACTGCTTCTTTTCCATTGTTAGAACAGCAATGTGTTCTTGCAGCTCATTGTTTTGATTCCCTCTCTTGGCCTTTTGATGCTCTTCAAATAGCAATTCTCTATAATAATCACTGGGTAAATCATCATCAAAAAATTCATAGTAACCACACTTTTTTCGCTTATCCTGTAATTACCAAACAAAATCACCATCAATTGGAGAGTATCATTCTTCACAGAAAACAAAATTAAATTAGGTATTACATATTTGGGACAAGCAATGAAACGTTTCCCTGGATTCTCCTTTGTCCACGTCATTTTCACAGTCATGGCTAGGCCACAACCACAGTGAGATGTAACATACTTATGCGTCACTCTTGGTGTTCCTGGAGCGTATTGTGCCATCATCAATTTGGGATTTCGATTATAACGTTAAACAGTGAATTGATTTGGGGGTGGTGGGTTTTTTTTTTTGTGTGATTGGGGAAGAAAGAGGTAAATAAGAACGTTATATAAGCCGACAAAATTTATGCCAGCGTGGATATCCAACGTGGCTAATTATAAACGGTAAGCACCTTAATCTCCCGTTAGTACACACAATAGTAAAGATTAGTAAGTTACATGACTTATTTTACGAGATTAATAGTTCATTACACAACTTAGTAAATGGTGTCAAGTTTGATACATTTATATATCATTATCCTTTAAAATCCTTACTTAACGAGCGTTGGTGGGAGTTGTGGGGCCATTTGGATGGAGGGACTAACGATGCATAAGGTTTCACACTTAAGGCTGAGTGGTACAATTTTTTTGGTCAAAGGACCACCGGCTGCGGTCAACGCAAACCACAAGGACCAACGTTGTAATTTACTCTAAATTTAAACTTATCGCTAACACACCACCTTCTTTCAATTTTAAAGGGGTGGTACGGCTCATTGTATCTTTTCTGAAATTATTTAAGTTTTGTTTCATAGCTTCATCTTTATATATTGTTGGTTGAATTTTGCAGAAAGTTTTTACAGCCATTTATAAGACTCGTAACAATCAGCTGAATATTCTTGCTTTATGACATTTAAATTTTTTATAGCACGGTATCTGCATGTAGTGATAGCGGGTACCGTGCACAAAACATTTTGGCAAAGATATTTTCAGTTTTATGTTTTTCATTACAATAACTTTACAAATAATGAAAATATTAGGTTTGAGTAAATTCAAGTAAGATGATGGGCAATATTAAACTAATTCAGACGATAAATATGGAGAACTGATCTGATGTTACGACAATATAAAGGCGTTAGTTGGTGATGTTATGGAGGTATGAGGTCAAAATAGCTGATAGTAGCCCCTAGTAGCAAGTTATTTGTAAATAAAAATACCAAATCAAAATTTTAAAATCATTTATATCATATTAAGAAAAGTTAGTTATTAAGCATACACCTTTTTGTGAACGGCAAAGAGAGATATAAATATATAAACAAATAAGGGAAAATTTCAAATTTGCCCCGGAGGCATCTCCAAGACACTAAGATTTGCCTCAACTGACATCTTTACTCTTAAATGCCCAGGGCGACTGGGCGAGCGGTCAACACCACTATTTTTTGACCAAAATATACCGTATTTCACTTTTTTGTACATACTTTTGCACTTTTTTGTCAAAAATAGACCGTATTTTAATATTTTTTTTTTTGTCAAAAATAGACCGTATTTCAATCATTGATGGGAAACGTGTCACACAAATGTTTAGTTGTCATTTTGAAAGTCGCCCAAGGTATATTCTAGGGTTTTTTTTGAAAATTTGTCTAATTTTTGTTGTCTTGGGGATTTATCCGGAGCAAATTTGGAATTTTCCCAAGAAACAATGCTACTAGCAAGGCGTTAGAAGCAAAAACAGTCCAGATTAGACAATTACATGAACTAGACTCTACCCGAGGCTTTAACTGTGAGGCCTACAAAAGGGATGAAAAAACTCTAGCCAATTACAGGATACCCGAGACTAGAGAAAAATCCCCACTCACAAAGGCCGAGCCACCGATTTTCACTCCGGAGTGTTTTTGATGAAAACCCATACACCTAGTAAGTTTATTTTTGGGCACTTGTCTAAATTGTTAACAATATTTAAGATACTTATCTCACATATATGTAGAATATATAAGTATTAAAAAGGTATAGAAAACCAAAAAAATTAAGAAATCATGTGGCTAACTATGAAAAGTATAACTCTTATTATATAATATATGTACGAAATATAAAACACGGTCTTTTGTTTTTGCGCTAAAATTTATTAAAAAAGATCAAAAAGGTGTGTAGATTGGTTCCAGAGGAACTCTTAAGATTTAATAATATTTTCGAATGTTATAATTTATTATGCATTTTTTAAATTTTATTGATTTGTATGTGTGTTTTTGCATTAAAATTACACGTATTTAAAAAATATAATAAATGAAATATTAAAATGTTGTGTAAGATATATTAGTAAAAGCTTTGTAGTGTGTACATTATACACGAAAAGAGGTGATGCTTAAAAAAATACATTAATAACATCTTAAAATATTGAAAACTTAAAACATCATTTCACTATTTTCTATATTATCTATAAAGCATTTACACTATTTTCTTTAATCGTTAATCTTGAACACTTAAAAAATCATTTCAATTACTAAAATACCTTTGATTAAAACATCCACTAATAAATTAATATTTTAAATATTGTTTAATCTTCAAACTTTTATCATTTTTTGTTTATAACTCATAAATTACTTTTTTTCGCAATGAAGGTCTCCCCAAAAGTTGCATCAAAGGTCACCCCAAAACACAAATTCACAAGTATAATTATTTGCCACTATACACTGTCGTTTTGTGTGATTATTTGTCTAATTATATGTAATATAGATAAGTTAAATGTCGGAGAAAAGTCAAAAACTAAATCCCACATTGGAAAATAAAATGAAATAAATGCTTACATATACATTTTTATTGCGAATTGGAAAAGTATCGTATGCATGTCAATTAGGAGTGGCAATTTTTGACATGATCCGATAAATGATACGAACCCGACATGAAGTTAAACGAGTTTGGGTTGAGGATAAGCACGTTTGGGTCTAAAACATGTCAACCCGTCTAACCCGTTTAATAAACGGATTGTGTTCGGGTTGAGTAAGTATTAAACATGTCAACCCGTGAACCGTTAAAGTATATAAGCCTCTAAAAATAAAATTTATAATTTGGTTTTTATATTGATTCGGATTAAATGGATATTCTTATGTACTTAATACTCCGTGTGAGTGGATTATGATTATAACTCATATGACATTGACATTGTCGTATAGTTATTTGTATGTTATTGTTATCGTTGTTTAGATCGTTATATAATTTTTTGATATAAGTAGTTGAATAGACAAACGACGAGTCTTATTCACCGCTTGACGTATTTACTTAAACAGATGAAATGGGTTACAAACGGGTTACATATGTTATTCAAGCCTGAGATAGAGTTGAGTTTCTTGACACAATTAATGAACGGGTTGTGTTTGGGTAAATGTTATACTAACCTACCAACCCACGAACCCGAGTAGGTAAGCTCAAACACGACTTGATATACTAACCCATAACGTCAAGCACTTGGACCAAAAGGTTAGTTGACTATGACCACAAAAATAAATAACTCAATATTTATTTTACTTATATATTTAAATTGAAGGATAAAATCAGCAATAAAATTTGCATATGCACATTGAAAGATAGCCTAGGCGTTCACAATGGCCAACTGATCCCCAATATTTTTGTTGACATTTTTCATTGCAACATGTAGTGTAACAATCAGCTGAACAAGGCCCTACTGTCGATTGACATATCGGTCTTTTATTCACATCGTGTTTGTCCATGTATTCTTCTTCTATCGCTTGCACCAATGAAACGACTGCATCATATACCATTTGATATCATGTCATCAAAATATATGTTTTAATAGCTTACAAAAAAGAAATTGTAATTTGAAAACGGTATATACTTCATCGATCGATATGCTGTTAAGTTTTTAAAATATTTTTGTAGTTGATTAGGTTCTTCAAGTATATATGAAAATGAGAGTTTGTCTCTCACATTTTTTAATATAACAAATAAACATAAAGGCAGACGGACATCATCAATAAACTTTTCTAAGAAAATCAGTATCAAAGTTTGTGATTTTACCAGTCACAATGAAATGCCATTTATGATTGTTATGCATGTCTAACTCATATAGTTATTTTATTTGATGTTGGTTCTGATCATTATATATAATATGAAAAGTAGTACCTAAAATACCAAGAACAAGAACAAATATTATGTGAAACTTGACCGAAACTTTAGCCATTGTCATGCGATGAAGGCAAATAACTTGAAGATATATTTTGAAATTGCAATCTAAGGTATGATGTATGTCCGTATTTATAATGTTTAGCAGCTCCACTAATGCAATTAATTGCTCCTGGTAGGCTCCATATCTGTATTAGAGCAGTAGGTGACGAATTCGTTGTGGCTCGCCATGCCTATGTGGCACCTTCGCCATGCTTGCCCATGACACCGTCTGACTTCGCCATAGCTCGCCGTGAGGCACCTCCTCGTCTGCATGGCGAGCTTCATTTCGTCCTTCTTTGTCAAATGTTAACGTTACCCAACGTTTTTATTTGAAATTCGACCTTTTTTTTTTTTTTTTTTTTTTGGTCCAAATGAGTAAGTTGTAGTTTGTTATGATAAGGGGGTTGTAAAGGGATGTATGTCATGGTGACGTGGCACCCCGTGGGACCCGAATGAGGAATTTTGCTTGCCCATGACACCTACTACTCTTACATATAATGTAAATAAAGAGCAATGATAGACTCACTCACAAAATCTACATAAAAAATTCACTCGCTGACATGTCAACGTGTGATTGGTGCATTTTCTGGCAGTTTATCTCTCCTCTCTCTTATTAACCTAAATGAGAATATGAAAATCTTACTAATTATGGAAACTTTCTAAATAAGGAAACTTTCTAAAAATAGAAACTTACTAAATTTGGAAACCTGCTAAAAATGGAAAGTTACTTAAAATGGAAAGGTTTGTAATTCTTTGCTACCCCTCTAGGTGTGAAGAAGGAGAGGACTTGATTCTATCTTATTCATTTTGGTTTGTGCTTTGCTTTGAAATAAGGTACAGATATTCTGCTCTTTTAATAAGGAGCCTTCGTTCTCTTATTTTGATTCGTAATAGGGTTTCCTATGCCATTGCTATGTTCCCTACACTTTGATTCGTTGTTTGATTCATTTGACCTTGATGTTCGATATGACCTTGTTTACTTTGAACCTTTGACATGAACCTTTGGCTTATGAACCTTTTGATATGAACCCTGTGATTTGGACTTTGATATTTGGACTATGACAACATGGACCTTTGCTTTGATTTGGACTTTGACATTTGACCCCAGTTTGATACCCGAGCCAAGTTCATTTCCTAGCCATGAAGGTAACATGGCCGTGTCTGTGATGCACCACTGGCATGACTAGCGTGTAGCCCTAGTGATTTGGTTACACCGTCCCCATTTTGATTATGATATGCATGCACACTATATGATTTATTATGGCCTATATGATTTTGTTCGGGGGGCGAATGGATGCATCCTAGGTTCGAGTCCGTGTTCGTGGACAGTTCGTTTTGATATGATATGGTGACTGAGGATGGGTGCAATCCACTTCTTTCACAAAGTTCGGGAGCTGATCACTCCAATTGGTACATGAGGACACCCCTCATATTATCGGCTTAATTGAGAGGCATCCCCTCTACATGATTATGATATGATTATGATATGATATGTGATTTGTTTGGGCTCGTGGTGGATGACTGTCCTAGACCTTTATTCTTGTACCTTATTCATATCTTATACATTATGCTATATTCGTTTGCTTCATTTCCGTTTATTTTATATCTGTTCACTGGGCTTTTTAAGCTCAGCCGCGTTTCTTTTCCCGCGGCAGGTATCTAAGCTAGGAGCTTTTGGATTATGCTTTGGATGGGATGAGAGTTAGATGGAGCTTTGACCTTAGATGACCACCTTTATCTTATGACTTTGTTTGGACATGGATTTCCTTTGTATTCGTATTTTGGATGTTTCTTTATCTTTCGAACTTATGTACTTATTCAAGTCGTGTTGACTTGATTTCCTTTGATATATTTATTAAGACTTCCGCTGTGTATTTATGTATGCTTTGATTTGTCACCATAATGTGATACTTCTACCCTTGTCGGGTTGGGGTGTTACAATTATGGTCTGTGAGTCTTATGGACCCTAGGATTTGACCCTTAAGACTTAGCCTGTGAGTCTTATGGACCCTAGGATTTGACCCTTAAGACTTAAGTTTTGACTGGTGAGGTTTTGGGTAGTCATAGGTTTCTGCTTCGTCTTCCATTTCGTGCTTATTTTCCTTATGTTGTTGCTAATTCTTTTCATGATCATTCAGATGGTGAACACGCGCTTTAACGAGTATGATGCTCCAAATTTCGAGGCCATGATTGCTGAGGCCTTGAAAAACGTCCTCCCTAATCTTTCTGCTCAGGTGGTGACCGAGGTCACCAACAATATCCGCAATGGTGCTGGATCTTCTGGTAATGGTGGTGGTGATAGTGGTGCTCCACCTGTTGCTAACCCACCTGTTGGCATTCATGTGTGGATCGAGAGGTTCAACAAGCTTAAGCCTCTCTCGTTCAAGTCCGCTGCCACTCCCCATGAGGCAGAGGACTGGATCACCCATGTCGAAAAGTTATTCAGGGTTCTCGGATGTGCTGACGAGTTTAAAACTCGTTTGGCTACATTCAAGCTAGAGGGTGACGCTCTTAATTGGCGGACTGCTCTTGTCCAAGCTAAGGGAGATGATTATGCTGAGACCTGTTCTTGGACGGATTTCGTTGAAGTGTTCTATAGGCAGTATATTCCATTATCGGAGCAGCAGAAGTATGAGAGGGAGTATGGGACGATTCGTCAGGGGGATCGTGAGTCATCAGGTGAGTTTACGCAAAGGTTTTTACGTTTGGCCAGTTTTGTGGGGCCAGAGGTTACCGGGGATACAACTATCATCCTCTTCATGTGGTATCTTATCCTTTCGATCAGATTCAGCCGGATATGTCTCTTCCGGAAGAGCCGGAGGCTATTTTGGACCGGCAGGAACGGGTTATGAGAAATAAAGTAATTCCGTTCGTAAAGATTCTTTGGAAGAACCACCCAGAGCGGGAGGCTACCTGGGAGACCGAAGAGTCGATACGAGCTAGCTATCCACATTTTGTATTCTGATCTGGTATGTCTCTATTTTGATTCCGTTCCAAGTCCTTTCTACTTCTTTGCAAATTTCGAGGACGAAATTTTTCGGTTAGAGGGGAAGAGTTGTAAAACCCGAAAAATCTAAAACATGTAAAAAGACCAAAATGCCCCTACAATCTAAAACTATGATTAATATGTTTATAAAAGTACCAAAAGAGCTCCAAACTTTAAGAGATGATCAAGAAATGAAATAAAACAAATTTCTTTACCACATTTGACATTTTTGTGAAGTACCAAAATTATTTGAACACATATAGGGTCCGAAAATTTGTCTGGCATAGTAAAACATTTATTATAAACTTTACAATATAACTAATATACATTTAAATGTAAAATAAACATGGTAAGTATTCTAAAATTCAAAGTATGATTTGGTCCAAGGGATAACCGAATTTTTGCCAGCCCATGCTCCCAAAATCTCGGCCATTTACTTTTTATTTGAACCAATTCCATTAAACCCTAATTTATCCTTGCCGACTAAAGCAAAACACACACAAAAATACATTGCTCTCCCATACGAATTTCTAGACCATCTTGGTTATTTTTCCTGTGATCTACATCATCTAAAGGAGCTGAGAAAAATAGCCTTCGAATTATTTGTGGCCTGGTTTGATCGTGGTCGAATTTTCTTTGTCGCATGAACAAAACTAAGGTAAATTCGTGTATAATTAATCCGACCCTTTTAAAATTCGTTTCTCATTTTTCCTGAGTTCCTTACATCGTATATGTCCTATGAAAAATGATTACAAGGCTTGTAGATCGTTCGTGAGCCGTGGTGAATTTTTGTGGTGTCGCGTGTAGATCCGAGAAGAAGAAATTCGTGCTAGCCAATCCCTACGTTCTAAATTCGGTTTGCCATTTTTCCTGAGTCCTTTATGATCTATGAACGTCGAATAAAATGATTAGAACATAACATGCATGACCTACGAATTATTAAGGAATTAACCCACGAAAACATGGGAAAATCACATATTATACTATACGAATTATCTGGGAATGAAATATATTTTATTTAGACTTCTTATGATTCATATGATACTGGAAAAATGTTGGAATGATTTGTCATGGCCTATATCTTTTAATTTCAAATTTACTTGTTAATCGGTTTTAAATCAAAACGTGTTGAAAAGAAAGAAAAATTCGTACGATCTGAGTTTGTAGAATTAGGGTTTGATTTGCTGATGATTAATGATGTTTAATGATGGAGCAATGATTAAAAATGGATTGGATATGATAGGGTTAGGGTTTGTATTTTAAAAATGGTATACGATTGGTTTGTAAATATTTTTGGTGTGTTTCGTAACTTTTAAAAATCAAGGGTTATTTTTAGAACTTTATTTGGGCTGTGTACTATTCGAATAAAATATAACTTGAGGGTGCCATGTGTAATTTTTGTATTTAAAAGGATTAAAATGTTTTATTTGATAAATTGTAATTCGAATTGGAAAATAAATAAGGAGAGGGGTTAAAAGTGTAATTTCTGGAAAGTTAAGGTGTATTCGTGTATTTTAACATGTTAAGGGTGTGTTGTGTCATTTTGAGGATTTAATGGATTAATATGTAATTATTGATAATTAAAGATTGAAAATGTAAATTAAGGGTTAAATATGTAAGTTAATTAATTTGAGGGACCTATTGTGTAAATTATGGAAACTTGAAGGTACATTCGTATAACTTGTTAAATTAAGTACTAATTGTGTAATTTTGATAAATAAAGGGTTTAATGTGTAATTATGGATATTATAAGGTTTAAAGTGTAACTTAATATTATAAAGGGTGTAAATTGTAAATTATGAAATCTAAGGGACTAAATGAGTAATTCTGGATAACTTAAGATTTGAATAAGTTAATTATGATATTTTACTTTAAACCTCCATCTTTGACAGATTTACACTTCAAACCCTAGAATGTGGAAACTTGTCATATTCAACCCTAAACTTTTGTGACTTGTTAAAATACACCCTAAAGCCATAATATGATTCAATAATGACTTAACCTAAATGAGAATATGGAAATCTTACTAATTATGGAAACTTTCTAAATAAGGAAACTTTCTAAAAATAGAAACTTACTAAATTTGGAAACCTGCTAAAAATGGAAAGTTACTTAAAATGGAAAGGTTTGTAATTCTTTGCTACCCCTCTAGGTGTGAAGAAGGAGAGGACCTGATTCTATCTTATTCATTTTGGTTTGGGCTTTGCTTTGGAATAAGGTACAGATATTCTGCTCTTTTAATAAGGAGCCTTCGTTCTCTTATTTTGATTCGTAATAGGGTTTCCTATGCCATTGCTATGTTCCCTACACTTTGATTCGTTGTTTGATTCATTTGACCTTGATGTTCGATATGACCTTGTTTACTTTGAACCTTTGACATGAACCTTTGGCTTATGAACCTTTTGATATGAACCCTGTGATTTGGACTTTGATATTTGGACTATGACAACATGGACCTTTGCTTTGATTTGGACTTTGACATTTGACCCCAGTTTGATACCCGAGCCAAGTTCGTTTCCTAGCCATGAAGGTAACATGGCCGTGTCTGTGATGCACCACTGGCATGACTAGCGTGTAGCCCTAGTGATTTGGTTACACCGTCCCCATTTTGATTATGATATGCATGCACACTATATGATTTATTATGGCCTATATGATTTTGTTCGGGGGGCGAATGGATGCATCCTAGGTTCGAGTCCGTGTTCGTGGACAGTTCGTTTTGATATGATATGGTGACTGAGGATGGGTGCAATCCACTTCTTTCACAAAGTTCGGGAGCTGATCACTCCAATTGGTACATGAGGACACCCCTCATATTATCGGCTTATTTGAGAGGCATCCCCTCTACATGATTGTGATATGATTATGATATGATTATGATATGATATGTGATTTGTTTGGGCTCGTGGTGGATGACTGTCCTAGACCTTTATTCTTGTACCTTATTCATATCTTATACATTATGCTATATTCGTTTGCTTCATTTCCGTTTATTATATATCTGTTCACTGGGCTTTTTAAGCTCAGCCGCGTTTCTTTTCCCGCGGCAGGTATCTAAGCTAGGAGCTTTTGGATTATGCTTTGGATGGAATGAGAGTTAGATGGAGCTTTGACCTTAGATGACCACCTTTATCTTATGACTTTGTTTGGACATGGATTTCCTTTGTATTCGTATTTTGGATGTTTCTTTATCTTTCGAACTTATGTACTTATTCAAGTCGTGTTGACTTGATTTCCTTTGATATATTTATTAAGACTTCCGCTGTGTATTTATGTATGCTTTGATTTGTCACCATAATGTGATACTTCTACCCTTGTCGGGTTGGGGTGTTACAATTATGGTCTGTGAGTCTTATGGACCCTAGGATTTGACCCTTAAGACTTAGCCTGTGAGTCTTATGGACCCTAGGATTTGACCCTTAAGACTTAAGTTTTGACTGGTGAGGTTTTGGGTAGTCATAGGTTTCTGCTTCGTCTTCCATTTCGTGCTTATTTTCCTTATGTTGTTGCTAATTCTTTTCGTGATCATTCAGATGGTGAACACGCGCTTTAACGAGTATGATGCTCCAAATTTCGAGGCCATGATTGCTGAGGCCTTGAAAAACGTCCTCCCTAACCTTTCTGCTCAGGTGGTGACCGAGGTCACCAACAATATCCGCAATGGTGCTGGATCTTCTGGTAATGGTGGTGGTGATAGTGGTGCTCCACCTGTTGTTAACCCACCTGTTGGCATTCATGTGTGGATCGAGAGGTTCAACAAGCTTAAGCCTCTCTCGTTCAAGTCCGCTGCCACTCCCCATGAGGCAGAGGACTGGATCACCCATGTCGAAAAGTTATTCAGGGTTCTCGGATGTGCTGACGAGTTTAAAACTCGTTTGGCTACATTCAAGCTAGAGGGTGACGCTCTTAATTGGTGGACTGCTCTTGTCCAAGCTAAGGGAGATGATTATGCTGAGACCTGTTCTTGGACGGATTTCGTTGAAGTGTTCTATAGGCAGTATATTCCATTATCGGAGCAGCAGAAGTATGAGAGGGAGTATGGGACGATTCGTCAGGGGGATCGTGAGTCATCAGGTGAGTTTACGCAAAGGTTTTTACGTTTGGCCAGTTTTGTGGGGCCAGAGGTTACCGGGGATACAACTATCATCCTCTTCATGTGGTATCTTATCCTTTCGATCAGATTCAGCCGGATATGTCTCTTCCGGAAGAGCCGGAGGCTATTTTGGACCGGCAGGAACGGGTTATGAGAAATAAAGTAATTCCGTTCGTAAAGATTCTTTGGAAGAACCACCCAGAGCGGGAGGCTACCTGGGAGACCGAAGAGTCGATACGAGCTAGCTATCCACATTTTGTATTCTGATCTGGTATGTCTCTATTTTGATTCCGTTCCAAGTCCTTTCTACTTCTTTGCAAATTTCGAGGACGAAATTTTTCGGTTAGAGGGGAAGAGTTGTAAAACCCGAAAAATCTAAAACATGTAAAAAGACCAAAATGCCCCTACAATCTAAAACTATGATTAATATGTTTATAAAAGTACCAAAAGAGCTCCAAACTTTAAGAGATGATCAAGAAATGAAATAAAACAAATTTCTTTACCACATTTGACATTTTTGTGAAGTACCAAAATTATTTGAACACATATAGGGTCCGAAAATTTGTCTAGCATAGTAAAACATTTATTATAAACTTTACAATATAACTAATATACATTTAAATGTAAAATAAACATGGTAAGTATTCTAAAATTCAAAGTATGATTTGGTCTCGTGGTGGATGACTGTCCTAGACCTTTATTCTTGTACCTTATTCATATCTTATACATTATGCTATATTCGTTTGCTTCATTTCCGTTTATTATATATCTGTTCACTGGGCTTTTTAAGCTCAGCCGCGTTTCTTTTCCCGCGGCAGGTATCTAAGCTAGGAGCTTTTGGATTATGCTTTGGATGGGATGAGAGTTAGATGGAGTTTTGACCTTAGATGACCACCTTTATCTTATGACTTTGTTTGGACATGGATTTCCTTTGTATTCGTATTTTGGATGTTTCTTTATCTTTCGAACTTATGTACTTATTCAAGTCGTGTTGACTTGATTTCCTTTGATATATTTATTAAGACTTCCGCTGTGTATTTATGTATGCTTTGATTTGTCACCATAATGTGATACTTCTACCCTTGTCGGTTTGGGGTGTTACAATAGCACTAGATGGGATCGATCAAGCACTAGACCACCGCTGCCGTGAACACTAGATGGGGCAATAGATGAGTTTTGCTAGATCACATCTTGCACTAGACGAGCAAAAAAAAGGAACACTTTGTGGGGACTGATGCACATTTAATCACAACACTAGATGGGATGTAGTGCTAGATGGTGTTGTCTACAAAATATGGGTAAGTGATGGGAGAGAGAGTAAATGATGTGTCATAAGAGGATTGATTGGGAGTGAGTGATGGGAGAAAGAATGTTACATGCTTTGCCAACCCCCTAAGTGTTCATACTTCATAGGGTTTAAATTATGGACTGATAACCATGTATAAGGGTCTACATAAAACCCGACCCGGGGTAAGGCCTGGATTAGAGGATAGTACATAATGTTGTCTTTTTCTCTTTTAATATTTAATAATCTAGCTAAAGTACTTTTTTTTTGTCCACACAATAATTTTAGTCATGGGCCCGCAATTCATATTTTATTTCTTATAATAATAAATTTTAGAGACAATTTCATATCTCTCCTCTTTAAAAATATTATACATTACACATTCAATGGGTGTACTTTGAGTATATATGAAATTAATCAGGATAATAGGGGAGATATAAAATTTATCCTAAATTTTAACCTTAAACTTTAACATTCATTAATAAATCTAAGGGGCTGTTTACTTTCTGCTTAATGTCCTGTTTTGTAACAAAACTGGCTGGAAACAGGAAACTTTGGTGTTTCTTTTTAACTTATTGCAAAAGAGAATCCTTAATGTGAAAGGGGGCAAAATTTGATGCTGTTTCTATCCAGGACGTCTTAATACGAGTTTTTTCCCGAACTAGTGTAGGTGGAAAAAATAAATTCGAAAAATTTAGAAAACTTCAAAATAAATTTAAAAATTCGAAAAATTTATAAAAATTTATAAAAATTCGAAAAATTTATGAAAATTCGAAAAAATTTATAAAAATTTTAAAAAAATTCAAAAAATTTTAAAAATTAAAAAAATTTATAAAAATTCAAAAAATTTATAAAAATTCAAAAAAATTTATAAAAATTCGAAAAATTGATAAAAAATCAAAAAATTCGAAAATTTTATAAAAAATTTATAAAAATTCAAAAAATTCGAAAATTTTATAAAAATTCAAAAAAACTTATAAAAAATTTGAATTTTTTAAAAAAAATTTCGAATTTTTATAATTTTTTTGAATTTTTAAAAAATTATAAATTTTTACAAATTTTTTGAATTTTTTTAAAATTTTAATAAGTTTTTTCGAATTTTTATAATTTTTTATAAAATTTTCGAATTTTTTGAATTTTTATAAATTTTTTGAATTTTTAAAATTTTTTGAATTTTTTTAAAATTTTTATAAATTTTTTCGAATTTTCATAAATTTTTTGAATTTTTATAAATTTTTTCCACCTACACTAGTTCGGGAAAAAACTCGTATTAAGATGGTCAATTAAGCATAAAAAAGAAACAACATATATCCACACAGACACTAACTAGAAACAGGACACATATATCCACACAGACACTAACTAGAAACAGGAAAAAAAAGAAACAACCCCTAAATCCAAATTCTACATCAAATCTAAATCTAAATTCTACACCAAACCCATCTACAAACCAAATGCACCATTAGTTAATAAATCATTGGTAAATTGTACAGTAGTAATTGATTATGTCAGAATTCTCGTAATATATTTACCATTAATAAGTCGCATGCACACACGAAATTTATATATGAATCAAATTTAATTTAGATAACACACATGTATCGTTGCATTATAACGTTCACCATCACGTGCACCTTATAATCATCTAGTGCATATACACGGGGTTTTAATATATAAGTTAATTTACTATAAATTATATTAATTGAGAATTTTACACTTAAAGTAACTAAATTGAATGTAAGATTTTCACTTTTTAAAAGTTTTGGATTTGATTGTAAATTTAACTAATCAGAATATAACGTTATTTTATATTTAAATCTAGGGCAAATGTTTTAAAAATGTACCATATTCGTCGTCATTTGTTTTTGTTGGTAGCGAACAAAATTTTTTGCTTATAGGGGTATTTTTCTTTCAAATCCGTGCTTCTTAAGGTACTTTGTGACATTTTTTCCTTTTGAAAAAAAATCCTATTAGCCGAGAGGGGCAAAAATGTCACAAAATATCGCAAAATACCTCAAAAATGCCGAATTTGAAAAAAAAAAAAAAAAAAAAATACTCGTATAAGCAAAAAAAATTGTTCGCTACCCAGAAAAACAAATGGTGACAAGTATGATACTTTTTTAAAAACATTTAGCCTTAAATCTGAAAAAAAAAAAAAAAAAAAAAAAAATCTCAAAGTCATGCATATTTTTATTTTTTTTTAGAAAAAACTACCCGATTCAGTTTTTGATCAAAATTGGTTTTAGTTTTGGCATTTTTTATTAGTCTTGAACTTAATTTTGTCACGTAACGAAATAATGGTGCGTTTGAAATATGGGTTTGGGAATAAGGAATGGGAATGATTAGTGATGTTTGTTTTATAGATATGGGTTTTAAACTTTGGAATGAAACCTACAAAATAAGGGTTTTCCTAAACCATCTAGCTTGGTGGGTTTGAAAAGTCATACTTCTCAGCAAACCTATATATAGTGATTCACGTCTACAAACAAAACGCACTTTAAAACTTTTTTATTCATTTCACACCCAAAATCCCTTCGCAAAAAACTTATTTCTCTTACTATAAAATTAAATAATACATATCATATCTAAACTATTCACAAAGCATTAATGACTATAACTTTTAATTGAATTTTATGTAATGAAATTACTAATTATTTTTAGAGTAACTCAAACCAAGATCTAGAATATTTGGAAATTTAAACTCGTGCATACATGGATGTTAAATAGGTTTTTCTTAATATTAATATAAATTTTTTATACTTATATGATTACAATATATATGCGCATGCGAATTTTTACACAAATTTTTCATTTTTCATATGTTTTAATATTGAGTAGTGTTTTGTATATATAATTGTTAAACGAATTGCTTGACTTTATTTAATTAAAGTGATTTTAAGATTGGAGTTGTTTAAATTGAACGAATAATACCATGTTTTAGACATTATGCGTGTTTAATAGAATGGAATGTCCCTTGAAAGAAATGTTTTTCGGGATATCTTTATTTAAACTTTGAAGAGTAATTACATGTGTCGTTGCTATATGTACAATCTCGCGCATTCTGTTTCATCTCACAATAACCATGTGGTGGTGCCTTCATTTTGATATTTATATTCATGTTAATGATTAATTTAATCGTATTTAATTTTTAAATCCGTGCAAGGGCGGGTTAAACTTATAAAGAGGAATAACATGAGCTATTATTGAACATTATTAGTAAAATAAATACTTTTGCGGGTCTCTTTACTTAATCTCCTAAAGAGTAATAATATGGGCCATTCGTATATGTGGAATCTCTTCTGTTCATTCACATTTAACAACTACCTTCTACAGTTAACAAACATCAGTTTACCGCAAACAACTTACAACTATGTTTACCAAACATACCTTAGATGAACAAATTATATTACACAATGTTTTGTATTATTATTATAGGACTTTTCGGATTTCTTTTCGTTTCACTTTTGCTTTGAGTTGTGAAAAGATAATAAAATATGAATCATAATTCTGCAAGTCCTCATTGAATTCGTTTTGTATATTTCATCACTTGTTTTTTTTAAGAAAAGTGATTGTCGTGTCTAATAAACATGTCTACTTATGTATCTAATGATTTGATTGGCTGATATGAAAAAAAAATGATTGATGAGAATTTAAAGAAGCATAACGCACTTGTCAAATGATTTATAAATTAAACATGTATTTAAAAAATGGATAATACACTTATCAAATGATTTATAAATTAAACATGTATTTAAGCTTGTCTTTTAAGTCTAAATTCAACATGGATACTCGCATTGGCATACTGAACCACCTCTGGGAATATTAACACACCACCCTTTCCCACCAGAATATCTAATCCCACATTTCTGATTACAACATTTAGTATGACATTCAAAGGAACAATGTCCTAATGATGAATTACACACATCCAATGGATGTTCCTCGCTTTTGTGAACCGATTCATTGATTGAATTTGCAAACACCGTGCCTGCATGATGTTTCATTTTAACAATGTTAGTAGTTTTCAGTCTGATATTGCAAGATTCTTGTAGGATAAATAACTGAAGAGAAGCAATATATAGTTACGTAAACCAAAATTAGTGTGCTTAGTTTTGTAAATGAGAATTGTAAAAGACAGTGATTTGGTTTTGAATCACCCTTTTTCAGAAAACTAAACAATTTGTCCCAATCATTATGGTTTCTTGTCAAACAAAATGTATAGTATAGCTTTGTTTGCATCACAACAAAATGTTACAAATCAAAAATAACAAAAACTGTAAAGTATAATGGAATAAGGCCTTAAATGCTCTTTTGGCCATGACATGTAGGATGGTGTATGTGTCCGGACGTCATACTTCGTCCGGATCATGCTCCGGTGTCCGAATGTCACAGACCCTCCGGACTGACGTCATACTTCGTCCGGACCATGCTCCGGTGTCCGAATGTCACAGACCCTCCGGACTCTCTCGGGCCTACAGATACACATACGGAGTGAACCGCCGCCATCTACAGTAAACAGTCTCATCAGCCACTGACATCCCAGATTTTCCGGGATTGTGTCTCCCACATGGCCTGACACCTACCTTATAGGTCAGACATAGGTCAACTCGCTTGGTCCCAAGGCAAACAGGTACAGTAGGTGTGGGTAGTATAAATACTCACACTTCATTTATGATATGCATTCAATTCTACACCTACTACTATTACTCCGATACCATTGTTCTTATTAGTCCGATACTTACTCTCACGCCGGAGGTTGGTCCTGGGATCGAACCCGGGGCGAGCCTGACGCGTGTTCTTCTTGTGTAGGAACGAACGAAGTCCGCAGGATCCCATCCGAAGGACGAAGCTTAGAAGTGGGACCTATCCGCAAGGTTTTACTTCAACAAATTGGCGCCATCCGTGGGACCCGCTATTCAATCTGCTAGAGCATTGACATGGCCGGTCCTTCTTTCACCCCTCTTCGCTTCGGAGACGGAAGCATCGAAACAAACAACAACAACCGATACGGAACTGATAATGTCTTAGACCCGAACGAGGCTGACAATATCCCCCAACCTCTCGCCGGCGACAGATACGGAACTGATAATGTCCAAAACCCGAATGAAACCGACAGCACCCTTCAACCCAACAACAACAGGGACGAAACAGGTAACATTCGAAACTTGAATGAAGGCCCAGGCGAAGAGTCCGCCGATCTTCGGGAAATGATTACGGCCCATGTGGCGTCACTGACGGAACTCATCAAAAAGCACAACAGGCTGAATGCGAGTGCTCTTAAACCGATACGGTTAAACTTTGAAGACGAAGAGAACGCGAGTCATGTAAAGGACAAGGGGAAAGATGATGATCTGCATAAGCCCTTTAAGGAAACATCGAGATCACCATTCACCCGACGCATTGTGGAATTCTCCGGGCCAAGTCACACCATGCCGTTGAACATGAGGTTTTATGATGGCTCAACGGATCCGAAGGACCATCTCACCAGATTCACAGGAGCCGCGAACCAGGGGGAGTGGCCGATGCCCGTATGGTGCCGCATGTTTCAACAAACATTGGACGGCGCCGCGGGAGGATGGTTTGAAAGGTTAGAGCCCGGAAGTGTTGATAGTTGGAACGAGCTAAGGGAACAGTTCTCCACGAGGTTTTCACTCAGGAAGAAGTGCATAAAAAACCCCACAGAGATCACAAAAATCATTCGCCGGGCTCATGAGTCCCTTCCGGAATTCAAGGAGAGGTGGACAGATGAGGCAAGCTATATAAGCGGGGTGCCAGAGATCATGAGAATTTCGGCCTTCATGAGTGCACACAAATGCCTGGCTCTTGCCAAGAAATTCTCCGACAGGGTTCCGCACACGGTCACCGAAATGTTTACCAGGGTAGATGACTTCATAAGATCTGAAGAGGCATTCCGTAGTACAGAACTACCGAAAGGCGAGGGTTTCGACTCAAACAAGAAGGGGACCCAGGGTTTTAGAAACGACAGACCGCGAGTGGACCGTCGAAACGATTTCAAACAGAAAGACACATATCACCCCTACGCAGTGCCACTCAGAAGCTACCCTCGCAATGATTTCCCCCGTAACGATCTTCCCCTCTTGGACTACCGCCGCAACGATCCTCCCAAATGACCCAATGGATTGTGGCCGTTAACGAAGCCCCCTAGGGAAATTCTCTCCACGGAGCACCATTTGAACTTACCCCTCCCCCGCCCGACCGGAGGCAGGGTAAGAAAAGAAAATTTAGACAAGTTCTGCGAGTACCACAGGGAAAAAGGACATATCACCGACGATTGTCATCAACTCAAGAAACAACTGATGTTTGCTTTAGAATCCGGAAAGCTGGACCACCTCATGAAAGATCTAAGACACCGCGAGACGGAGAGAGACAAAGACCAACAAAGGAAGAACGATAACGGAAAAGCCAAAGTGATCAATCTAATAGAAAGCTCGTTTGACGATCGGGAACCGAGGTTTAGACTTGGAAATAAGAAATGGATGAACGCACCAATAACCTTCCCTCCGTGCGCATTCGGAAGGTTATCATATGAACCCCTCGTTGTGAAGGGCAGTATCGAGGGAAGTCTGGTCGAGAAGATACTGGTAGATGGGGGGTCATCGGTAAACATCATATACGAACATTGCTTTAACAAACTGAACGCCGGAACAAAGGCTAGAATCAAGGCAACTCACACCACCCTGACAGGTTTCTCAGGAGAAGGAGTAAGCCGAGAGGTAAGGTTGTTTTAAAGGTAATTCTAGGCAACCGCGGAAAGTACAGGAAATTGTTTATAAAATTCTACGTCGAGCAATCTCTGTCACCACACGATATGATATTGGGGAGAGCTGGTCTAGGGGAACTCCGAGCTATCGCTTCAATTAGCCACAACATGTTGAAGTTCCCCACCCCGAAAGGGATCGCAACTTTAACTACACAACTGACCGACAAGGCCGAGTGCCAAGTTTTCAAGGAAAAACGACTAGAAGCGCCCTCCGAGGAAGATAATACTCTCAGCTTGAAGATGAACGGGATGTCGGAAGAATCAAACAAGGAAGCTTTGACTCCAAAACCTTCGCGATAAAGGCTTTGGCTTCAAAACCTCATTCAAAAAAAAAAAAAAACACAACACCGGACGACGGGGACGATACTGTAATGAATGTATGATGAAGTTTAATTTTGGAATTGTCTTTTGTGAAAAATGTAAGCTAACATTCTAAGTATCTGTAATAATTCATGACCTCCATTTCCCGGAAATATTGTATTACAGTTATAAAATGTCAGGTGCCATGTTACTCCGGATAGCAAATACTCCGGATTATCCATTCATCGGATCGTGGAAAACACTCCCTCCCTCGTGAGTGGATCGTGAAATCACTCCGGATTATTCATTCATCGGATCGTGGAAAACACTCCCTCCCTCGTGAGTGGATCGTGAAATCACTCCGGATTATTCATTCATCGGATCGTGGAAAACACTCCCTCCCTCGTGAGTGGATCGTGAAATCACTCCGGATTATTCATTCATCGGATCGTGGAAAACACTCCCTCCCTCGTGAGTGGATCGTGAAATCACTCCGGATTATTCATTCATCGGATCGTGGAAAACACTCCCTCCCTCGTGAGTGGATCGTGAAATCACTCCGGATTATCCATTCATCGGATCGTGGAAAACACTCCCTCCCTCGTGAGTGGATCGTGAAATCACTCCGGATTATTCATTCATCGGATCGTGGAAAACACTCCCTCCCTCGTGAGTGGATCGTGAAATCACTCCGGATTATTCATTCATCGGATCGTGGAAAACACTCCCTCCCTCGTGAGGGGATCGTGAAATCACTCCGGATTATTCATTCATCGGATTGGGGAAAACACTCCCCCATCACTCCGGACATAAATTCCTCGAATTATGGAAAACACTCTCCTCAGGAACGGACCGTCAAATCTCTTCACCCGACAAACACAGCGGATTATACAAAAAAAGAACTAGAATAAAGATGATAAACAAAAGAGATGTGTCACATTCCAGTCCACAACACGAAGCGTCAAGTCAATCTATAACGAATAATCAGGTAACTCAAATTGCGGATCCAAAAGAAAAAAGGAGGCAAACATCAGACGCGAACAACTATTTATAACGACCTTCTTCACACAAGAACAAGTACCGGTATGCTGGTACGCCGAGACTCCAACCACACTCGGAAAATAACAAAAAATGCATATATCTGTTCAGAAGCCTGCTTCAACGAAAGTAGAGCAACGCCGCCAAACTTCTAAAAAAAAAAAAAAAAAAAAAAAAAAAGGGGGGTACCGTACGACGTCCTAAACACTCCAAATGGGACAAGCCAGCTTAAACAAACACCTCGTTATCAATAACACATATAAGCGGAATATTTATACAAACAAATTAAGTAAAAATTATTCCAACAAGTATAAGAACAACGTCTTCAAGCCATCACAAGTAAGTTATTACACGGCATTTATCGACAACAAGTATCACCGTTACATTCATCCAAAACAAGAAACAAAGAAAGTAACCACTAGCCTTCACCCGCAACGTTCTCAGCAACAGAGGAACCTTCAACCGGATTGTGCTTGGCCCCGGAAGACTCTCCGACCTTCTTGGCTGGTGCGGCTGTTACAGGCTTCGACTTAGGAGCACCAGCAGTGGGCAACAAACTCATGAGGTCACTCAACGGCATCCGGTACGAATCGGCAAGCCTCTGAATATACGGATACTGGGCTTCAAATAACTTTACATACTCCGCTTTCCAGATACGGGGGGCCTCCATGTTAAGCTTGTCAAACTTACATAAGAGCCGCTCGTGATCGTCTTTCTTACGCTCATATGCAAGGCCATCCAGGAAACCTGCGGTATAGGCCAAACCATAAACCCATCCCATCTTTTCCTTGTACTCAGAGCTACCAAACAAACGCTGACAAGCAGTCGGAAGGAGATCCTTCACGACATTTTGACGCTCCATCTCCAGCCTCCCGACCTCAGCTAGCAAATCCTTATTCGCCCCCTCAACCTTCCCTAAAGCTTCATTCTTTTTAGCCATCTCCTGCTCCAACCCTTTAATACCCTCAGCATGAGACTCAGCTGCTCTTTTCCAATTATCCCTCTCTTTCTCCATCCCAGCCAGCCGAACCGCTAACTCCTCCTCTCGCCCCGACATACCAGCTCTCACATCAGCCAATTCTTGCTTCAACACATTAAACTCTTCAACCAACCGTACATATCTGCCATGCTCCGCACCATGCTCCACCACACTATCTTTATAGGTCCGGTCTAACTCCCTGTGCTCACCGAGCAACTGGTTGAAGCGACGAAGTAGTTCAGCCTGCACGGCGATCCCACCCCCGGCTTGTTCATATGACCGATGAACCAGTTGGCTGTCGGTCAATCCTTCTATCGCAACCTTCTCAGCCGGAGGTGTAAGATGTGCCAGCAACTCCAGACAAGCCCTATAAGAGTCCAAGCGGACATGGTTGGGAAGAGACCAGCCGGGGGCGAAAATTTCTCCCTCCAAAGGTCCTTCATCTGCGACAACGTCAGAAATCACTCAACAAAAACAAGGCCATAACGAGTAATATAGCGAGACAAGTTCACTTTACCTTCTCCGGGCGAAGGATGCACCGTAGAAGGTGGCGGAGAATGTATGGAATGATCCGAATGATCTGTAAAGTCAAAGGGAAGACATAAAACACAACACATATATACAAAAGAGGAAAAGGAAGAGGTACCAATGCATATTCCTTACCATCGGAAGAAGATGTCCGCTCTTCAGCATTGGTTTCAGCAGTGTGTTCATGCTTGTTTCCTCCACCCGCAACCTGCTCCTCCGGTCCTCTCCCTTCCCCCTGGTTCAATGCAACATTGACAACCGCTTGCGGTTCAATACGAAGAAGGGGAGAGGCATCGATAGTTCGGTCCGATTGCTCATCATCTTTTCGTTTGGTTTTCTTCTTCTTACGTGAAGTAGTCTCTGATGGCCCCTCGGCGTTCCTTTTCTTCTCCTCAGCCTCCATCTTTTTTCTCTCCTTCTCCTCTCTAGCAGCTAGCACGTTCAAGTCCGCTTTCTCAACAATCTTCTGTATAGGGGTGGTCTGGGGCACGGCACTTGATGCGCGTGATGTGTCGTTGCGGTTTAGCAGTTTTAATGCCTACTCAAGTTTTAAATTTATATTTAGCCGACTTATCAATAACACACACACTTAACGAGCAGTGTACCCGGTCAGTATGAAGATAATGGTAAGTAGAGTGTCGATCACTAAGAGTGGAACGTATAATCTCGTTAATCTAATCAGTATTTTAATATCCTAACGCAAGGGGGTTTCAGCCTGAGAGACTGGCACAGTTTTGTTTGCAATTAAATAATAAAATAAACAAATAGGCACGAATCAGCAAGTAGCACACACGTACACAGATAGATACTTGAGACAATAAGAGGGCTGTCCTTATGATTAAGTAGATTGTCACTTGTTTTATTGATAGCTTTATATGAAGTGTATGTAATTAACCCTTTCTCGTTGGTCCTATTCTCATCGGCGAGTAAACCCTTAATGACGACTTATGTCTAAAAGTTATTCCTAAGTGATCAATTTAGAAACAACCGTGGGAGCCACACCTTGTCCCGCAGTCGGGTGCCCGCAAGCCACTAATAAACACAGAGGTGGTCAATGCACTAATAAGTAGTAACCAAAGACATCAACATATAAACTTTAATTGATGGGAAAGCAAGTATTAAAGGGAGTGCAATCTTTCCGTTGTCACATTACACAAGCCACCAATCCTGATGAATTAAAGTTTGCTAAAACAATAAAACAAAACTACTTAATGAATTAAATACATGCAGCACCTTCTTACAGCTCTTGTATCTTCGATTTGGGTGTGTCTTGTGCTGCCTTCTTGACTGAATTCGTCCTTCTCTTCTGTTCGGTCTTTAGGTTTTCGAACTTCCGAATCTTTTTTAATGCGTCTGGTCTACGGGGTATTTATAGTTTGTGTCTGAGGGAAGATGCGGCGCATCTACTTAAGTAGATGCGGCGCATGTACTTAACTTCGCGTGGGGTCCAAGATTATAATATTCAGGAATATTCGTACACCGCCAGTAGATGCGGCGTAACTCTTTATTAGATGCGGCGCATGTCCTCTTGTATCTTGGATCGTATCTGGTGATATCTTGATAGAGATGCGGCGCATGTTGATAGTGAGATGCGGCGCATCTGGGGCAGAATTGACTTGATCTTGTCCATGTCAGTAGACTTCCACTTTATGTACGTTTTGCTCCATTATTAGTCCAAAATCGCCAAGTTTCACCAAATGCTTGTTTTTACCTGAGAATTACAAAAGTAAACAATTAAGTATCAATCCTCATACATAATATAGTAAAACAAGTCAAATTAATAGGATAAATGATAGTAATAAAATGTACTTATTTGAGTTCATCAAATATCCCCCCACTTGAACTTTACTTGTCCCCAAGTAAACCTTAGATTAAATCTCATGAAAATGTATCCTAAAAGATGTTAGGATTTATTTTTATATTTAAGCATGTATTCGTTCATTTCATAATCACACAACTAAACACTTAACGAATTAGAAGTAAAATAAAATAAGTCGATAAAAGCAAACCTAATCGTTTAACTGTCCAGTCGCGACGAATATTCTATCATAGGCTTGGCAAGTATACACATCTCCACCACTAAAGCTAAGGAATAACAAGTCTAAAGCGGTAAAAAGGGTTTTTAGGTTTAAGGGTTAATTATTCTTATTTACACTATCGATC
This sequence comes from Artemisia tridentata subsp. tridentata, assembly GCA_021014915.2. Classification (NCBI taxonomy): domain Eukaryota; kingdom Viridiplantae; phylum Streptophyta; class Magnoliopsida; order Asterales; family Asteraceae; genus Artemisia; species Artemisia tridentata. The sequence continues at coordinate 158,952,353 of CP139507.1, read as the reverse complement.
TCAAATTCCAGAAAAGGCGACAAAATCACAAATACATGATCGAATCCACGAACACGATACTTGCAATTGCTCAAATCCTTAACTCGAATAGGCTAAAGATAGGTCCAAACTTCACCAATAATAATATATCAAAAAGGGCGACAAAATCATAAATACATAGCCGAATCCACGACTACGATACTTAAGATTGCTCAAATCCCTAATCTCAATAAATCAAAGGTTTGGTTGGATAAAGAACAATACAGGGTATGGATAACATTTGGGATATAAATTGGTGTAAAAATAAAAATAAACAAAACAAATAAATTAAAATCCTAAGTGTGGTTAATCACTATCCCAACCATCCCATGAATAAGACTCATATCATTGAATAACTCACGCTTTAACACTTGAAACACACGCTTTAGGTAGACCCGAATTATACTCAACAAAATCTTAATCAAAGAATAATCCTTAATTGGCATTCCCATAACTGCCAATTCCCATTCAATCCATAGATATAATACAACAAATAGTGGCCATATGAACCACTTACATAACTCTACATCGTTGTCTTAAAATAAACATCCAACTCTTTTTTTTCTTTCTTTTTCTTTTCTCATTTTTTCGATTTTTTTTTTTTTTTTTTTTTTTTTTTTTTTTTTTTTTTTTTTTTAACTTGAAACATAAACATAGATGTGTAAAATTTCACCACATCACTATAACTTTCTTTCCGGATAATTTTTCCATACTTTTCATAACTTCAGAAATAATGGTAAATAGTGAAAGTAGTAAACACACGAAAAATAAACTCTAAAATATACAATATTTACTTTCACTCCAATTGCATTGTGCAATTTCCCGACCTAACCATATATAATGAATTACGCACGCGAACACAGGTAATGTAAGGAAACACACTCTGCCTATAGCAATTAACCAACCACGGATTCTAATCTACAGGGTAGGCTAAGGTTTAAGGTGTAACGAAACATTTTAAACATAGGTGTAAGAAACGAAAGGAATGGCTCTGAGTGTTTTTCTAGGGGTATCTTACTCTTAAAATGAGAGTAACAAAAGGGTTTATACGGGGGTTAACTAACCAGTGTAGTTAGTTAATAACACATAACATATAAAGGCTTTTTGGGTGTAATCCTAGAATTTTACCAAGTTAGACAAGTCATTCCAATTAAATAAATAATACTCATTATGGTGGTCTCGAATAGTATACAAGCCAAGTTCTAAAGTTTACAAGTCACCGGCACACTCATAGATTTGTGAATTTTGGAAAAATCACAATTTTTGAAAATAACGTCATGTGTGCAGTTATGCAACTTAGATCTTAAACAAAAACATGCTAAAAATTTTTAAGTTTGATATATTAAGCACAAGTAATTGTTAAGTGTTTTAAGCATAATTTTTGAAAAATTCTCCTATCCCCCCACTTAAGTTAAACAACGTCCTCGTTGTTTGTATAAAAGGTTAAAAACTGGAAATAAAAAGAATTAGAACAGAAAAACTCCCCTGAGATTTGCTCGGTATGATCCTCCATTAGTATAAGAGCAAAAATCATCTTTCTTGTGGATTAGAACGTTAAAGCTTCATACTTGATGTATCCACAGGAAATTCAGGAAACTATAATACCACCAACACTTTAAAACACACCTAAGATAAGAAAGGTTCAACTTGCATAATACATTAGTAGTTAGGTAAAAATAAAACTTAAAAATTAAAACTGAAAATCATCAGGTCAGTCGATGCGCCGTATCTTATTGAAGAAGATACGCCGTATCGAGCCTGGAATAAATACGGATCAGAATAAAGATGCGCCGCATCCTTAACCAGGGATGCGCCGCATTAAAATAACTGATAAAAAGTTTTAAAGTCGAAAATAAAAATGCAGAAAAATAAAATAAGATATGACCATTGCAGAGGATGCGTCGCATCTCAGGACTGAGATGCGCCGCATCTTCGTGCGGCCTGGACTGACTCGACACAGAAAACAGAATAATAAAAGATAAATCCGGGTTGTCTCCCGGTCAGCACTTGTCTTTATTCCAGAGTCTTCAAGTTAGACTCACGTTCAGCTCTTTAATTCATTACGTCGGGCTCAAACTCCACCACCTCGCTCTCATTATCCTCAATTTTATTATCAAAGTATTTCTTCACACGTTGCCCGTTTACTTTGAATATATAACCATTTTTATCGCATATTTCAATTGTTCCGTATGGATACACTTTCTTGACAACGAACGGACCCGTCCATCTTGATTTAAGTTTACCAGGATACATCTTTAATCTAGAATTAAATAGTAGCACTCTCTCTCCGATAGCAAACGTTTTATCCCCACGTAACCTCGAGTCATGCCATCTTTTAGTTCTTTCTTTGTAGATCTTAGTATTCTTGTAGGCCTCATCTCTTAGTTCATAGAGTTCGTTAAGTTCCATGAAACGGTTTTTCGTTGCAGCTTCCATATCCATATTACAATTCGTTAAAGCCCAATACGCACTTTGTTCAATTTCGACCGGTAGGTGGCATGCTTTTCCGTATACAAGACGGAATGGAGTGCATCCCGTCGGTGTCTTATAGGCTGTACGGAATGCCCATAAAGCATCATCCAACTTGTCAGACCACCCTTTAGGATTATAACCAGTCGTTTTTTCAAGAATTCGTTTTATAGCTCTATTGGTTACTTCAGTTTGACCATTTGATTGAGGATGGTATGCGGTGGAAACCCTATGATACACTCCATATTTCTGCAAGGCTCTTCAGATATTTAGCATATTTTGGCATTTGCACTAGGGCTTCCATAAATGGTATACTAAGCTGCAGCTGCTTGAGATTCTCCAGGAATTTCTTTTGATAGGCATCTTCTTTCTCTTTCCTTGCCCTGTGTGGGAAAGGTGGTGTTGATCGTTTAGGTTCAACAGAAGGTTCTTTTCTAGTCACAGGTTCTGGATCAGTCTCTTTAGGTTGCTCTTGCTCAGGTGATAAAGATTCAGGGGAAATTTTGTTTGTACTGTCATCCTCGGGCGTCTCTCCGATTTGAAAGGTTGACTTTCCGCCTCTAGTTGTAATTCCTTTCAGATCGTGTCTTACCAAAAGAACCTTGTTAAGCACCGTTGACAATTGGTGCACTTCAATTGCCAAACCATTGATCATATTGTTTTGTTCCTTTAGTAAAAGCTCATGACTGCCTTTGAATTCGGTGATAAAGTTCCTTGCTTCATGATGTTCTTGTTCATTGGCTTGAGCGATTAGTACCGCAAACTCTTCCATAGTAAGGCTTCTTTGGGGTCTTCCGAACCAGTTGGAGAAAATATCGAACATTGTGCCTGAAAATTAAGAACAAGAAGATTTCAAAGTAAAAGCTTCCAAGCATAAGGGTAAGTCAGAATATTTTCCGTTCGGAAATTAGAAAAGAATAAAAGTTGCTGATGTCTGCAGACGATGCGCCGTATCCAAAAAGTTGGATACGCCGTATCTTATAATCGTTAAAATTAAATCAGACTTTAGAAAATAGATACGCCGCTTTAAATTTAAGAATGCGCCGTATCGAATTAAATAATCAAAAATCAATTTATCTAATTAAAATTAAATGCGTCGTATTAACGAAAGTTAATGCGCCGTATTTTCGTTATGTTTAAAAATAAAAGATTTTTGATTCAGTAAGATGCGCCGTATCGACAGAGATCGATACGCCGTATCTGTTTAATAATTCGCAAACTGTTTTTAATTAAAATAATAGATACGCCGTATCTTCAAAAGAAGATGCGTCGTATGGCGTTAACGTTTTAGAAAAGTTTTTATCAAAAACAGATACGCCGTATCTACAAAAGAAGATGCGTCGTATTATTTTATCGCTTAGAAAAATTTTCTTATTAAAAACAGATACGCCGTATCTTGGGGAAAAGATGCGTCGTATCGAATTAATTAAACGCGTTGTATTTAAAAAAAAATTAAACGCAATACGCCGTATCTGAGAGATCAGATGCGCCGTATCGTTTGATTTAGCACAGTACAACGATAGCAGAACAGAAAAATACGAAAAATAAAAATAAAAATTAAACACACGAAACAAAAAATAAAACACACAAAAATAAAAACAAAAGCAAACAAATAACACACAATACAACAAATATGCAAAATAGTACAATGATGCAATTAATCTAATAAAAAGAAAAACCTAATTAAAATACTAATCAAATTAACAGAAAATAACAATTCACTCCCCGGCAGCGGCGCCAAAAACTTGATGCGCGTGATGTGTCGTTGCGGTTTAGCAGTTTTAATGCCTACTCAAGTTTTAAATTTATATTTAGCCGACTTATCAATAACACACACACTTAACGAGCAGTGTACCCGGTCAGTATGAAGATAATGGTAAGTAGAGTGTCGATCACTAAGAGTGGAACGTATAATCTCGTTAATCTAATCAGTATTTTAATATCCTAACGCAAGGGGGTTTCAGCCTGAGAGACTGGCACAGTTTTGTTTGCAATTAAATAATAAAATAAACAAATAGGCACGAATCAGCAAGTAGCACACACGTACACAGATAGATACTTGAGACAATAAGAGGGCTGTCCTTATGATTAAGTAGATTGTCACTTGTTTTATTGATAGCTTTATATGAAGTGTATGTAATTAACCCTTTCTCGTTGGTCCTATTCTCATCGGCGAGTAAACCCTTAATGACGACTTATGTCTAAAAGTTATTCCTAAGTGATCAATTTAGAAACAACCGTGGGAGCCACACCTTGTCCCGCAGTCGGGTGCCCGCAAGCCACTAATAAACACAGAGGTGGTCAATGCACTAATAAGTAGTAACCAAAGACATCAACATATAAACTTTAATTGATGGGAAAGCAAGTATTAAAGGGAGTGCAATCTTTCCGTTGTCACATTACACAAGCCACCAATCCTGATGAATTAAAGTTTGCTAAAACAATAAAACAAAACTACTTAATGAATTAAATACATGCAGCACCTTCTTACAGCTCTTGTATCTTCGATTTGGGTGTGTCTTGTGCTGCCTTCTTGACTGAATTCGTCCTTCTCTTCTGTTCGGTCTTTAGGTTTTCGAACTTCCGAATCTTTTTTAATGCGTCTGGTCTACGGGGTATTTATAGTTTGTGTCTGAGGGAAGATGCGGCGCATCTACTTAAGTAGATGCGGCGCATGTACTTAACTTCGCGTGGGGTCCAAGATTATAATATTCAGGAATATTCGTACACCGCCAGTAGATGCGGCGTAACTCTTTATTAGATGCGGCGCATGTCCTCTTGTATCTTGGATCGTATCTGGTGATATCTTGATAGAGATGCGGCGCATGTTGATAGTGAGATGCGGCGCATCTGGGGCAGAATTGACTTGATCTTGTCCATGTCAGTAGACTTCCACTTTATGTACGTTTTGCTCCATTATTAGTCCAAAATCGCCAAGTTTCACCAAATGCTTGTTTTTACCTGAGAATTACAAAAGTAAACAATTAAGTATCAATCCTCATACATAATATAGTAAAACAAGTCAAATTAATAGGATAAATGATAGTAATAAAATGTACTTATTTGAGTTCATCAGCACTCCCGGCTACCAAAGGCTCAGTGGTTCTCTTCGGTCTCTCACTCCCATCCTCAAGAGGGTCTCCCCTGCCAACATCCACGTCAACCTCCACCGGAAGCTCCAGATACTCTGTCATGGAAAGAACTACAAAAGCAACAAAACAACGTAAGGTCAAACCAATAAGCAAACAACTCCTGCGAATGAGGACTAAAGAAGTCTGCTTTACCATGCCCATCGGCATCCTTTAAAACGCCCTTGTGTCCGGGGTACTCAAAAATTCTACCAAGCCCCACCATCCATAAGATAGCATCCGAAGGTTTCCTCAAGAAGATAACCTTCTCCGCAACTTTCTCAGCATCCCTCTCAGAATAAACCACAGGAAAATCATCGGTAACTTTAGAATCCCTATGTCTCCACGGCATACCATGCGGAATCGCCCTCCGATCTATCAAAAAGAAATGACCCTTCCAATTCTTTAGCCCGGTCAACACTTCTTTAAAACATTTTAAGGCTTTCGCCCCCGTCCGGCTTTCAAAGGAAAACCAATGCCCCTGCTTGCACAACCTATAAAAAACCCTGAAGAGGGGAACAGTCGGCACGATGTTCAGACTATAGCATCGGATTTCAAACATAGTGACCCTATTAAATCCTATCGGAACCACTTGAGAAAAATGTACACGAAAATACCCTATCACCGCTAGCAAAAAAGTAGAGAAAGGAACCCGGACACCTCCCGTCTTTAGCTGCTGAACATACACACCAATCTTATTTTCCGGCAACATGTCCATCGTCATACCCAGCGGAGGAAGCATCGGATGCAAATCCAAAGGAATTCCGAACTCCCCAACCACGCGGTCCAACTCACCTTGCGTCAATTTAGAAGTATGTACATGCATGTCAAATTTAGGTGCTACCCTACTGGATTGAGGTCCAAGTCTACTTACCAATGGGAAGTCCCTCTGTTCACTCATCTCAGCGGACATATCTAAAAGGATGCCGATGGAGCAAGTACTAAAGATAATTACAAAAAAGTAAGGTAACGCACCTCTCGGAACTTCTCAACGGTTGAGCAAATGGTTCAAAATATGCAAACGCCGACGATAAGAGAAGTAAGCACACAGTTAACAAAAAAGCTCTAGTAAGAGCCAAACCTATATATAGGGAAAGACGTAAAGACAATCGAACAGTGTCAGGTCAGCCTGTCACTCGCTAACGTGGCAAAATATGGAACGTTAGATATCCACGGCCAGCAGACGCGTGGCATGCTGATGTTGACGCCAGAAAGAGAACTGCTTTGCTCGGCCCATGGGCCTGCAATTAAATTAGCCCATCAAGGTGGGACGAATTATATATAGGTTCCGCTCAGACTATATGTAATTGAAATAGGGACGAGGATGTACAAACAAAAAGACACATCCGAAGAATACAAAACAATAAGCCACAACATTTCCGTCAAAGTATTACATTACCGATCTTCTACCAGTAATACAATACTGGGGGGGACATGTTGGTGTAGGTATCCGGGCGGAAAGGGCCAAACCAAGATGCGCCAAAATGCACGAAGGCGTCATCAAAGTATTGCACTATCGATCTTCAACCAATAATACAATACTGGGGGGGACATGTTGGTGTATGTGTCCGGACGTCATACTTCGTCCGGATCATGCTCCGGTGTCCGAATGTCACAGACCCTCCGGACTGACGTCATACTTCGTCCGGACCATGCTCCGGTGTCCGAATGTCACAGACCCTCCGGACTCTCTCGGGCCTACAGATACACATACGGAGTGAACCGCCCCCATCTACAGTAAACAGTCTCATCAGCCACTGACATCCCAGATTTTCCGGGATTGTGTCTCCCACATGGCCTGACACCTACCTTATAGGTCAGACATAGGTCAACTCGCTTGGTCCCAAGGCAAACAGGTACAGTAGGTGTGGGTAGTATAAATACTCACACTTCATTTATGATATGCATTCAATTCTACACCTACTACTATTACTCCGATACCATTGTTCTTATTAGTCCGATACTTACTCTCACGCCGGAGGTTGGTCCTGGGATCGAACCCGGGGCGAGCCTGACGCGTGTTCTTCTTGTGTAGGAACGAACGAAGTCCGCAGGATCCCATCCGAAGGACGAAGTTTAGAAGTGGGACCTATCCGCAAGGTTTTACTTCAACAACATGAAGGATGGTGAAAGTAACTATGTGTAAATACTTATATTATCTCAAAATTACATCACTCCAGAACACAAAAAAAAATAATAATTGACCTTTTAGATTGCTGAGTTTGACGTCTTGTTAATGTAGTAATATATTCACGTTTTATAAAGGTACATAGTTTTTTTCATATGAAAAGACCGGAACTTGAAAAGTTAGTCACCAAAAAATTGTCACACTTTGAAAAGTGTTAGTAATGTTTGGCTTGGATATAATGTAAATGCAAACACAAGCAACCCTTGATCGTTTTTAACTTTTGTAATGAAAAAAACATAAATATCATATGAATGAGAATGAGAATGAGAATCAGATAAAAAAAACTCATACCGAAGACACTAAGAGTTAGGATGATGTGAAACATGGTCATAACTTTGGCCATAGTCATGATCCACCGCTTAAAAGACTATATTTGAGAATGGTGAGAAAATGTAATGCATATGCATATTTATAGTGGCTAGAAATTAACTCATAAAGTTATAAAAGCCAATGAGTAATCAAAAGTAATAAGAGCAATGCATGTGCATATTTATAGGAGGATATTGTTACATTGCTTTTATGGATATTTAGGGTGCGTTTGGTATCCCCTATGGGAATGAGGAAATCATAATGGTAATGATTTTAAAGGTGCGTTTGGTATCCTCAATCGGAATGGAGGAATGAATATCATTCTGATTCAAAGTGTTTGGTATCCCGGAATGACTATCAAAAGTAGAAATGATATACAAATTTATTCCATACTTGATAGACACCAAAAAGGTAGTATATGATTGTTTCATTCCCGGGCCCACCACTTCACCTCACATAATTTATACTACACTTTTTATCTAATTATCCTACCAAACAACATTTATGAGATTGATACATTAACTTATAGTCATTCTTATTCCACCTGTATATCAAATCCATACCGATTATCATTCCAGACAACAAACCAAACGGCACATTAAGTGTTTGGTTAAGATGAGGGGCCCACATTATATGGAAATATGGATATTACTCCATAGGAGTTCAAGAGGGGAGGTATGAATCTATCATAGGTGAGGGACCCATCTTATACCAAAACCGATACCGATTATGATTCATGGCAGCATAACAAACGCACCCTTATTGTTTGAGCATTAATGTAATTATGTTGAAGCTTTTAAAGATACATATTTAGAACTTGGTCACAAACAAAATTGTAAATCAAATACATATGTGGTTTTAAGTTTTAACAGAAGAAAAAAAAAAGGGTTTTGCTCAGATTTTGACCCGATTAATGGATCAAACCAAGAACTAGTTTTCAGTATAATTGAGCTCTAAGAAACCTTCCTGAGGTTACAATGGAAAGAAAATAAATGGAGAGGGTAAAAACGAGAGAAAAGAAGAGGAAATGATAAAATATTGGTTTTTTTGTTTTATGTTCCGAGGTCGGAAAGAAAAGAATGGGATGCAACCAAATGATGCACAAAAATCATCATCTCTAAATCATCCTAATTTAAAAAGAAAATTAAGAGGGGAAATTTGACATAATTTTCTTCCTTCTTCTGCTCTATTCTCTCCAAAAAAAAGACCCAAGTATTTCGACTCAACTTGACTGATTTTGACATGTTGCTCAACCCGTTCATTCCACCACGTCTACAAGAGCAGGGGCGAAGCTATTAGGGGGGGCCCGACCCCCCGAAATTTTTTTTGCGATGTAGGGGGTATATAGTTTTCGTGTAGAAAAATTTCGGTATATTCGGTTTCGACCCCCCAAAAAAATAGCGTTAGGAAAAAAATAGCCTTAGGAAAAAAAAAATTTAGATCCCGACCCCCCACTGAAATCCTCCAAGCTTCGCCACTGTACAAGAGATCAAATTCTAACCGGGATTATTTCCGAGTTTGCACATCATCTTAATCAAAATCGTAAATGAAACTTAAGAAACAGATTGCAAATACAAATACATTATATGTTATTCAGAAACTCACATAAACCATATAAAGCTTCTCTAGAAAACCTACCAATATCCAATGAGATAGCCAAAATTCTATGAAAATGCTTAATACATAACATGATATGTAACCTGGCTGTTCTATTACATTATTAAAATAATACCAATTGTAGCGTTGTTGAGATTCTAATTAGACATAAAAATCATAACAGAAGATGAGTGAAACAATGACGAGATCCTAATAGCCGTTAGACATTAGCAGGTCTTTGTGGGTGTAGACGACTCCTTTGTCACCCTCGACCACTTGCCCTTTACCTCTCAAAACCCTATGCAAATATCAAAAGCAATTCAGATTGTTGACCGAATAACATGATCCATTTCAATGGAATATCCATTTGGGTGGTTTTCTTATAAAATTTCGTGTTAACTAAAACATGTATATAAACATGTATATGGCCATAATGTCGTATATAAACATTTATGCTTACCATCGAGTTGTTAGGAGTCCCTCTACTCCAACTGGACCTCGTGCATGGATTTTGCTTGTACTAATTCCAACCTGATTATGGAAATATTACAGAATTTAAAGCTAATGAAACAAGAACCAGATAGTTCTGGTGTTGAAATCAAAGTTCATAACTTATATGAAGATTTCATACCTCTGCTCCAAGCCCAAACCGGGCACCATCACAAAATCTTGTGCTTGCGTTATGAAAAACTGCAGCACTGTCAAAAGCACAAAATGAATAATCAGTATCAGTATATATGTGTTTAATATAAATTATGCCTAAACTTTGGCAGGATTTCATATTCACTGAATCTACTTTATTCAGAAAACGGAATATTCAGATCCAAATATTTCTATATTTAAATGATGTGATAACTAATATTTTTTGCCCAAATCCGGAAGGAAAGGGCAGGCTTGGTTATGCTTTTGTTTTTACTTTATGATTATCAGTTCACATTTCCAATAAATACATATTATTCGGCAAATTTTGTAAATGCCAGTCACAAAGTGTATACTTGATTACCCTTCTGCGCTAGCTATTTGACTTTAATGAGTCAAGCTTTTTAAAAGACACGGTTTTATTTTTAAATGAGAATTTTCATCTAATATTTTTGAAAAAGGAAGCAGTTTTGCTAACACATTTTAGTTTGTTAATAAGCAAAAATTACAGCTCTGTAGTACAAAATAATGCAACTCCCAAAACAAAAAATATGCAAGTGCTACCGATTGAAGCAAAACTGTTATGTAAGGTATCTTTGAAATGCCACCAGCCAACATATAGGCATCAAAATCAGAAATAACATTCATCAAGATATGATACCTGTCAACTCTACTTAGAAAGTATTCAGCAACATCATGATCATCGGTAACAATGCACTCGGTGTGAGAACTGAGATGGAAAAAGAAAAGTTACCAAAAAGCTTAAATAAAATAAACCAAAAAGTTAAAGTCATCATCCAGTCCACATTGACGAGATCAATCCTAAAACTATATTGTTTTGGAAACTCATAGCATACCTTCCATAACAGTGAATATGATCTATGGCCTCATCAACATCATTCACAATTTCAATCGTGCAAGCCTTGGAACTATACTCATGATGCAATGAATTTGCCTTTGAAAAGTTAACTGCACCATCCACTTTCGGTCCAGAAAATAGTGTAACACCTGCGAGACATAATTTAACGTATTTAGTATATGCATTGACTATAAATTTTAGTAAAACAGGGATTTGATACTTAATTTGGGTAGAGCTAAAAAAATTAGAAACTTTAGAGTCAATGTTGTACCTTCTTCTTCAAGTTCTTGAACAAGCTCTTGCAGTCCTCCACTAGCCAACAAATCCTTGTGCACAAGTAGTGTTTCCTAGAGATCCAATTGCATTAGAAAAGTTGAACCAATATGCTTATCTATATCTATATAAAGAACTCTTAAAATTTTTAAGACCAAAAACATTTCTTTAATAGAAAATCTCTACTACATTATGGAAAATTAAGTGTCTTAAATTCCCATACTTGTAACAACCCATACTTGTAATAGCCCATTAAAAGCTTGTAACATCCCCTTAAAACCGAACCTTAACTTTTAAGCAACCTACTGCATATATAAACCTATTATACACCAATGACCAAACACATTAAAACACACGCCATATATTTGATATTTCACTTATATTTCTCTACCCTCAAAACAAACCAATCTCCACCTTACTCCATCCCCGCCACCCTCTGCCACCATCATCAACAGTATCGCCACCATTTAGTCACCGGGTACCCGCCGCCGCATTGCGTTGGTACCCTTCTAGTAAACATAAGGTACGCCGTAAGTGAAGATACGGTTAAAATGTATTCGGTCATTAATTGTGATTTACCATAGCATTACAGGCTGCTGGATAGTCTGTTTTTGCATCCAATACAATCTTTTTTGCCATCTCCAAGTTAGCAGCCTTATCGACGTACACATGGCAAATTCCATCTGCAATGGAAAAGTGTGACTTTCTTTGCAAACAGACATTCATTTATCATTTAATTATGTTTTATAATGTATTCAAATTGTATCTTTACCAGAATGACCAAGAACTGGAATTTTCGTCGAGTTCTTTATTTGGGAAACAAGTTTATTGCTGCCTCTAGGGATCACAAGATCTATCACATCATCAAGCTGTTCAAAGAATTAGATTAGAATATAAGACTAAGTCACCAAAACATATATCGTACTCAATTATAAAGCATGTAAAATATCCACACACCTTCAGCAATTCTGGGATTTCCTCTCGTGATGTCAATAGTCCAATTAGTTTTGATCCGACAGCTTCAGGCAAGGCAGAAGTGATTACCTGCAAAGCGTACATAGTCAGTTTTATGACTAAGAAAATCTAGAAAAATTTAGAAAAATGAAATTTCAAACCATCACAACATGACAAACCTTGTGCAGTATCGCATTTGACCTTTTAGCTTCTTTCCCTCCTTTCAATAGCAGGCCATTCCCACTACGAATTGCCAATGAAGCTATCTGCAAGTTCAGTTTAGAAAACGAAGGATCAATATGTGAATATTAAACCTCTATGTATCGAATAAATTTTGGACAAATTATTAAAAAAAAATGTATAACTTTAAAATATATTAGCAGCTTATATTACTGAAAAGGTAAACAAGGTTCTTGTTACCTGAACTAACGCATCAGGTCGAGACTCGAAAACAATTAGGAGAACACCTAAAGGACACGACTTCTTCTCTAAGACAAGCCCTTCTGCAAGCTGCACGTGATATTATTAGTACACGTGTGTCAGCAGTTAGTAAACACAAATCAAAATATCAGTAATTCATCATAATTTCCATATATAATATGTGATACGATACAAAACTTGATATAGAAGATTTTGTTCAGCATCAAGTTAATAGTGAATTAGTCATCTAATGATACTCAGCTATATACAGTATATATACGAGAAACAAAATTGAGCTCAATAGTTGCTCTCAAAATATTCTGCTCTCACCTCTGTTCTTTTCAAAACTTGACCAATGGGTTCTTCCATATCTGCTAGTTTACGCACAGACTCTGCAAGAGCACGGATCTGAAAAAACAATAAAGACGATTTGAATATTAAGATAAACTAATTCAAATAAAAATTCCACATGGAAATAAAAGGAACTAAATAAAAGAAATTCTGATAATTAAAATAGATACCTACCTTGCTAGGTTTTAAAGCTAAACGAGCAACCAAGGATTCATCATATCCTGCCTCACGGGCAGTTTCAATGTCAGCATCATTCTCAAGCACAATAAACTGCTCGTTTGCCTCCAATGCAGCAGCTACATCCAACAGGATTTTCCTTCTTTCTTCACTTGTTAGTGCCTGTGATGCCCGACAAAAGTGAAAGATTTAGTAATCAGTGAAGTCTAATCGATAATATGCCGTACGTAGCAAAACCTATGTAAAAAGATGATAACATATTAATAGTAGCAAATTAAAATAATACAAGTTAGATGTGTATCTATATTTGGATGCTGCGTTATTGGTTATTAATCCATGACATTTTTTTCTTGAACCGAACAGCTTATAGCAAAACCTTTGCCATTGTAAAAACATGATAACACTAGTACAGTTATGAGTGTGAGATTAATTGAACCTGAATGCGCCGAGAGGCTTCGCGGGCTGAAACTGCCAATTCATGTGGACCAACTTCTGTAACAGGAATCCACATATGTGCGTCTTTATGAAAGAGAGTGCCGACACGTTCTCCATTTAGAACCTTTATGATGTTATTTGCAGCAAATCCACTGAGATGAAGATGGTAACTAGTTTAGTATAATGTAAACATAAACAAATGATATTAAATATTGTCGATCTAGAAGATAATACCTTGCAATTACAACAGGCGTACCAGAATAAGCTGCTTTGGCTGCAGCTTTGACTTTCGCATCCATACCACCTCTTCCCATCCTTGACTTATCTCCAAAACTGATTGCCTTCTGATGTTTTTGTTTAACATATGTATGAATTAGCTTTGACCGCGGATCACTGGGAGGACCACTATAAAGACCATCAACATCACTCAGCAATACAAGAAGATCTGCCTTCAGTTCCATTGCCAACAGAGCTGCCAAACTGTCATTATCCCAGAAAATGCCGGATGAATCCTGAAAGGCGCAACTTTCCTGAAATTAAATACCAACATATAGATATTGTATGCAAAAACTAGTCATGCAATGATATTAAAATTACCTCATATGGAGCTCTTCTTGTACTGATTGCATCATTTTCGTTGAAAATTGGGATGCTCCTCAGATCCAACAATGAATCCACTGTCTGACAAAGTTGGACCCTGAAATCTGCATTTTTGAAATCATTATCCGTGACTAGGAGCTGAGAGGAGGTCACGTCCAGCTGAAAAAGAACAATGTGTGAGCACAAACCAAATTACCAAACGGCCTGTGTATTTTCTTTGGTTTAGTATAAACAGGGCTAAACAGCTATACCTGACTGAATAAAGTATCGTACAAAGCCATCAAACCATTTTGACCAACGGCTGCACAAGCCTTTCCATCAAGTTCAACTTGTGGTTTTTGGAGGTCAGCAAAACTATAATAAAAAATAGCAGCGGTTAACAAATTATATACAACCAATATTTAGAAAACAATGTGCCTATATGGCTATATCTATGGAAAGCTTTTTAAACCAGGATGTTATAAAATAAAGAAAAATACCTGCTATTGATCATTTTCCTATACTTAAGCCTTTGGCGGCCGGCTCCAACGGCTCCTGAAGTAACTAAAATGATATCAAAGCCCCGGGAGTTCAACTTCTCCAGCTGCAAGCATATTAGATATTAATAAGTAAAATTCATTATATGGTAAATCCTTTACAGAGAAAATATATATTTTTCCTTCCTTCTATTTGTGTAGCTACGAAAGGAAAGGGGATAAAACGCCGTGACGCTATTATTAGTGGGTTGACTAATTGTTACCGTTACTACATTTGAAATTTATGCACGTGTATGTATTGAGTAAAAGTCAAATCCGTCGAAAATACCTGTTCAAAAATAGCTCCAAGTCGGCCAACAGCCAACCTTCCATCATCACGGGTAACCACAGCAGTTCCTACCTACAGTTTCAAATGGCGTTTGATGTTATTTCTAATATCCAATAGATAACGTCTGCTACAAGAACTTAACATAGTAATAACCTTTTGTTGACAAATAACCAATAACGGTCACAAAATCTTTACACTAATATCAAGATTCCGTAATTAGCAAAGTAATCAAGTCACGGTTCATGTTTATAATCCAGATCCATTGACTTTCGTTAAGTCATTAGTAAAATCAGAATATTTCCTAACAAAACATAAGGGTCCTTGGTAAACAATCATCTACCATATTCAATGCCATAATATGCTCATTCTTCAAAAAGATGTTAACTTTAAGATGGTTAAACAAAACTATATACATGTTATTGTTTTATATGTTAAATCCAATCCAAATTACACAAGCAGATTTACCAGAGCTTTCATTTTTAAATTCTTTTTTCTTTGTTCTTTTTTAGGAACACAATGTCAAATTTGCTTTTTCCACTATTAAAAATTAAAAATAATCATATATGCCATTATAGTACCATTTTTTACCCTTTTCAGCAAAAAATTAAATTATTACTTTTGAAGGGTCAATCATATTCCCAGACAAGAGATGCAATCCAGAAATAATAATGACAACAATTACAAATCAATAAATATTTACCCTAAAATAACAATTTCTGCATATTCAGTTTTTTTTTTTTTTTTTTTTTTTTTTTTTTTTAACAAGCATCTTGAATAATAAAATAGTCAGTTGTCATACATAGAAAAAAAAAAAAAAAAAAAAAAACCCGTGTTGCCACATGCAACCAAAACTATTCACTAGTCTATCACAATTCATCATACATCAAAAATAAATAATATCAATAACAAAAACAAAATCATCAAAAATAACGATCCGAAAAAACAGTTATGAATAAATCAAGTTGATCATATCAAGCATGATTCTAGTCAAATCTAAATAAAAAATAAAAAAAATTAAATATTTTCATATCAAAACATTAAAAGTAAACAAAATATATATATATAGGATGAAGATTATAGACCTTAACGACAACACGTTTAACGTTCTTAACAAAAGCTCTAGTAGGATCCATGATGATATATCGAATGTACGAGGTTTTTGTTGGAAGACAAAAACCCTGTGAAAGTGTTTTAAGAGAGAGAAAAAAAACGTTAAACACAAGTGAGTGTGTGTTTTATGTTTTTTGTGTGTTGAGTGTGTGTTATTTAAGGAGCGATAGATTGGTTAGAGTGGGGTTGCGGCACAGAAGCAAGGTGAACGTGACGACAATATACGACAACAGATGGCACCTGCATTGTGGTGTTTTTCTATGTCTCTCACAATATATACTGTATATGTATTATATAAAGATATTTTCTTTTAATAAATTGTATTAAATTTAATTTGGATAATTAGTGTGAAGAGTAGAATTTTAATACGAGTAAAAAGCTAAAAAGAGACAGGAAATTAAGTGTCTACATACAGTTTCATAAGTTGGACGTTTTATTTTTGAAACATGCATAGTTTTGTAGTCGAATTTAATTAAATGGATGTCATGAAAAAGTGGTGATCGAACGTCACGGGTCCATTTGAACATTTTGCCTCGTCATATGACATGTTGTGTATCATTTTCGTAACTATGATGTGTCTAAACTTTAGTTTAACATTTGTGATTTAAAAGTGTATTGTTCTGATAAATAAACCTTGATCACTTTAAGTGCAAAATGGATGGATGACATTTTATTTTTTTTACAAAAATAGGTATTAAAAGTCTTTTTTGCATTTTAATAAAAAAAATCTCTATCTGTTCTCAAGTTTTTGAAATAAAAGAAGAGAAAATAAAAGTTAAAAATTGGTAGAAAGGAAGAGGAGATGAATAAAATTAAATTTTTTATATCATGTTCCCGAGAAAAAAGAAGAGATAAAATATGATTTTACAATTATACCCTTTGGTTATATAAAAGTTATGTTTTATATTAGGTCATTTAAGTAATTTTATGGGAGGTACTATTTAGACGGGGTCTAGTTTGACCCTATTACTGCTGCTGCTACTTTCTGCTGCTGCTACTTCCTTTTTTTTTTGTCTACTGCTGCCGCTACTTTTGTCTACTGGTGCTACTTTTTTTTTTTTTTTTTTTTTTTTTTTTTTTTTTTTTTTTTTTTTGTGTGGTACCAAAGCATTTAATTCTCATGGGTTAGAAAAAGTAAATATTTACTTTTGCATTTAATTTTTGTCATGTACCTCTTTTTTTCGACAAAAAGAAAAATTATTTAAAAAAAAATTATTTCGAAAAAAAATATTTTTTTCTAAAGAAATTAATTTCGAAAAAAAAAATTTCTAAGAAAATTAATTTCGAAAAAAAAATAATTTTTCTAAAAAATATAGATTTCGAAAAAAAAGTCAAATCGACAAAAAATTAATTTTGAAAAAAAAAGTTTTACAAATCGACAAAAAAAAAAATTATTTCGAAAAAAATAATTTTTTCTAAAGAAATTAATTTAGAAAAAAAAATAATTTCGAAAAAAAAAATTTCTAAAAAAATTAATTTCGAAAAAAAAATAATTTTTCTAAAAAATTTAGATTTCGAAAAAAAAATTAATTTTTTTTTTCGAAATTATTTTTTTTTAAAATTAATTGGCAAGAATAAAGACGCTGGAGATGGAGTTAGAATTGCAAGGAATCCTGAGGATCACGCTTGTCAGCCGAGTGCAAGGCTTCATGATCTTTTAAATGAAATGAATAATCTTCATATATCGTAGATGTTGTTGTTTTTAAATAATGTGTTGACGTTGTCGTTCAATTTAATAATAACAGTTGTTGTTGTAGTTATTTAATGTAGCAATATTTAACATGCTATTATACAAAAAAATAATTATACAAAACATTATACATATACAAAACATTATTAAACACAAATATACAAAACATTATACATATACAATACATTATTATATATTTCTATTAAAAAAAAAAAAAAAAAAAAAGACAAAAGCTGACATGAATAGTACAACAAGTACAAATTCTATTTAAAAAAAAAAAAAAAAAAAAAAAAAAAAGACAAAAGCTGACAATGAATAGTAAAAGTCAAAATAGTCACCGTCTATATAAAAAAATAGCCATCGTCGATATAACACGAGCCTAATTTTATTTATTTAAAGCTTCCTAATATAACTTCTCTCCAAATCATCCCACTTTTGAGAAGAAAGTTTTGAAGAAAAGTTTAGCAAAAATTACTCTCCTCTTCTATTCACTTCTCTGCAGAGCACCCCACTTTTAATTTTTTAATTTTATACCACTTAGGTAGGGGCTGTTTACTTTCTGCTTAATGTCCTGTTTGGTAACAAAACTGGCTGGAAACAGGAAACTTTGGTGTTTCTTTTTAACTTATTGCAAAAGAGAATCCTTAATGTGAAAGGGGGCAAAATTTGATGTTGTTACCAAACAGGACGTCTTAATACGAGTTTTTTCCTGAACTAGTGTAGGTGGAAAAAATAAATTCGAAAAATTTAGAAAACTTCGAAAAAATTTATAAAAATTCAAAAAAAATTTAAAAATTCGAAAAATTTATAAAAATTCGAAAAATTTATGAAAATTCGAAAAAATTTATAAAAATTTTAAAAAATTCGAAAAATTTTAAAAATTCAAAAAATTTATAAAAATTCAAAAAAATTTATAAAATATCGAAAAATTGATAAAAAATCAAAAAATTCAAAAATTTTATAAAAAATTTATAAAAGTTCAAAAAATTTATAAAAATTCGAAAATTTTATAAAAATTTATAAAAATTCAAAAAAACTTATAAAAAATTTGAATTTTTTAAATTTTTTTTCGAATTTTTATAATTTTTTTGAATTTTTAAAAGATTATAAATTTTTACAAATTTTTTGAATTTTAAAAAAAATTATAATTTTTTACAAATTTTTTGACTTTTTTATAAATTTTAATAAGTTTTTTCGAATTTTTATAATTTTTTATAAAATTTTCGAATTTTTTGAATTTTTATAAATTTTTTGAATTTTTAAAATTTTTCGAATTTTTATAAAATTTTTCCATCTACACTAGTTCGGGAAAAAACTCGTATTAAGATGGTCAATTAAGTATAAAAAAGAAACAGCGTATATCCACACAGACACTAACTAGAAACAGGACACATATATCCACACAGACACTAACTAGAAGCAGGAAAAAAAAGAAACAGCCCCGTAGTTACTATATGAAACACTAGATATAATGCCCGCGCACGCGCGGGGTTTTTTCTAATCATTTAAATAAATTATTATTTTTAATTTCGGGTTTTAATTATTATAACAGGACCTTTAAAACCATTGTACTTTGATTGAGGTATTGAATTAGGGTTATTTACGAATGTAGTGGGTTTTAATATTAATTAGATTTGGAGGAGATGTTCTTGCGTCAATGATTGTGCGTGAATGAATGATAAGAGATCGAGTTTGATTGATGGAGGAGGAATTTGGGAATGTTGGGACTTCAAATATTTAGTGGGAATGATACTGAATTTTAAGTTTCAGCCCAAATTTTTGAAAAACTTGCTCCACCGTTTTCAAGTTTTAATTTTTTATATTTTGACACATATATTTTTGTAAGTTTTTATTGAATGATTACAAATAACATTCTTTTTTTTGTAGAATATGGATAAATTTAGAAGTATTTAGGCTTTTCTTATTTAATATTTAAAAAATAATAATAATAATAATTTGATTATTACTTAATAAGGTATGATTTGATTTTTTTGAAATGTAAAAGTCCCCACTAGGAGTTTTGTTTTATTATATAAAAGAAACAGCCCCGTAGTTACTATATGAAACACTAATTTAAAATAAATATATAAAAAGAATGAAATATAAAACTCATTGGAGATGCTCTGATAAAAAGATTGTGAACCGCAACAAACTTGAACAGTTCCATTCCAACAAGAAATCAATATTTTGAGAAAAAAATCTATCTAAATGTTATGGCTCAAGAATAAAACAGGTTGTGTCTTTTCTAAGACAAAAGAAAGTAACAAATACATGTATTTTTATTACTCCGTATGTCAAATTGTGTATGCATCGACGGTAAAAATGCATAGTTAGTAACAGCACACAACAGAATATTTGCTATGTCTTTTGTAGTTTGTACTATAATTGCGTTGTTCTTTCTATAGAAGTAATCATTCATCTTATAAATAATTATAATTTGTAAATAGTTTCACACTTTTTGCAAGATCTTAGTCTTGAGTGTTGTTGACTTGTGATATTTTAGTCTTGTGATGTTGTGTAATGTTGATACAAATGTTGGGCGTTCCTTGTGAGGACTTCTATTTTTAGTATCTCTGGACACGCCTTGACTTTCATACATTCGTCCTTAAAACGTTTCATGAAAGCACTCGTGGGTTCCCCTTGTCGCTGTTTAACCCTAGCAAGTTCGACAGGGTTTTTAGCGCACTTCTTCCTTTGAGTAAAGTTTAGGCGAAACGCCTTGCGCAACTCTTCAAACCCATCGATGCTTCGACGTGGAAGCTTGCTAAACCAGTTGCGCGCATTCCCTACTAACGTAGAGTTGAACATATGGCACCACACAGGTTGTGGCCAATTTTCGATAGTAGCTGCTGATTCGAAAATTTTTAGGTGATCATCAGGATCACCTGTCCCATCATATGTTTTGACGTTAGCAGGCATGCGCCTTTTCTTATTCTCCGAAAAGTCGCTGATGCGCCTAGTGAACGCATCAACCTTTTGGCGACGCCAGGGAAGAGACATGTCTTCGTCTTCCTGGTCGCGGTATTTTCCTCTTGATTTCCAGTGTCCTGTCTCGCTGTCCGAGGAATCTCTTGAAGATGAGCGAACTCTTTTGTGACGCTTGCGTCGACTATCATCAGAGTCTGAGCTTGCTCCTCTGCGGCGCTTGCGCCGACTATCCTCAGAGTCAGAGCTTGAGGGGCTTTCACTTGGGGAGCATCGTCGCCCAAGCTTATCTTGGATCCTGCGACTGCCAAGTCTAGCGTGGACATTGGCGCGCCGCTCCCCCTCTTCGGGCTCTTCCAGATGTTGAAGGTCGGCTGCTTCATCGTCCACAACCTTCCTTCCAATCCTGGCAAACACTGGTTGTTTGTGGCTATCCTTCTCGCGTCTTTCCTTTTGGTAGCGCGGAGGAGATACTTCATGCACAGGGTCGAAGTTGAGTATGCCGTGCAGACTTTGGCTTGACCTCTTCTTTGCCTCCTCTCGCATGAGCGCAGTCAAGGCTTCGTAGTTTTGGGATACAAAGTCGCTTGGCGCCAATTCGGAAGTGACTCCTTCTAGCGCGATGGAGTCTGTTTCCAAGGTAGGATCCTTGTTTCGGATAGGCGCGTTGGGAGGTTCAGTGAAGTTCACCTCTGGCATGGCAAGAGGAGTGCGCTCCAGTTCTACCGCGCTAGTACTTGTTGTAATAGCGGGGGTAGTTTTGGTAAGTGATTCTACCGCAGGAAAGACCAGATCTGAATACGCTCCTAAGCTTCTAGGCGTGCTGGTTGTCCCAGTGGCCTGCTTAGGGGGCGCATCCGTTTGATGCTTTTTCCCTAGTGAGTCATCATGCGCTTTCTTCCCATGCGGACTCTTGTGACTTCCATGTTTCGTCATTCTAGTTCTTGGTAAAATTCTTAGTGTAGGGTCCCACGGATGGCGCCACTTGTTGATACAAAAGTTGGGCGTTCCTTGTGAAGACTTCTATTCTCGTACCAATTAACTCTTAATGCTGGATGGAACCTGCGCACTAAGAAAAGAACAAACACCGTTAGGCTTATCGAGGGATTGTCTCCCCCGATTATCCTCCGGCGTGAGAGTAAGTAATCGAATTTAGGGTTTTATCGAAGAGTTAGGGTTTTCAGTAGATCGTACCTTTACCGAGGGCTTGGGTGCCCTTTATATATGCATGAAACCCTAGTGGGTTTCTTGTTCCCTACTCCTCGGCGTGTTAGCCGACATTGGATATATAGTATATATCCTCTCTTTTTAGAAGATATTCCATATCTTATCCAAAGATAACTTTGGGCTTGGGCCTTGTCGAACCCAACCGCATAACTGGTAGTCCAGTTGTTGCCGTAGCGGCCCATACATGGTGGGCTTAATTATTAGTATTGTTTACAAATCGGGTTCGTGACCCGGGTGTAGACTATACGTCATCATGTAACTAAATCGATTAAATTGTTTGTTAATGCGGCAATCGAATTTTTGCTAGTGATGATGTTGATTTGTTTTAGCTAGGTAAGCATGGTTATGTACACCCGTTATGTGTAGTATGAAATATGTGTGCATCCTTAAAAAAAATGTGATGGGTATTGTTTTTGAAACTAAATTACGTTTTTTTTTTAAATGTATTACTTAGTTAACAGCTTCTTTTATTTTAAAGTTATCGTCTACAGACGAACGATGCAAAAAATTAAAAGTAAAAGTTGCTATCATTACACCGAGTCACTAATAAAGTTACATATTTAACATTTAAAATTGTTTTGACCGATTAAAATAGAAAAAGGCACACTTGTTTTGGACCTTATTGTAATGTGGCGAATTGGCGATGTATAATAAATTTTGGACGAAATAGTAGTACGGAGTAGTATATTGTGGTTTATGTTTGTCATCGAAAAGGTTATTAACAGTTTAACACAAGTATGGTATTATTTTAGCATCATACCGATGATCAATGACGGTGATTAGCGTGATTAGCATGTGCAAGTGGGGCAGTCGCACAGGGTCATCATTTGTGAAGGACCTCCGATTTAGTATATGTCCATTATTATTTATACATGTCTAAGTATATTTAATTATTTATACATGTCTAACTTGAATTTTTTTAGCCATTTTTAAATATCATGTGAGAAGGCTTCCGATTTAGTATATGTTTATTTATTATTTATACATGTGTAAGTATATTTTATATTTTGAATTTTTCACAATACTTAAGCTTTCGTGATTTACGGGACCTTATTCGTAGTTTCACACCGAGCCACCCAAATTAGTTAGACGGAAATTAGTGAGACGCCTCTGCCGATGATACAAGATACTATAAATACCACATTTATATACAAGGTTTGGTATAGAAAAATTTAACCACAAAGATGGTGGAAATTTGATATATGTATGTATTAACTACGAATTGCTTAAGATATAAATGCAGTCATTAATTAATTTGCTTTCTGTTAACTTATCAACTGAACGCGATAATTTTGCAAATTAGAGTGTCTAAATGCATACATAAACCGAGAATCTAAATATGTTATATGAATGCTTTTCGATTTAAATTATGTTAGCATTAAATAGACTAGATGAGTACCCGTGCATAAAAACAGGATTTTATAGCGGCAGATATTTATAGTGATATTTTGCTTACACAAAATACTTAACCAAAATATCACTATAACTATATGCCGTTATAAAATCTCGTTGCTATGCAGATTTTTTATAAAGCTATGTACTAATTTCGTTTCAAGGAATTTTACAAACGTACACTCATACATATATGTATAATTGTACAACCATACTAAGTCAACTATATCATACACACATACGGAGTACAATTATTCATCATTTACTACATAATATTAGTTAATTAAGTTTCCTTAATTAGTTTTCTCAATTTTTCAAGAATTCAAGAAATAGGTGTAAACCCTTTATAGATAGTATAGTTAATGATATGGTCGAAAACTTAAAACAAATAGTATAATTTGGATTAAGTTCATATAATAGCAAGATACTTTTCAAAATGTATAAATATCATACGTGAACTTCAAAAAATACTATTATCGTATACGTACTTTCAAAATTTGTCTCGATATCATACATCAGTTGACATGGTATGACTAGTCACCGGTTATTATTAACATGACATTGTTAATGATTTGTATTTGTGATGTGAAGATTACTCTAAATGTTTATTAGATCTTAATTATATTTTTCGTATATCTCATTACAAACACGTTATATATACACGAATATGAATGCTGAGAATCATAAATCGATGCGATAAAAAAATTGAAGGAGAAAACAGTTGATATTCTTGCTTAATGATTAGTATTTAGAAAGTACGTATCGTATCGATATCCAACGTTAGTATTCCCTTGGATATGATAATAGTTGTGTGTAATATTCGTCTGTTTTTCGACATATGAAATGTTTTCAAATTGCATAAGGAACGTTGCAACTAGAGTATACATTGTTACTCTAAATGTTTATTACATCTTAATTATATTTTTCGTATATCTCATTACAAACACGCTATATATACACAAATATGAATGCTGAGAATCATAAATCGATGCGACAAAAAAATTGAAGGAGAAAACAGTTGATATTCTTGCTTAATGATTAGTATTTAGAAAGTACGTATCGTATCGATATCCAGCGTTAGTATTCCCTTGGATATGATAATAGTTGTGTGTAATATTCGTCTGCTTTTCGACATATGAAATGTTTGCAACGTTGCATTAAGGAACGTTGCAACTAGAGTCTACATGTCCCAACTAGAGTATACATGAAATGTTTGCAACATTGCATTTAGGAAATACTGTTTCTGTGACACTAAAAGATGTACCTAGTGGTGGATTAGCCAAATTCCCTTGGATATTATAAGGGATGTATTAGGCTAACACCCCTTATGCATGGGACCCTCCTACTTTTGATGGAATGTACAATTCGACAAAGCAGACAGTACAAGCGGCGGCAGCGGTACAAAGTTAACACACCCCCTACAGGGGGTTTTTGGATATACTGACCCTATTATAATGGTTGTGTGTAATGTTCATCTGCCTTTCGATATATACTTAATCCACATACACTGAAACATATAGTAGAATGAAGAAGCTTTTTTTTTTTTTTTTTTTTTTTTTTTTTGAACGACAAAAAGCGTTAGTACTTAGTAGACATTTGCACACTTCAGTTATTCATTATACTATACTAGTGTATTTTTAAGTACGGAGGTATGATATCGAGATGAATTTTGAAAGTACGTATACGATATTAATATATTTTTTAAAGTTCACGTATAATATTTATACATTTTGAAAAATATTTTGCTATCATATGAACTTAACCCGTATAATTTTACATGAACTTGCTTGTGGTTTAGATGGTGACTATATACCTTAGAAGTTAATTAGTACAGTACAACATTTTAGTTTAACAATTTGATAGAAGTAAATATATACTACGTATTTTCGTAAGGGTGAGTTTATTCACACCCTCTCATAAGGAGGGTATCTAATCATTGTATGCATCGCTGACTTGTACGGTATGTATCACGAGTTATACGGTTTGACCAAAACCTCCATGATGTAACAACATAGGGAGAGTATGTATAACACTATCTCTTTTCGTAAATTATTCTTCTTAAAGTAGATGTTTTTATAACAGTTCAAAGACTGTTAAAACACTATTTTTCAAAACTTTATTACGGAGTACTAATTATTGATGCATATATTTCAAACCATCTTTTACAAGACCGCAATAAAAGATTTTGCGTGTGATTTGATGCAAAAGTATCACCTTTTTGTCTTGTTGTGGTTTATTGGATTAACCTTTAAATTATGTAAGGCTACTCACAACAGCGATCGACGATCGACATATGATTGAATGGGGCGATCGATTCATCTACTGTGGGGAGTCGATCATGGTGATCGAATGTGCCATCTTGGTCGAGTACTCGATCGATTAAGAAAGCTATATTACCGTTTGTTTTTTTGAATCCATGGTGCAAAGTAAAAAATAAAAAAAATAAAAAATTGAACTTGGTCGCCCTTACTGGGGCACCTAATCTCCTGTAGGTCGCTGGAGAGAGAAAGCTGACGTGGCAGAGAAAAATAGAGGGATTGAGTTGCCTTACTGTGGGCAGCCTAATATCTTCGTCTTAAAATTATACTCTTTATTTTTTATTTTGTGATGTCTAAGGGGCCGTTTGGTTTGTTGCTAGGAATCACAATGGGTATTGGATTTGGTATGGATTGAAAGAAATAAAAATTGAATGATAGTATTAATATTGTTTGTTTTATAAAATGTAATTGGGAATTGGTTTTTATTTAATTTTATTACTCCCTCCGTCTCAATTTATTTGTCAGGAGAGAGAAAACACAAAGTTTAATAAAAGTTGGGCCACTTTAATTTTCAACCACTAAAATGAAATATTCCTCCATTAGATTCTCTAGTTTTTACTAAATAAATAAAGTGGACAAATAAATTGAGACATCCATAAAAAGAAATATGGACAAATAAATTAAGACGGAGGGAGTATATAATAACGAGAGCCCACTTATTTATTATTGTAAGATATTTTATTTAAAAAAAATGAAAAGTGCTGTTTTATTATACAAATTTGTATAACGAGGGCCCACTTTTCAAGCTCTAGATCAGACGGGGCCATTTTTTTAGGGTGATGTTAACCGAACCCTCCCTTAGGGAGGGTGTTGACTTTTTGGCCTGCTGCCGCCGTTTGTACTATCTGCTTTAAAACTTGTACATTTTGACTAAAATAGGCGGACCTCACATGTTAGGGAGGGTCCGGTCAGTAGTACCATTTTTTTAATGTTGATTGATGACTTTTGTGAAAGTTTGTCAGTAAAACATACGAATTTGTCAGAAAACCATGCGAGATACGTGACTTTTGTGAAAACCCTCGTTTGAAGGTATCAAATACTGTTCCGTAACCCACCATCTCAAACCAAACAATTTATATTTCTTTAAAACCATTCCCCAAAACCAAATATCTCAAAACAAACCGCCCCTAAAATAATAGTTTTAATTCTTTGTCAATCAATCAAATATATTTAAGTGAGTGGGCAAGATATTTAATTAGTTGATTTTGGTCTATTTTTCTTAAAACGTACATTTTTGTTTGGGGACAATAATTTTAAAACGGAGAAATATATACATTAGCAGTGCTAGGTTATAAAAAATTACCACCTTTAAAATAAATAAATTATTATTGTTCTGTGTTATATTTTAATTTATTTATTTTAGTGCTACGTTTAATGGTTAAGTAGAGTGCAAATTAAATGTAAAAATGTGGAAATATGGCCATTTTTTTTTTTTTTTTTTTTCAATTTGTTTTCTAATTATTTAAGATTATTAATAGATTAAATTTTTTAAAACCAAGATAGCATTTTCTTTTATTGCAACATAAATTTTCACAAGTAAAATTTGTACATATGTGGCAAATTAAGAAAAATTAAAAGGTATGTCTAATTTTTACTTTTATGTCTTTGTTATATCTTTGATTAATGCAACTTTTTACAGTTTTAATGTCTTTGTTTAATCTAAAAGTCAGGTTACATGTATTACATGTACGTTACATGTATTACATGTACGAGTACAATGTTATTTTTCACAAACATTATTCTCATATTGATAATTATAACGAAACTTAATCATTGTCGTATAAAATTACTCCCGAATGATTAGACACAAATGTACTTAAATCATAACTATTGGTATACCTATATAATTGTAGACAAAAATATAAATGTACAAATTCTATAAAAATGTTGAAAGTTAAATAGAACCATATACAATTTAAGGATGCGTTTGGTATGATCACGGGTTTAGAATAGGATTTGAATTTGATATAAAAAAATAATAAAATAATAAAAAAATGAGAGAGAAAAATGGTATGGACAAAAGAATATTATTAATTATATATTCTCTCCGTCCCAAAATTTAAGTCCAGTTGAACCTTTTAAATCCAACTTTGACCTAAAATATTATTGCTTGTTTTACATAATACTTGATGAAAAATATATATACTTGTTTGTAATAAAAAACAAACAGCCCCTAAAACACTATAGCGTATTTTTATCTTATTTGTAATACAAGCACACATAAAAAAAGATCTAAGGGTGCGTTTGTTTTTTGTTGGCCAACCTCTGAACAGCCTCTGAACGGGCAAAATGTCTGAATCGGTCAGACATTTTGTCGTTCAGACTGTTTTTTTTTTTTTTCGTTCAGACGCGTTCAGATGCAGCTAGATCTTAATTGTCAAGACCTGAGAGGGGTGCCTTAACGCGTCTGAATGCCTCTTGTTGACACAAAATAACAATTTTTTTTTTTTTTCCGTTCAAACATGAGTTTTTTTTTTCCGTTCAGATGCGTTCAGATTCAGACATTTACGCATCAGATTCAGATTCAGACATGCGGTTCAGATTCAGATTCAGACCCTCTTAATAAACAAACACCACCTAAGTGTTTTTATAAATACGCAACAACGTGTGAACTTATAATACTTGTTTATACAAACTTTCTGATAAGTAACTTAAAAAATATATAAAAACACTTGCAAATTTATGGATAAATTTATGGACAAATTTAACGAGGAAAAAAGGTATATATGGAAACACTTGCAAATTTATGGATAAATTTATGGACAAATTTATGGATAAACACTTGCAAATTTATGGCCTAAAATTATATATCTATATTAAAACACAAGTCTGCCAAAAGTATATTTTATTATTTTGCTACAGTACTGTAGCAACAGTAAATGATTTTTTTTTAAATATTTTTCGTACCAAACGGCCTCGAAAAATTATGAAACTTGCGCCATTATTAACGAAATAATTTTTCCAACAAAAATGAGTATAAATATGCAATACTTTCTCGAAATCAATGTATTTGTCTTTGTTTTTGTTTTTATTATTTTTCGTACCAAACGGCCTCGAAAAATTATGAAACTTGCATAATTATTAACGAAATAATTTTTCCAACAAAAAAAGGTTGGGGAACACCCCCCACCCCTACTCCCCCCGCAACGCGGGGGGTTCGTCCCACTCGTTACAAATAATAGAAAGAAAAAAATATGAAATAAAATTACTTTGTTTATTCTTGTCTAGAAAATAGTGCATATGATTGTATAAGGGACATGATACGCTGACACCCCCATAGGGGTGTGTTGACTTTTTTGCTGCTGTCGTCGCTTGTACTGTCTGCTTTGTCGAATTGTACATTCTTCAAAAAATAGATGGTGGCCGACCCACTAGGAGGTATTACCGTAGTAGCTCCCTTGTATAAAGCTTTTCTGGCCACTTGTTAAGTGCTTAAACTAAATAAACACTTAGACTAAAGAGAGTGGGGCTACCCAACTAAGGGGCGACTCGCGACACGTAGCGCTGAGTCAGCATGTTGGATAGCATCAAAAAAAAAAAGATAGTGGGGCTACCCAGGAAGGTGGGGCGACTCCTGAAACGTGGCACTTGTAATAATTTTTTTTTTTTTTTTTCTTTTCAATATTAACTTATTAATAATAACTAAAAATACATATTAAAAATTATTCTTAAACTAAAAATACATATTAAAAACTAATAAAACATAAATATTACATAATTGTTATACCTAATAATACTAAAAATTATTCTTCATCACTAACAAATTCGTCGACTTCTGGAGGCGCGTTTTCGTCTTCATTCGTGTCACGATTATCCCATACATGATCCACCAAATCCGCCTTAAAAATATTGTGTGTTTCGCGGCTTCTAACGACATTTGAATTCTCAATCCGTTGCTCCATTGGAGTTTCTTGAGTCCAATACTCGGGGTTCAATGTCTGGTCGTGCTCGTTGAAATCTTGACAAAATGCCTTGTCCTCATACTCCAAAATCATGTTATAAAGAATAATACAAGTATACATGACGGCATGCATTTTCTCTTTGCTCCAAAATCTTGACGGAAAACTAACAACTTTTCACCTCTTTTTCAAAACCCCGAACGCTCTCTCAATGTCCTTCCGTGCCGACTCTTGTTTCTTCTTAAAGTATTTTCTTTTTTCATCAATTGGGTCGGTGAAAGTCTTCACAAAGGTAGTGTATTCCGGGTATATGCCATCACTCAAATAATACCCGGCTCTGTAATAATATTACCGTTTGCATAAAAAGCAGCTACAAATTGAAAATAAAAACGTGTTAGTAAAACATAAAAAGTTATAAAATACATAATTCTAACTATTAAAAAATATAATAACCTGTTGGCGCCAACCCAGATATAATTTCTTCAAGTATAGGTGAAGACTCAAACACGTTGATGTCGTTGTTTGATCCTTGCTGACCAAAATAAGCGTTCCAAATCCATAAATCAGTAGACGCAACCGCCTGAAGTATCAACGACGGTTTCCCAATATCCCCTCGTGTGTGTGTGCCCCGCCATGCGGTCGGACAAATCTCCCAGGGCCAGTGCATGCAATCAATACTACCAATCATGCCCGGGAAACCATGAACCTGCTCATGCACCTCGTAAATACGTTGTAGATCCGTCAAAGTCGGTATACGTAGATATGTCGGCCCATACATCTCAATAATACCTATTAATAGTTAAAAAGTTTATCAAAAAAATAATAACTAATAATTCTATAAATACTAACTAATAATAATACTACTAATAATTCAAAAATACTAACTAATAATAATACTACTAATAATTCAAAAATACTAACTAATAATAATACTACTAATAATTCAAAAAAATACTAAATAATAATTCTAAAAATAATACCTTGACAAAATTTAGTCAACGAATCCCGTGAAGTCCTCGCCGACATTTCCAGGTTCTCGTCAAATGAATCGACGCTCGATCCGTATGCTAGTTGACAAAGCGCGGAAGTACATTTTTGTATTGCGGTGAAACCTAGCTTCCCACGACAATCATAATTTTGTTGAAAATACGGGTACTCTTCTTGAAACTCATTTGTTATCTTCAAAAAAAGCCACCTACTCATACGAAAGCGTCGTCGAAATACCCGCGAATCGAATACCGGTTGATCAACAAAGTAAAAACGCATCAACCTCTCGTTTGCCTCCTCTCGACGACGATTCACATACGCCCTTCGTCTAAAAACGGGGCCATCATCTGCTACCCGCTCTTCTTTCACGACTTCAATAAATATATTAACGGTGTTATAAATGGCACATTCGATCGCCTCATCTAGTTATGAAGAATCGGAACTTGATGATGAGGAGGACGAATCTTCGAAATCTTCCATGATTTTTTTTTTGGATTGGTGGGTTTTTTTTTTAGAAATTAGAGTGTTATGTGTGTTTTTTTTTTGGAAAATATGAGTTTGAGTGTGTTTTTTTTGTTGGAAAATAAAAGGTTTTAAAAGAAAAAAAAGAATAAAGCCGTTTGTAACGGCTAGGTAATCATGGAACTTCGAAATGGAATAGGTGATACAAATAAGTCGCCTGAGGACCTAATCGCCATAGGGGGGCGGTGTTTGGGGCGATAAGGGGGCGATCCAGGGCTGTATCGCCTGTGAAGTCGCTGCACTCCTTTTTGTCTTAGGGCCCGCTTGTTTCACACCTTTGGATTGAGGTTTTGTTTGACAAGACATTAATGTATTGTTTAGTATGCATTCATGGGTTTTGAAAATAGGAGTCAATACATAATATTTGGAATCTATAAATCCTAGGGGTAAGGGTGGGTTTTTGGAAAAGTTACATGATGGCCAGCACTCACACACTTGTTTCTAATATCATTTTTTTTAATTAAATACATAATGTATTAACTTTAAATTATAAAACTTTTTATTTTTTAAATTATAAAATAACTTATAATATTATTTTCTCTCTCCTACATCAAATTCAAATCCAAATTATAATCTAAATTTAAATTCTAATCCAAATCCAAATTCAAATCTTAAACCTATTTGCAAACCAAACGGGCCTTAGATTAAACTAATAATCTTTTTAGACGATAATTTAATAAATAAATAATTACATTTTAAAAACCATATCTATATATTTTTTTATTTTCAGAAAATTGTCGTTTTTACATATTACCGTAACTTAAAAAAGTTTTTGTTGACGTCAAATTTCAAAAAGTACTTTTTGTCAATTTTTTTATGATTGCTATACGGATCCCAGTAACACAAGTGGCCCAATTGTCTGGGGGGAGAGTGGAATTTGACAAAAACTCCAAATACCCTCCCATGTAGGGAGGGTGTGTTGACTTACCGCT
Source organism: Artemisia tridentata subsp. tridentata (assembly GCA_021014915.2). Taxonomy (NCBI): domain Eukaryota; kingdom Viridiplantae; phylum Streptophyta; class Magnoliopsida; order Asterales; family Asteraceae; genus Artemisia; species Artemisia tridentata. The sequence continues at coordinate 158,920,131 of CP139507.1, read as the reverse complement.
GCCGCCGCTTGTACTGTCGGCATTGTCGGCTTGTACATTCTTTAAAAATAGGTGGGGGCTCATGTGTAGGGAGGGTCCGGTTAGTATGACCCACTCCAAATCAATCACTTTGAATAAATTGTTAAATTCTTTGCTAAAAGAATAATTATTAAAATCTACTTTTACGGATTGTGATCTGAAGATTTTTGCAGGTCGGTAAATTGTCGCAAATAGAAAAACCTTTTTTTCATTTTGGCAAAGGCAAATATATATTAACTACTTGAAATGTAAAAATGATCAAATGAAAAGTGAAAAACTGAAATTTCAATCAATGTCTATTTTGCCCTTGTAAAACTGAATTGGTCAATGCCCTTAATGGAAATCGAAAGTCAGAACTGAATTGGTGTTTAGATATGAAAACTATATGCCAATGAATGTCTTTAACTTAAGCAAAGAAATAATATTGCAAGTGAGGAAACAATATTGCACGGTTGAAAACTTGAAATTAGTAAATATAGGAATGATTTGATAAGTTGAAACTTATCAAAGTAAATATAGGAATGATTGGCTGAAGTTGAAACTGTCATTGCCTATTGAATGCTATTGCATATATATAAGAAACCATAATACCCATTCTCGTTTGAAAAATCAACTAACAAAACACACACTACACATTCTCATCTCACCGCCACACACACAAAAACTCTCATCTTCCATACATCCCCACCACCAAAATTTCCACCACCACCGGACTTAACCACCATGGAACTCACCAAAAGGGTTTTTTTAAGTTTTTAGGTATTAATTAAGTTTTGAGGGTTTTCTTGTATAGATCTATTGTTTGTATTTGTAGCTCGATTAGTAAAGTTGCTGGTGACAGAAAAGCTATCGTCGTCAGAAAAAAGCTTCTGCCCCCTCCACTGTCTCATCAGAAGCGTTGCTGCCGCCACCGCCGCCGTTGTCTCGCCGGATATGTTGTTGCCGCCGCCGTTGAATCGCTTGTGTCACCGGAATATGTATGGTTTACTTTTAAAGTTGTTGTTGATATTTGTTATAAAATTTAATATGTAAATTTTATTATAGGTTGTTAATATTTGTTATAAAATTTATTATGTAAATTTGTATAGGTTGTTAATATTTGGGTTACAATTATTTGATGTATAGATGCAATTTTCATTCGATATAAACTATGTCTTTCTTGTAACTGTGTACAAAAAGAATGCAATATATGCAAGACGTCTTTTTAGTGGTTTTGATTTTTGAATTCTCATTCAATAGTGGTTTTAAATTTGAATAATCTTTACAAAGTACAACAGCGATAGCTACCTACAACTATTTGGTTTACAATACTTTGGATATTCGAGGTTGCTAAGGTCGAGGCAGCTATGACAGCCTAAAAGTCCAATACTAGAAGAAGTTGAAACTTCAAAACCGTAAAAGTATGGAAAAGTCACCAAAGGGTATATCCACACGTAAACTACATAAAGCGAATGCTTTAAATTTCATAAGGATTATTTCAAAGTTTTGAGTTTTCAAATTTAAGAACTTGTGAGTTGTAAAGGGTTTATCCCAATTCTTGAATGTTGAAAATCTTCAAATGGCAAGTATAAAGGACACATTGAAACTTATGTGTATGTCTGAATTGTTGGAAACTTTTTACAAGTATCATTCCCATATGTACACGCATGTATCCGTATATCCGATTGTATGTATGTAACTCGAGTTGTTTGGTACTAGACGAGTATCATACATAGCAACGGGATATTATAGCGGCATATAGTTGTAATGATATTTTAATTAAGTGTTTTGTGTAACCATAATATCACCATAACTACTATCGTTATAAAATCTCGTTGCTATACACGATGTATCCCATTTCTTGAAAATTCAAAAATCTTCAAAATTTAAAACTAATTACGGAAACTTAATTAATTAATTATGTAGTAAATGATGAATAATTGTACTCCATATGTGTGTATGATATAGTTGACTAAGTATGTTTGTACAATTGTACATGTGTTTATGAGTGTACGTTTGTAAAATTCATTGAAACGAAATTAATACATATAGTTTTACATAAATTGCATATATATCTTTGGTACAAGTTTTTGTTGCACATGGGACAACGATTTTTATGCATGCAAATGATATATATGCAGTTTTGCATCTTTGGAGGGGTATATATGCAAATGCCCCAGAAACTTTGTAAAAAAACTAGACGAGTACCCATGCATAGCAACGAGATTTTATAGTGGCATATAGTTGTAATGATATTTTGGTTAAGCGTTTTGTGTAACCAAAATATCACAACTATCTTCCGCTATAAACTCCCGTTGCTATGCACGGGTACTCGTTTAGTTATAAAAATGCACGGGTCAAAACGAGAAATAAAACAAGACAGATGTTCTAAAAGAAGAACAGCCTAGAAAAAAACAAGCATATTAAGAAACATCTTCAAGTCTTTGCATACAATTATTCCATGATAAATTATTTTCTTTTGGCTCGATCAGAAGTTTGGATGAGAGAAATTCTTTGAGTCGCTAGAAAAGTATCTTCATGAAGAGTAGTCGTCATCTATTCATCAGAAGCCGCATGGAGGATTTTGTTTCTCCATTTCCACACTTGCTAAAGAAAAGTTAAGCAGGCCGCGTGCAAAAGTAGGGGTGTGCACGGTTTGGTTTGGGTCGGTTTTTGGCTAAAACCGAAACCGAACCGAAACATTCGGTTTTTGGAAAATCTAAAACCGAAACCGAACCGAAACATTCGGTTTTTAGAAAATCCAAAACCGAAACCATTCAGTTTTTGGCGGTTCGGTTTTTCGGTTTTTAACCGCTTATATTTGTGTGTAGCCAATTTATACCAACAAACTTGATTTTCGTAGAAAATTGGTTATTATTAATTTTTTTTTGTCAAGATAAGCGTAATAATGTTTATCTCATAATTCTTCAATTACACACGTATAGAGAGATACACACATGCAAGTGAATTTACACATAGTATGATCATTGTCACGTAAATATTGATATATTGTAAAGTAAACACACATACACGAAGATAAAAAAATATATATATATATATAAACGTCAAGATAAATATATTATAAATCATCCTACAAAATTAATATGAATTTATAAATTAGATTTGTTTAGTTATTTATTTACATTATATTAGTTATATACTATTATATAATAGAAGCGGCTTGGTTCGGTGTTTTTACGGTTCGGTTTTTGGACAAAAACCGAAACCGAACCGAATTTTTCGGTTTTTGAAAAAGTAGAAACCGAACCATCGGTTTTTAGTTTCGATCGGTTATTTCGGTTCAATTTTTTCGATTTTCGGTTCGGTTTCGGTTTTTTCCGTTTTTTTTTTCACCCCTATGCAAAAGTTTAGACACCCATTTAGCATTGATAAAACAAATATTTTGTTTGAGAATATCCATCAGAGAATGATTAAAAATATTGGGGCTCTTCACCACCTTCAAATTTCAACCATATAATTTTAACTTTTGGACATGAAAGAAAACAATGATCACGGGACTCCTCATCTAAACTGCAAAATAAGTAGCTAGATGAGGGGAGTGAGATACCTCGACGACCTAGGTTGGACCTTGATTCGCTGGAATCAACACTTATATTTCTCCAAGATTTACAAAGGAAATATGTAAACCCGAGTCGTTATCCCCAATGAAGGATGAATGGAATTTGTGAGATCGGGATTGTGAATCGTGTAGTGAATGGATATAAAAGAGATATTTGGATTTTATAAACTAAAATATGAAATATAATCTAAACAACAGTTTAATTAACTAAGGCAAATTTAAAACACTAAAGACCAAAAACGTGAAGAAAAATCTAAAAACGTGTTTAAACTGGGAAAACCCGAGCCTAAAACGTCAAATCTTAGAAATTTAAACTCTACGGGTCCAAATCTATTTTTCTAAAATTCTAATTATTAAAAGAAAATTTTGAAAAAAAGAATTACATTTTTTTGACTTTTATATTTTTTTTATGAATTAAAAACTAAATTAACCTAATTAAATGATTAAAAATACTAAACCTATTTAGAAAAATCTGAAACTTGTTCTAAAAATACTTTATACTAAAACAGAGCTAAGAAAAATAGGGACAAGGTCTCAGCTTATTCTAATAATCTGTAAATAAGCTAATAAGCTCGAATAGCTTAAAACAGAAAACTGGGTTAAATATTAAAGGGTGAAGAGTCTAACTGAAAAAGACCCAAGGGCAAACGGTAAGTGTGTTGTGTGTTTATCTGAGAGACCAGGGTTCGAGTCCCATGGTTCTCTTTTTTTTTGAAACTTATTTTTTTGGTTTTTTTTCTTTTACAAACTTATTAATAAGCTATCAAATAACAACTTTTGTGAAGGAAGTAATTTTACAATTCACTAAATAAGCTAAAAATAAGCTGAGTCTCTCAACAGTTGGTTATAAACTAAATGGAACATGGAATTTTAAGAAATAAGTTATAAGCTGTTCTATAAGCTAAAAGGAAAGTAAAATAAGTTAAATGGGACAGAGATGACTAGGAATAAGCTAAATTATCAAGAAAAAGCAAAGTGAATAAGCAAATAAGCTCTAAAAATGAATAAGGTCTGCTGATTACACTATGGTGCAGGGGAGAATTAGTGCTTTTCAAGGCACTAAAAAGCAGTCAAAATAAAATCTTAAAAATCAAGCAAAAATACCAAAAGCTAGACAAGCCAGCTGAGATTATCTATGCCAATTTTCAGCTTATGACAACTTATTATGAGCTAATGAAAAATCATGGTAGAGGGCTGCAAATAGGGAAAATCAACTGATGCAAGGACTGTTGTGATCTAACTTCCTCAAATCCTAACCAACTAATGCCACATCTTTCCAACTCACTAAATAGTCCAAAGTGAGTATGAAGAATACAAAAAACAAGCTTAACTGAGCTTATAGCTTCTGAGAGCTTATAGCTCTAGTAGCAGCCCTATAAGTGTACTATTGAACTCAAATCCTATAAATTATTGAAAACAGGCCACAAACTCTTCACAACAACTTATATATGCTAAGTTTAATCAAGATCAAAGTTAGAAAAGTGCAAATGAACAATCCTTACCCAGAATGACCCATTTTGGGTTTTTGACCCAAACAGTCCTTTAAGGGTCTGATTTGGTGATTTTCAAAGGCAAATTCCAATTTTAATTATGATTGCTGGTTAATAATGATTCACTAACTTGGTTTAACTATAAAGAGCAACTTTTTAACAGGAAATAGCACTAATTTAAGCAGTCTCTAGGTTTAGCATAATTTTGGCTTTTTTTAGAGTTTTTAAGCAAAATAAAGACAAGGGCTCTTTTAAACTGATAATTCAGACAAAAAGCAATACTAGAGTACTTATAAGTAGAATACAACTAAGATAAGCTATAAATAAGCTGTTGAACAGTACTTATAGAAAATGATGCAGAAATCTAGAAAATTGCTTACAACTTGTGAGGCTATGTAAAATGGAACTAATGGTCAGTAACACACCTAGCTTGTTAACAAAAAGCTAGAAACCCCATAAGCTCTTCCATGAGCAGCTTATCATCCAAAGCTGCTTATTGTGAGCTCAGGTTGACTTTTCTTGACTTTTCTTGGATACTTCACAATTAGACTGTTTGTAACTAATATAAGCTTACAACAAGCTATGATAAGCTTGTATAAGCTTATAGCAAGGGTGTTGAGACTTGTGAGTGATTCTTAACAATACTTGAGCTTAATTCGATTTGAACAAAAACTTGAAATTTATTATAACTGAAATTTAATACAAAGTTACTTGAATTTAGAATACTTTGACTGAAATTAACTTGAATTAACAACTGAGAATTAGAAATTACAAAATAAAATGACTAAGTAATAAAAACGACTACTGATAATTAACTAGATAGATTTATAAGCTTACGAACGACCCTATTTATACTAATAATATCTGGGAACATCTTGTCTTCAACCTCTGATCACTTCTGAACCCTTGGATTGGAGAAAATCAATCTCAGCCCTTGAAATCCATTTTGGCGCCAAAATGGAGATAGTGGAAAATCCACTATCTCTGATAACTTGAAATAGGAACGAAGCATTAATTGCTTTTGGCTTGTTAGGTGGAGTGTAGTAGGGGGGGTGAGGTGATGGTGGTTTTGCAGAGAACATGGTTTTGGCGGGCAAGTGGGGAAGGAGAAAGGTTTGACTGAGGGTCAAACCTGGGTTAGCTAATACAAAGGGACGGGTTTGGGTTTTTATTTTATTTGGGCTTGGGTTTATTTGGTGTGGGCTGGGTTAAGGAATAAAAGGGTTGGGTTGTAGCTGGGTTAAGGATTGGACTGGAAATGGGTTGTGGTGTTTTGAGTTAGGATTTAGTGAATTGGTTTTTAAGTTAAGGGACTAAAACTGCCATTTCTGAAATTCTAAGGACCAAATTTGTCATTTTTGCAAAATTACTTCCAAGGGCCAATCTTGACAAGTTGACATTCTTGAGGGTTGACTTTGATAATTTAAGCAATATCCCGGACCAAACTCATAAATTCCTTTCCCGGCATCGGCTTTTGATGATATTCCAATCTCGTGCTCGTTTTTGCCCTGGTTTCAATCCTTTTGTACCTGAAACACATAAAAACACAAACCAAGGATATCTGCAGTATAATTTGGTATATTTGGTTGTTTTTAGTATTTTTATGGTCTAAAATGGGTATAAAATGATGAGTATTTACACACTCATCAATCCCCCACACTAAGCTGTTGCTAGTCCCTAGCAATCCGATCATATAAAGTAATGAAAGGATCAAAAGAATACCAAGCATACCCCGTTTCGACTTTTTATTAAATGCAAGAAATTTTAAATTAAAACAAAATATATAACATGCTTGATTTCCAAAAATGGTATCATGGAACGGGATTCACACAGAATGGGTGTCTCCAGGGAATTGTAATTGTCATCCTCTTTTTTATACATTCAACTAAGCTTAAACTCAATGTGCAAATGCTTTTGTAAAATGCTAACACTACTTATACTAATAATCTATGCAAGCCGAGACTTAACTTTTCACTCCCACAATTTATTCAAGTTTAGGTGACTGTGCTTGATTTTCAAAATTTTGATAACAAAAATCGACGTTTTTATAAAACTTTGACTAATACTAGTTGAAAGATAGATTTAAAATTTTAAAACAAGCAAGCTTCAAAATTTATTGCATTTTGCAATATCATTCCATTTTATTATATTTTTTTTTCATCATTTTTCATCATTTCATTTTTTTTTTTTTTTTTAAACTTGTGCAACATAAACTAACGGAGTTTCACGGGAACCAAGACCTTACACCTTCCTGGAATAAAGGATCCAAGGGCCGTTACAACGGAGAGTTCCAAGACCTTAACGCCTTTCAGAATTAAGGGTCCAAGGGCCGGTGTAAGAGGGTAGCCAAGACCTAAACGCCTTCCGAAAATAAGGATCCAAGGGCCGATCTTGAACCTTAGCTTTTTAACACATTTATTTATTACTTAACTTTTTGTAACTTTCAAGCAACGTCTCACTTTCATTTTGCATTATTCTAACATATGCTTGTTCCGAAGTTTAAATAAAGCCTTGAACTAGTATTTTTCAAAATCGTATGAAAAAATGATTTTGTGTGTTCAACAGTTTGAAAATAAGCACTTATTAAGTCGGATTAGTTATCTCCTGGGAGGAAAAGCCATAGATTACTTGTATAAGCTCTAAAGAAAACCAACTATTCTACGCTTAGCATTTTCATTTGCACATATCGTAAAACCTTAGTCTAATCGTTAAGGAAGCAGCCAGATCAATACTCTGGCAGAGTCGGGATTCCCTCTGTTCTAACCTAATCAAGACTAAACACTTCTTTTTTATTGCAATTTCTTATCTAAAAACGAAAAAAATTTAAAATTTTTGGCCAAAACGGGGGTACTAGGGCACTAGAAGGTACAATATGACAAAATTCGCGAGAATTCCCCCCCACACTTAGAATTGAATATTGCCCTCAATATTTAAAGTACCGGCTATTATGCCGAGACTTAGAACGTAAAAAGGTAATACTAATAGCCAAGTGTGTGAAAGAAATCTCTATTTTCACAAACAGGATTAAAAAGATATCCCTAGATAATCGTTAGCAAAAGGATAGGATATTGGGCGGCTGGATTGAAAACAGGCGCGGCAATCATCACAATCCAAGGAAAACCTGCAAACAAGAGCAAACAACACACAAAAGCACAGCACAGTGGGATTCCCCCCACACTTAGTGTCAGAAAATAGAAAGAAGTCAGAAACATGGGCGTTTACCCATGCAATGCTAATGTTTTTGTTAACCGATTCATTAGCTTGACTCGACCCCGAATTCATTGGTCCATGGGGAAAGTTTGGAGATCCGGGACAACCATGGGTGGTATGTCCCCTCCAAAGTAATGCTTTAACCTATGACCGTTCACCTTGAAGTTTGGTCCATCGGTTTGAGATAACTCGATGGTGCCATAAGGAAAAACTTGAGCAACGGTGAATGGTCCAGACCAACGGGTTTTTAACTTGCCCGAGAAAATCTTTAATCGAGAATTGAAGAGGAGGACTCGATCACCAACGTTGAAAACGCGGTTTTTGATTTTGGAGTCATGAATCCTCTTCGTCTACTCTTTGTAGATTAAAGAGTTCTCGTAAGCTTAATCCCTAAGCTCATTTAATTCATTCATTTGAAGCTTTCGGTGATCACCCGCGGTTTTGAGGTCAAAATTTGCATGTTTTAAGGCCCAATAGGCCTTATGTTCGAGCTCAATGGGCAGATGGCATGCTTTTCCGTACACTAGCTTGTAAGGAGTACACCCAATGGGTGTTTTGTATGCAGTACGGAAAGCCCATAAAGCATCATCTAATTTATCGGCCCATGAGGCCCGATTTTAACCAACAGTTCTCTGCAAGATACGTTTCAATCCACGATTGGAAACCTCGACTTGACCGCTTGTTTGCGGGTGATACGCGGTAGAAAGACGGTGAGTAATACCGTACTTAAGCATGACCTTTGCAAATTGGTCATTGCAAAAGTGCGTACCGCGATCACTAATGATAGCACGGGGAGTTCCAAACCGAGCAAAGAGAGATTTCAAAAATTTACAAACTACTCGGGCGTCGTTGGTGGGGAGTGCTTTCGCTTCAACCCATTTAGACAAGTAATCGACGGCCACGAGGATATATTTGTTCCCTCGCGAAGACGGGAATGGCCCCATAAAATCGATGCCCCATACGTCAAAGATCTCGCAGACTTGAATTGCATTTTGTGGCATTTCGTCTTTTTGCGAGGTTTTTCCTTGACGTTGGCAAGAGTCACATGACTTTACCAAATCGTGGGCATCACGGTAGATAGTTGGCCAAAAGAAACCGGAATCAAAGACTTTCTTGGCGGTGTAGTTCGGGCCATGATGTCCCCCGGTGGGTCCATTGTGGCAAGCCTTAAGAATATCAACGGCTTCTTGGCCGTGAACACACCGCCGGATGACTTGATCCGTACAAACTTTAAACAAGTAGGGGTCATCCCAAAAGTAATGCTTAACATCTTTGAAGAATTTCTTCTTTTGTTGGGACGACATCTCTTTCACAACAAAATTCCCCGCATGGTAATTTGCAAAGTCGACAAACCATGGGGTACTAGGATCATCCTTTAATGAAACCATCCCAAGTGTCTCGAGAGGAAATGTTTCAGTAATTTCCTTTTTCTCGAGAACACCTTGATGAGGGTTCTCTAATCTGGAAAAATGATCGGCGGCGAGATTCTCTACTCCTGTTTTATCACGAATTATAACATCAAATTCTTGGAGCAGTAAAACCCACCGAAGCAATCTCGGCTTAGCATCTTGCTTAGCAAGGAGATACTTTAGAGCCGAATGATCCGTATACACTATGGTCTTTGATAAGACAAGATATGGTCTAAATTTCTCAAAAGCATAGACAACAGCCAACAACTCTTTCTCAGTAGTGGTGTAATGAGATTGAGCATCGGTCATCGTCTTGCTAGCATAGTGTATCGGCTGAAAGTACTTAGATTTCCGTTGCCCCAGGACTGCCCCAATAGCATAATCACTCGCATCGCACATGAGCTCGAATGGCAAGTCCCAATCGGGGGCAACTAAGATCGGTGCTTCAATTAGCTTCTTTTTAAGAATTCCGAATGCTTCAATGCATTCGGGAGAGAAGAAGAATGGAGCATCTTTTTCAAGAAGATGGGTCAGAGGCCAGGCGATTTTAGAAAAATCTTGAATAAATCGACGGTAGAACCCGGCAAGACCAAGGAAACTTCGAATTCCTTTGACGGTGGTGGGATGAGGTAGCATAGCGATAACATCGACTTTAGCTTGATCTACCTCAATCCCGGCACTGGAAATCTTATGGCCGAGGACAATGCCCTCTTTGACCATGAAATGACACTTCTCCCAATTTAGAACAAGATTGGTGTCTTCACACCGTTTTAACATTTTGTCTAAATGGGAGAGGCATGATGAGAAAGAATTCCCATAAACCGAAAAATCATCCATAAACACTTCCATTGTTTTCTCGATCATGTCATGGAAAATGGCAATCATGCACCTTTGGAACGTGCCCGGAGCGTTGCATAAACCGAAATGCATACGTCGGTAGGCAAACGTACCATAAGGGCAAGTGAATGTGGTCTTTTCCTGATCTTGTGGATCAATCGGGATTTGGAAATACCCAGAAAAGCCATCGAGAAAACAATAGAACTCATTTCCCGCTAAACGTTCAAGCATTTGATCCATAAAAGGAAGCGGAAAATGGTCTTTTCGAGTAGCATCATTGAGTTTTCGATAGTCAATGCACACTCTCCATCCAGTGACGAGACGTGTTGGAATCAACTCATTTTCTTCGTTTTCAATGATGGTCATACCCCCCTTTTTGGGAACACAATGGACGGGACTAACCCACGGGCTATCGGAGATAGGGTAAATCATTCCGGCATCAAGAAGTTTAAGAACTTCATTCTTGATAACCTCGTGAATTTTTGGGTTTACCCTTCTTTGTTGTTGCACGGTGGGTTTGAAATCATCCTCCATTAAGATCTTATGAGTACAGAATCTAGGGTCAATACCCTTTATGTCAGAGAGCTGCCAAGCGATGGCACTCTTGTGCTTTTTGAGCCCATCAAGAAGTTGGGTCTTCTCCTCATCTTTAAGATCTTTAGAAATAATGACAGGAAATTTGTCGTTATCTTTTAAGAAAGCGTATTCCAGATGAGGAGGTAAATCCTTGAGCTCGAGCTCCGGAGGATTAGACAGCTTAATCTCTTTGATTTCTTCATGTTTAAGTTCCTTCGGAGGGAGAGAAGGTGACGGATCTTCATTCAACAATTTTTCAAGCAAAAAAATATCTCCCTCCGGATCAAGATAAGAATCATCAACTTCCGGTGAAGTTGGTGTTTTAATAGCAAGAAAGTCCTCGACATCTTCCAAGAAGAAATCACCTCCCTCAAACGGAGTGAGAGAAGGGGAAGAGTCGGAAAGAATAGGTTGAGAAGAAGGAGTGGGATCACCACTCGAAGAATTATTGGAGAATCCAAGAACTTCTTGAGAATACTCCTCCGAAGCAATGTCAATAAAGTCAATTCGATTAACTGCATTAGAGTCGTGGTTGGAGGAGTATTTGAAAGTTCGATCAAGATTGAAGGTCACAGCCTCATTATCAACCCGAAGTGTTATTTCTTCGCCATAAACATCGATCAAAGCACGCCCGGTCCTTAAAAAGGATCTCCCGAGAATGAGAGGTACTCGGGGATCGCATTCGAAATCCACAACTACAAAATCGGCGGGGAAATGAAACTTTCCTACTTTGACAAAAACGTCTTCAGCAACGCCTTTAGGAATAGTAACAGACGGAAAGAGGCATTAAATTGATGCTAGCACCGAGATCGGCCAAGGCGTAGCATTCAACCATTCCCGGGAAATCACATGGGATAAGAAATTTACCAGGGTCTCCTAATTTTTCTGGAAGTTTCTTAAGGAGTACAGCTGAGCAATTCTCATTTAAAGGGGTTTTTGTCAATTCAAATAATTTCTCCTTGTTGCTTAAAAGACTCTTGAATTGAGAAGCGAATTTCGGCATATACAGCAAGGCATCAGCAAAACTAATATCGAAGTGTAATTTCTGGAAAATTTCCAGAAATTTCATCATTTGGGTGTTAGTTTTCTCATGGAGCCTTTGATTATTAAGCCTTGAAGGATATGGAATTGAAGGCTTAGGATTTGTTTTTGGAACTTCAGGTTCCGAAACTTGAGTTTGGACATCTGGAGGTTGGACGTGTGCGGTACTTCGTCGGGCTTGAGAAATACACCTTATCCGTTGTTACCTCAGTCTCTTGTTCCATTTCCCTCTCCGGAGAAGGAGTAGGAATCGAGGGTCCACCAACTTTCTTACCACTTCTTGTTGTGATCGCCTTCACATCGCCCCTCGGATTAGCGATCGTGTTGCTAGGAAGAGTTCCTGAGCCCGAGGGTCGATCATTTAAAGATTTCTTGATCTCAGCCATTTGGCTAACCATCAACCGATTGAGTTCTTCTTGGGATTTCATGAATTGCTTAAATTCATCCGAGGACGTCTGATTTTGGCTAAAACCTTGGTTTTGATTAAAATTTTGCCCTCGGTTTTGAACATTCCCCTGATTTTGACCTCGGATTTGATTTCCTTGGTGTTGAAAACCTTGGTTTTGGTTGAAATTCCCTTGGTTTTGAAAACCTTGGTGACTACCTTGATTTTGGAAACCTTGGTTTATCCGACTTTGATTTTGGTTAAATGGGGCATTTCGGTTTTGTCCATTTTGATTTTGAGGATTGAAACCAGGTGGTCCAATAAAATTGTTAGAACGGTAGCTGAGAAGATTACGGTCTCCTTGGGGTTAGTAACCATTACCTCCCTGATTATAGGATCCCGAAGCAGCATAAACGCTCTCTTGAGTGTTGCCACTGGTGGCTGGGCACTCGGAATATGGGTGAGGACCACCACATGTTTCACAACTTTGATTAACAACATTCACTTGATGATTGTTGTTGTTTGGTATCTGAGATTGATGTATTCTCAAGATAGCAGTGGACAAATCATCCATCCTTTTAATGAGTGAAGCCATCTCGGAGGTAGAAGAAGAAGAAGTAGTGGTGGATTTGTGATGAGTGTGTAAATACTCATCATTTTATGCCCATTTTAGACCATAAAAATACCAAAAACACCAAAATAGACCATATTATACTGCAGATATCCTTGGTTTGTGTTTTTATGTGTTTCAGGTACAAAAGGATCGAAAACAGGGCAAAACAGGCAAAAACCGAGCACAAGATTGGAAAAGCGTGAAAAGCTGGAGCCGGGAAAGGAATTTACAAAGGTGGACCACAATTATCTTCAAATTGTCAAACTTGGGCCCTTGGAAGTATTTTTTAGAAATCACAAGATTGGTCCCTGAAATTTCAGATTTGGCATAATTGGTCCCTAAACTTAAAACCAATTCCATATTTAATCCTAAACCCTTTACCCTTTAATTAACCCAAAACCAAAATAAATAACCTAACCCTATCCAACCCACCAAACCCAACATAAAATAAAAAGCCCAATCAAACAAATAACCCACCCTGTATTTTAGCTAAAAACCCCAGTCAACCCATCCGGTCAACCTTTCTCCCAAAACCATCAATCCCGCCAAAACCACTCACCCTTTTCCCCTTTCCCCAAACCATCATCACCCCATGCTTTTTCTGAAACACGCCTCCCCCCTCCTCTAGCTCTTAGCTAGTACAAGCTTCACGTGAGTACCCTCTTCACGTGCTCTAAATACTAAATCCCACTATCTCCTGTTTTCCCGCCAAAAATAAATTGAAGGGTTTAGATTGAATTAAAGCTATCTAAAGGTTAGGAAATGATCAGAAGAAAGAGAAGAAGCTTTTGGGATTGATATTTAAAGAAATGAAGACACAGAGAAAGATTTGTCACTGCTTTAGACCACAATTCGTAGTGTAGATTTTTAAATTAAATTTAGTTAAGTTCTATTGTCAGTTTAATTTCAGTAAAATGTAACCTTCATTTCAGTTTAAGTTTAATTTCAAGAATCTTGTTCCATTTTCATTATAATTTAAGTTTAAAGTTAATTCAAAAATCAGTTGTTGTTTAAATCCTTGAAAAGCTCTCTGCTCTCATTTATTTTAGCCTATACATGCTCATTTTAGCTTATTGATTAATTCCCTAGTGCTTAATCAGTCTCAATTTCCAAATATTTCAAAAAGTCAAAAAGTCAACTGACTTAGTCAAATAAGCAGTTTGAAGAATAAGCTGACTTGGAAGGCTTATTTGGGTTATTTTTGGCTTATTAGATAAGCTTGGGTTGAGATTAGTTCCTTGTTTCATCCAGTTCAGCAGAAAACAGTTGTGAGTTCCAATTCTCATTTTCTAGCTTATTTACTGCTTAATTAAGTTCAGCTTATATTACTGCTTATTTGTCTGTGATTTGTGATTCTTAGATTATTAGTGACTTAGATAATCTTAGTATAGAATAAATTATGGCTTAAATTGTAGAGTTCTAGTTTAAAATTGCAATATCTAGTTTAAAAGGAGTGTTTGGCTTTAACTGTTTTTGTGTGAATGTGCTATTGTTACTGTTCATTGACCATTGTTTAAGGTTTGGTTAAGCTTATTTTAGGAGTATTAAGCTGTTGCTGGTAGGTTTCAAGTTAATTTGGTGCTTTTTGAGGTTTTGTAGTGATTAGTGCATATTAGAGTTCCTTAACTGCCTTTATAAGCTTTAAATAAGCCAGAGCTTATCTGGTGAGATTTTATGGCTTTTACATGTTCATTTTGGTTGTTTACTTGAGATTCCAAGAATTGGTGCCATTTAATTGAGTGTGGAAAAGTTTAAGCTCAAAAACAGCCATCTGCTACATCAGAAAATGTGCAAACTTGCGCATTTTCTTGATCCCTTGGTGGCCTTATTTTCTGCTTATTTGCTTGATGTCCATGCCTGATTTTTGGTTTACAAGTTGTTAGTAGTAGTAGCTTCTAGTCTCTGAGCTTGTTTTTCATATTCTAGCTTATTAAGTAGCTTATTTCAGCCCTGCAAATATGCCCATCAGTTCTGTCCTGAGCCTGCACAGTTTTGTGTTTTTAATACATCTGATCTAGGGCTTAATTAAGGTAGCAATTAATGTTGAAATTTGGGCATTTTAAGTTTTAAGGTAGTCAGTAGTATCAGTTTTCAGATTATGCCTTTTGTTTCCCCCAATAAGCTTTCCCCTAGCTTATTAAGCTGTTTAAAGTATGCTGTTTAGCCTTTTATTTTTGATTCATTTGGTTGCTACACTATAGTGCTTTTTGGCATATTTCTTTAGCTTCTCTGGCCTTATCAAGTAGTTTTAAGCTTTAATTAGTGTGTCTATCTGTTTTCTAGCTTTTAGTAATTTTTGGTAATCTTTAGCTTATTTTTAGCTTATTTGCAATCTGCTTATTGGCCCATTCTGCTTATTTGGGTTGAAATAAGTTCTCATCTCATTTTTCCTAGATTCCTAGTTTAATTTTAGATTTACCTGCAATTTTTCAGATTTTTCCCTTTTCATTTAGTATTTTTAATGTATTTTTCTTTTTAAATTAGTTTTTAACTCATATTAAATAAAATATAATTAAAAAAAATGTAATTCTTTTTTTGTAAAATTTTCTTTTGTCATTTAGGATGTTGGAAAAATAATTTGGTATTCCTAGGATTAATATTTCTTAGATTGCACGTTTTAGTCTCGCGTTTTCCCGTTTTTAATTACGCGTTTTAAGTTTTCTTTACGTTGTTAGCCTCGCGTTCTTTAGATTATCGTTTTTCTTGTTTATTAAATCGTCTTTAATTTATGTTCATCAATTTTAGCGTAGAAACCCAAAATCCCTTTATTTTCCTTATTCAAACACGTTGCACGAATCGAGATCACGAATTCCATTCAAACCTTCGTTGGGGATAACGACCCGGGATTACAACTTGCCTTGTATTCCTTGGACATATTTATGCATTGATTCCATCGAATCAATTTTTGGCGCCGCTGCCGGGGAAGGCTTGAAGCGAATTTTTAATTCTCGTTTGTCGTTGCGTGTTTTGAAGACCCTTCTCTCCGAGAAGTTGTCGTTTTCTTCGTAAATATTTTCTTATAAAAAACTCAAAAAGATTTTCTTTTCAAATTTATTTTCCTTTTTCCTTTGTGTTTTTCAAATGTTTCTAAATTTTAAAAATCAAAAGTATTCTTCGCTATCCTCTTAAATGTTTAATTCTTATCTCCTTTCCCTCTCATTGTTTAATTCTCCACAATGATCGATTTTCCATCATATAATCCCCATGATCCTCGGACCATGGAGGATTTCTATCGTCCAACACTAATCGGTAGAGGAGGACCGATCACTCCTACATCAGTTTCGGGAACCGATTTCAAATTAAAAAATCATATGGTTCAACTGATCATGCAAAATTGCCAATTCTACGGATTTCGAGATGAAGATGCAAACGAGCACCTAGACAAGTTCATATCTATCACTCAATCCATTAAACAAAAAGGAGTTTCTCAAGATAGCATTCGTTTGAATCTTTTCCCATTCTCTTTATCCCACCACGCTGAATCTTGGTTTTATACTCTTAGAACCTACTCAATTCATACTTGGGAAGAGATGTTCGTCAAGTTTCTTTCAAAATACTTTCCTCATTCTAAAATGGTGCAACTTAGGAAAGACATTCTGAATTTCCAGCAATTGCCCATTGAGTCAGTTTTTGAAGCTTGGGAACGATTCACATCTTTGTTACGGAAATGTCCTGATCACAAAATTTTGCTTCTTGATCAAATCCTAACATATTATAGTGGTATAACTCCGATTGATCGAGACAAAATCATGTTGGCTGCCGGAGGCAATCACATGAGGAAGACTCCTCAAGAAGCTTATGATTTGATCGAGAATATGACACAACATCACTATCAGTGGGATACTGGAGCCCTCTATGACTCTACCACTGTTTTGAGTGATCATTATTCCGATTACATTCCCGTTGAGATTGCACAAATTGGGGTCCTTGGCAATCACAAAAGTTATATAAATCAGGATTGTCAGCAAGGACCAGGTCATCCTAACACTATCCACCTTTCATACTCCGATGAAAGTGATGAGGATGATCCTTTTGATGAAGAGAAATCAGATGAGGACACATCAGATTCCTTTTTAATGGGGGACAAGGAAGCCGAAATCAATCCTCTTAAAGAAATTGATGACCTTGTTCCAATCCCAATGGTATCCGAGGAACCTTGCGATCTTCCTGATTCTACTTCCCTCACATTTGATATGACTATCACAAATCCTTTATTTAATTTTGATTCTGAATTTACTCTAATTTCAGATAATCAAATTTTTGAAAGTGATGAGTCAGATACGGAGACAATAATGGACGAGGTGCAAATTTCTAGCACACGAAGTACCGCACATGTCCCACCTCCGTATATCCTTCCAGAGCCCAAGCTCAAAGACGTTCTTCATAAAAGTGATTATCTTCTCGAGGAGTTCACCGATGAACTCACTCATGACTTTAAAAGCTTAAATGACAAATCTGATAATGATGACAATTATATCATAATTGTTATCGGGATCTTTCTACCTTTCTTCACATATAAGGTAGCTTGTCCTTTCCTTCACTCGTTTGGGAGTGAAGACAAAGTTTTTGACCCCGGCATCTCAATTTATCATTCTTTTGAGCCGGATGTATCTCATCGGTGTGGAACTTTCAAGAACTTCAATGTTTATCCAAACATTTCAAATGAAAGTCCGATGGAGATTTTCTTTTCCACATGCTCCCCCAAGAACAAATGAATTCGGGGTCGAGTCAAGCTAGTGACTCAGTTAACAAAAACATTAGCACCACATGGGTGACAACCCATGTTTCTGACTTCTTTCTATTTTCTGACACTAAGTGTGGGGGGATTCCTCTACTGTGCTTTATTTTGTATGTTGTTTGCCCTTGTTTGCAGGTTTCCTTTAGATCGTGATGATTAATGCGCCTGTTTTCAATCCAGCCGCCCAATATCCGATCTGTTTGCTAACGATTATCTAGGGATATCTTTTTAATCTTGTTTGTGAAAATGGAGATTTCTTTTCCACACTTGGCTATTAGTATTACCTTTTTACGTTCTGAGTGTCGGCATAACAGCCGGTACTTTGAATATTGAGGGCAATATTCAATTCTAAGTGTGGGGGGGGGGAATTCTCGCGATTTTTGTCACATATGTACCTTCTAGTGCCCTAGTACCCCCGTTTTGGCCAAAATTTTCAAAATTTTTTCGTTTTTAGATAAGAAATTGCAATAAAAAAGAAGTGTTTAGTCTTGATTAGGTTAGAACAAAGGGAATCCCAACTCTGCCAGAGTGTTGATCTGGCTGCTTCCTTAACGATTAGACTAAGGTTTTACGATTTGTGCAAATGAAAATGCTAAGCGTAGAATAGTGGTTTTCTTTAGAGCTTATACAAGTAATCTATGGCTTTTCCTCCCACGAGATAACTAATCTGACATAATAAGTGCTTATTTTCAAACATTTGAACACACAAAATCATTTTTTCATATGATTTTGAAGAATACTAGTTCAAAGATCTATTTAAACTTCGGAACAAGCATATGTCATAGTAATGTAAAAGTTAAGTAATAAATGTATGTGCTAAAAAAGCTAAGGTTCAAGATCGGCCCTTGGATCCTTATTTCCGGAAGGCGTTTAGGTCTTGGCTACCCTCTTACATCGGCCCTTGGACCCTTAATTCTGAAAGGCGTTAAGGTCTTGGAACTCTCCGTTGTAACGGCCCTTGGATCCTTTATTCCAGGAAGGTTTAAGGTCTTAGTTCCCGTGAAACTCCGTTAGTTTATAGTGCACAAAGTTAAGTATCAAAAAAAAAAAAAAAAAAAAAAAAAAAAAAAATGAAAAGAAAAATTAATAAATAAAAAGGAATGATATTGCAAAATGCAAAAATGGAATGATATTGCAAAATGCAATAAGTTTTGATGTGTTTTGAAACTTGCTTGTTGTGAATTTTAAATCTATCTTTCAACTAGTATTAGTCAAAACCTTATAAAAACGTCGATTTTTGTGATCAAAATTTTGAAAATCAAGCACAGTCACCTAACTTTAATAAATTGTGAGAGTGAAAAGTTAAGTTTCGGCTTACATAGATTATTAGTATAAGTAGTGTTAGCATTTTACAAAAACATTTGCACATTGAGTTTAAGCTTAGTTGGGAGTATAAAAAGAGGATGACGATTACAATTCCCTGGAGACACCCATTTTGTGTGAATCCAGTTCCATGATACCATTTTTGAAAATCAAGCATGTTATTTATTTTGTTGTAGTTTAAATTTCTCGCATTTAATAAAAAGTCGAAATGGGGTATACTTGGTATTCTTTTTATCCTTTCATTACTTCACATGATCGGATTGCTAGGGACTAGCAATAGCTTAGTATGGGGGATTGATGAGTGTGTAAATACTCATCATTTTATGCCCATTTTAGACCATAAAAATACCAAAAACACCAAAATAGACCATATTATACTACAGATATCCTTGGTTTGTGTTTTTATGTGTTTCAGGTACAAAAGGATCGAAAACAGGGCAAAACAGGCAAAAACCGAGCACAAGATTGGAAAAGCGTGAAAAGCCGGAGCCGGGAAAGGAATTTACAAAGGTGGACCACAATTATCTTCAAATTGTCAAACTTGGGCCCTTGGAAGTATTTTTCAGAAATCACAAGATTGGTCCCTGAAATTTTAGATTTGGCATAATTGGTCCCTAAACTTAAAACCAATTCCATATTTAATCCTAAACCCTTTACCCTTTAATTTACCCAAAACCAAAATAAATAACCTAACCCTATCCAACCCACCAAGCCCAACATAAAATAAAAAGCCCAATCAAACAAATAACCCACCCCGTATTTTAGCTAAAAACCCCAGTCAACCCATCCGGTCAACCTTTCTCCCAAAACCATCAATCCCGCCAAAACCACTCACCCTTTTCCCCTTTCCCCAAACCATCATCACCCCATGCTTTTTCTGAAACACACCTCCCCCCTCCTCTAGCTCTTAGCTAGTACAAGCTTCACGTGAGTACCCTCTTCACGTGCTCTAAATACCAAATCCCACTATCTCCTGTTTTCCCGCCAAAAATAAATTGAAGGGTTTAGATTGAATTAAAGCTATCCAATGGTTGGGAAATGATCAGAAGAAAGAGAAGAAGCTTTTGGGATTGATATTTAAAGAAATGAAGACACAGAGAAAGATTTGTCACTGCTTTAGACCACAATTCGTAGTGTAGATTTTTAAATTAAATTTAGTTAAGTTCTATTGTCAGTTTAATTTCATTAAAATGTAACCTTCATTTCAGTTTAAGTTTAATTTCAAGAATCTTGTTCCATTTTCATTGTAATTTAAGTTTAAAGTTAATTCAAAAATCAGTTGTTGTTTAAATCCTTGAAAAGCTCTCTGCTCTCATTTGTTTTAGCTTATACAAGCTCATTTTAGCTTATTGATTAATTCCCTTGTGCTTAATCAGTCTCAATTTCCAAATATTTCAAAAAGTCAAAAAGTCAACTGACATAGTCAAATAAACAGTTTGAAGAATAAGCTGACTTGGAAGGCTTATTTGGGTTATTTTTGGCTTATTAGATAAGCTTGGGTTGAGATTAGTTCCTTGTTTCATCCAGTTCAGCAGAAAACAGTTGTGAGTTCCAATTCTCAATTTCTAGCTTATTTACTGCTTAATTAAGTTCAGCTTATATTACTGCTTATTTGTCTGTGATTTGTGATTCTTAGATTATTAGTGACTTAGATAATCTTAGTATAGAATAAATTATGGCTTGAATTGTAGAGTTCTAGTGTAAAATTGCAATATCTAGTTTAAAAGGAGTGTTTGGCTTTAACTGTTTTTGTGTGAATGTGCTATTGTTACTGTTCATTGACCATTGTTTAAGGTTTGGTTAAGCTTATTTTAGGAGTATTAAGCTGTCGTTGGTAGGTTTCAAGTTAATTTGGTGCTTTTTGAGGTTTTGTAGTGATTAGTGCATATTAGAGTTCCTTAACTGCCTTTATAAGCTTTAAATAAGCCAGAGCTTATCTGGTGAGATTTTATGGCTTTTAAATGTTCATTTTGGTTGTTTACTTGAGATTCCAAGAATTGGTGCCATTTAATTGAGTGTGGAAAAGTTTAAGCTCAAAAACAGCCATCTGCTACATCAGAAAATGTGCAGACCTGCGCATTTTCTTGATCCCTTGGTGGCCTTATTTTCTGCTTATTTGCTTGATGTCCATGCCTGATTTTTGGTTTACAAGTTGTTAGTAGTAGTAGCTTCTAGTCTCTGAGCTTGTTTTTCATATTCTAGCTTATTAAGTAGCTTATTTCAGCCCTGCAAATATGCCCATCAGTTCTGTCCTGAGCCTGCACAGTTTTGTGTTTTTAATACATCTGATCTAGGGCTTAATTAAGGTAGCAATTAATGTTGAAATTTGGGCATTTTAAGTTTTAAGGTAGTCAGTAGTATCAGTTTTCAGATTATGCCTTTTGTTTCCCCCAATAAGCTTTCCCCTAGCTTATTAAGCTGTTCAAAGTATGCTATTTAGCCTTTTATTTTTGATTTATTTAGTTGCTGCACTATAGTGCTTTTTGGCTTATTTCTTTAGCTTCTCTGGCCTTATCAAGTAGTTTTAAGCTTTAATTAGTGTGTCTATCTGTTTTCTAGCTTTTAGTAATTTTTGGTAATCTTTAGCTTGTTTTTAGCTTATTTGCAAACTGCTTAATGGCCCATTCTGCTTATTTGGGTTGAAACAGGTTCTCATTTCATTTTTCCTAGATTCCTAGTTTAATTTTAGATTTCCCTGCAATTTTTTAGATTTTTCCCTTTTCATTTAGTATTTTTAATGTATTTTTCTTTATAAATTAGTTTTTATCTCATATTAAATAAAATATAATTCAGAAAAATGTAATTATTTTTTTTTAAAATTTTCTTTTGTCATTTAGGATGTTGGAAAAATAATTTGGTATTCCTAGGATTAATATTTCTTAGATTGCACGTTTTAGTCTCGCGTTTTCCCGTTTTTAATTACGCGTTTTAAGTTTTCTTTACGTTGTTAGCCTCGCGTTCTTTAGATTATCGTTTTTCTTGTTTATTAAATCATTTTTAATTTATGTTCATCAATTTTAGCGTAGAAACCCAAAATCCCTTTATTTTCCTTATTCAAACACGTTGCACGAATCGAGATCACGAATTCCATTCAATCCTTCGTTGGGGATAACGACCCAGGATTACAACTTGCCTTGTATTCCTTGGACATATTTATGCATTGATTCCATCGAATCAATTTGGCTGACTCATTCCTCTCGGCAGAGGAATCCCAATGATTATGATGGGTGGACATGTTCTCGATTAGATCATAGCATTCTTGTGGTCGTTTTTTCATAAAAGTACCACCAGCTGCAGCATTAATCGTGTCACGGTGTCTCAATGTTAAGCCATTATAGAACGTGTCTATTATGGTGACTAACAACATGTTATGGTTTGGACACCGATCAATCGAAAGCTTATAGCGTTCCCATGCCTCAAATAATGATTCATTGGGAAGCTGACGGAAGTTGCTTATGTCATTTCTCAACTTTGTCACCATCGATGGTGGAAAATATTTTGCCAAGAATTTTGAAGTCATTTCATCGAAACTATGAATTGAATTCTTGGGAAGACGATCAAACCATGCAGTGGCATGATGCGTCAAAGAATAAGGGAAGAGATATAGACGAAGGGCGTCATCGGTGACCCCATTTTGTTTCATGTTCTGGGTGATGGTAAGGAATTTATTAGTATGCTTGTTTGCATCTTCACCCGGCAATCCGTGAAATTAGCAATAAGTTTGGACTTGTTGGATCATGTGATGTTTAAGTCCAAAATTTGCGGCTTGGCTATTAACGGGGGCAATCGGGCCACCCCGTCCGTCCATAGTCGGTTGGCACAACTCCTCCGTCGTTCGGAGATCAGGAGCTGCCTCATCATTGTTTGTATCAGTATCCATCTCTCCTTCGTCTTGAAAATCAAGACGTCGACCTCGACGGATAATTCTTTCGGGATTGGAAACTGGTGAAATAAGATCGGGTGTAGAAGAACGGGTGTTCATACACCACAAAGAAACAAAAATTTAAAAAGAAAACAAAATTTGAAAATGAAAATATTTATTTTATATATATTTTTTTTGGAATCGATACGTCAATCGAAGTTCGTTTCTCTCAAAACTACTCGCAGAGTGGCAGAGAAGCAAAGGTCCGCTCGAAAGCTGATTAAAAACCCGCCTCTTTCGGTTCGTCAATTTAATGTCAAACCGTCCTTAAACCACCTGTATAGGTTGTAATTTCAAGATAATCCGAAAATGATAAACTTACGATTTGTTTTGTTGGATATTTATTATGGTATTGTAAACACTTTAGGAAAAGTGTTAATGGTGTTTTTTAATTTTTTTGATTTTTTTGGTTTTTTGAAAATATTCACAAAGATACTGAAAACTTCACAAGGAAGGGTTTTCAAAACACGAATCGCGAAATTAAAAATTCGCTTCAGCCTTCCCCGGCATCGGCGCCAAAATTTGATTCGTTAAAATCAACACTTATATTTCTCCAAGATTTACAAAGGAAATATGTAAACCCGAGTCGTTATCCCCGATGAAGGATGAATGGAATTTGTGAGATCGGGATTGTGAATCGTGTAGTGAATGGATATAAAAGAGATATTTGGATTTTATAAACTAAAATATGAAATATAATCTAAACAACAGTTTAATTAACTAAGGCAAATTTAAAACACTAAAGACCAAAAACGTGAAGAAAAATCTAAAAACGTGTTTAAACTGGGAAAACCCGAGCCTAAAACGTCAAATCTTAGAAATTTAAACACTACGGGTCCAAATCTATTTTTCTTAAATTCTAATTATTAAAAGAAAATTTTGAAAAAAGAATCATATTTTTTTGACTTTTATATTTTTTTTATGAATTAAAAACTAAATTAACCTAATTAAATGATTAAAAATACTAAACCTATTTAGAAAAATCTGAAACTTGTTCTAAAAATACTTTATGCTAAAACAGAGCTAAGAAAAATAGGGACAAGGTCTCAGCTTATTCTAATAAGCTGTAAATAAGCTAATAAGCTCGAATAGCTTAAAACTGAAAACTGCGTTAAATATTAAAGGGTGAAGAGTCTAACTGAAAAAGACCCAAGGGCAAACGGTAAGTGTGTTGTGTGTTTATCTGAGAGACCAGGGTTCGAGTCCCATGGTTCTCTTTTTTTTTGAAACTTATTTTTTTGATTTTTTTCTTTTACAAACTTATTAATAAGCTATCAAATAACAACTTTTGTGAAGGAAGTAATTTTACAATTCACTAAATAAGCTAAAAATAAGCTGAGTATCTCAACAGTTGGTTATAAACTAACTGGAACATGGAATTTTAAGAAATAAGTTATAAGCTGTTCTATAAGCTAAAAGGAAAGTAAAATAAGTTAAATGGGACAGAGATGACTAGGAATAAGCTAAATTATCAAGAAAAAGCAAAGTGAATAAGCAAATAAGCTCTAAAAATGAATAAGGTCTGCTGATTACACTATGGTGCATGGGAGAATTAGTGATTTTCAAGGCACTAAAAAGCAGTCAAAATAAAATCTTAAAAATCAAGCAAAAATACCGAAAGCTAGACAAGCCAGCTGAGATTATCTATGCCAATTTTCAGCTTATGACAACTTATTATGAGCTAATGAAAAATCATGGTAGAGGGCTGCAAATAGGGAAAATCAACTGATGCAAGGACTGTTGTGATCTAACTTCCTCAAATCCAAACCAACTAATGCCACATCTTTCCAACTCACTAAATAGTCCAAAGTGAGGATGAAGAATACAAAAAACAAGCTTAACTGAGCTTATAGCTTCTGAGAGCTTATAGCTCTAGTAGCAGCCCTATAAGTGTACTATTGAACTCAAATCCTATAAATTATTGAAAACAGGCCACAAACTCTTCACAACAACTTATATATGCTAAGTTTAATCAAGATCAAAGTTAGAAAAGTGCAAATGAACAGTCCTTACCCAGAATGACCCATTTTGGGTTTTTGACCCAAACAGTCCTTTAAGGGTCTGATTTGGTGATTTTCAAAGGCAAATTCCAATTTTAATTATGATTGCTGGTTAATAATGATTCACTAACTTGGTTTAACTATAAAGAGCAACTTTTTAACAGGAAATAGCACTAATTTAAGACGTCTCTAGGTTTAGCATAATTTTGGCTTTTATTAGAGTTTTTAAGCAAAATAAAGACAAGGGCTATTTTAAACTGATAATTCAGACAAAAAGCAATACTAGAGTACTTATAAGTAGAATACAACTAAGATAAGCTATAAATAAGCTGTTGAACAGTACTTATAAAAAATGATGCAGAAATCTAGAAAATTGCTTACAACTTGTGAGGCTATGTAAAATGGAACTAATGGTCAGTAACACACCTAGCTTGTTAACAACAAGCTAGAAACCCCATAAGCTCTTCCATGAGCAGTTTATCATCCAAAGCTGCTTATTGTGAGCTCAGGTTGACTTTTCTTGACTTTTCTTGGATACTTCACAATTAGACTGTTTGTAACTAATATAAGCTTACAACAAGCTATGATAAGCTTGTATAAGCTTATAGCAAGGGTGTTGAGACTTGTGAGTGATTCTTAACAATACTTGAGCTTAATTCGATTTGAACAAAAACTTGAAATTTATTATAACTGAAATTCAATACAAAGTTACTTGAATTTAGAATACTTTGACTGAAATTAACTTGAATTAACAACTGAGAATTAGAAATTACAAAATAAAATGACTAAGTAATAAAAACGACTACTGATAATTAACTAGATAGATTTATAAGCTTACAAACGACCCTATTTATACTAATAATATCTGGGAACATCTTGTCTTCAACCTCTGATCACTTCTGAACCCTTGGATTGGAGAAAATCAATCTCAGCCCTTGAAATCCATTTTGGCGCCAAAATGGAGATAGTGGAAAATCCACTATCTCTGATAACTTGAAATAGGAACGAAGCATTAATTGCTTTTGGCTTGTTAGGTGGAGTGTAGTAGGAGGGGGGTGAGGTGATGGTGGTTTTGCAGAGAACATGGTTTTGGCGGGCAAGTGGGGAAGGAGAAAGGTTTGACTGAGGGTCAAACCTGGGTTAGCTAATACAAAGGGACGGGTTTGGGTTTTTATTTTATTTGGGCTTGGGTTTATTTGGTGTGGGCTGGGTTAAGGAATAAAAGGGTTGGGTTGTAGCTGGGTTAAGGATTGGACTAGAAATGGGTTGTGGTGTTTTGAGTTAGGATTTAGTGAATTGGTTTTGAAGTTAAGGGACTAAAACTGCCATTTCTGAAATTCTAAGGACCAAATTTGTCATTTTTGCAAAATTACTTCCAAGGGCCAATCTTGACAAGTTGACATTCTTGGGGTTGACTTTGATAATTTAAGCAATATCCCGGACCAAACTCATAAATTCCTTTCCCGGCATCGGCTTTTGATGATATTCCAATCTCATGCTCGTTTTTGCTCGTTTTTGCCCTGGTTTCAATCCTTTTGTACCTGAAACACATAAAAACACAAACCAATGATTTCTACAGTATAATTTGGTATATTTGGTTGTTTTCAGTATTTTTATGGTCTAAAATGGGTATAAAATGATGAGTATTTACACACTCATCAGACCTAGTGTGGAGCCGATCCAAAAAAAACACGTCAAGCACAAAAATGTTAACTTTCCGAGGGACCCACGAGTTTCACACAAAAGTGGATCAGACGTCATCATAAACGTCATTACAATTAGGTTTTGGGTTCTACTATGGTAACACCCCCTAGTGGGTGGGCCCCCCTACTTTTGGAGAATGTACAATCCGACAAAGCAAACAGTACAAGCGGCGGCAGCAGCAAAAAGTCAACACACCCCCTGGTGGGGGTGTCAGCCTATAACAGCCCTTAGGTTTTTCTTGGATTGCTCGGCACAAAGATCTAACTGAAAAAAGACCAGATTCTCCCAAAGCCCACATCCATTTGTCTTCGAGGGAAGCGTCTAAGACAATCCCATTTACATAAGAAAGTTTGTGAGATCAGTCTTTGACTCCTGCCACAATCAGCCCATCGACCATTCTTCGCAAATATAACAGGTCCTGAACTGTTATTTTATCACCCCCAAGACTCCTGCCACAAATCGATTGAGAAAGCAGCACGTGAATCAATCTTTTTAATGGTTCGCGGATTAAAGTGGATGAAGGACCCATAATATGCTGCAATTTTCCATCAGAAGATACTGAATGCCAATAAGACCCCAGATTTGCCTTGTTGGGACATTTGGTTGCACCAGCCCTATAAGCAAGAAAAGAATTTGTCCTCATGTCCTCAATAGTGTGCAACCCCATGATAGAGATGAAACTTATCATAGATAACTGACGCGGGGTGCCTCCCAACTGAAAGTGGTCGGGCGATCAAGTTCCAGATGGAAATCCTCGAAATCAAAAGTGCTAAAGAACACTAGAATATATTCCATCACAAGTGGTTTTGTGATCTTAAACAAGTTACTCCATGCATTTGAAATATACGAGTCTACCCCATCATGCTTCCTATGAGTCATTTGAAGCTTTTCTTCTAATTCTATCTTACCATTACCAAGTGGAACTCTTTCCAATCCTTCGAAATCCAAAGACTCCATCCTTACAATTTCTTTTTGGTGAATCTTTTTAAATTTGTCATCAAATTTCCTTCGGGTATTATTAGTGTAACTAGGATGTTCAAATCGTAAAAATGAGTGCATTAGCCTAAAAGTTTCTTGATCTATCATCCTAAGAGTAATCCAATACATGTTAGTCACAGACAAACTAAAAAAATAGGACGACTATTAATCACGCTCGAATGGTCAAGGTAAAAACTAAAATTTTCGAAATAGATCCTGCATACGCCGTATACACCAAGGTGGGCATACACCGTATACAGGATGTATACGATGTACACACACATAAGTGCATACCCCGTGTAAGTCATCTTCATACTCAATAACATATTTACATCCCGCACTTTAATTTTGTTTCTTCTTTACACAAAACTTTTTCTCTTCGTGAACACTTTTATATTTACTCATGTCTAGTTGACATGACTTAATCAACTGGTTCAATACACTCTTACCCTATGGGAATGACTCAAAGAATCCCATGTCATTCATCATTTTTAGTGTTTCATTGCTAACATCAACATTTTTTCGTTTACCAAGCAAAACACCCGCACCCAAAATGCACATACCCAATTTGTACAAAGTATCTACATTATCACAACAATGCTCAAACTGGTAAAACAAATTTTCTAACTTTATTAGTGCTTCACTATTAAAAAATTGAACAATGAGCAAATCGTCTTGACAATGGGCTTTAATTTCATCATCAGATGGTGTTTTTTAGTAATTTAGCCCAACAATTAGGCAAAACTTGTCACACCCAAATCTACATACCTTGTTACCAAAGAGAAAATGTACCTCAAAATATGTTCTTGGTTGCTTACATACCTTATGGAGAAGCAACTCATGTATCAAAACATCTGAAAACTTGAACTCTTTCATCGAGAAAAATTGCTTGAATACTGAATTTGGGGCTCTTTTGAGCAAACCTCGATATGCAATCAAAAATTTCAAAATAGCCACTACCACGGTATGTAACACTAGCGGGAAATACGTCAGCCTCACTAACAACTAGAGTCTACAACAAATAGGGAAAAAAATAAAGGTAAAAAAATACAAAAATAAACCAAGTCAACACAACGTAAAAGGAATTAAATGATTTGTTATTTGATATCGTAATAAAATCACAGTCAACTATATTACTAACCTTAGACATAAGAGAATGGGGTTTGAATTGAACAATGATCACTTATACGAGCTGGTTGCATGATAAATTGTCGGAATGGAAATGACTCGAAGAAAAGAAAGGGGGAAGAACAAAATTGATATTAAAGAAATTATGGCTAAAACTTAAATGAAAAAAAGTATTACCTCGCTTTTACTAATCACTATTCTAATAGTGTCACACGAGTTTCGTAATTAATATGACACGTTTTGTGATAGAAAAGCACGTGGGATATAGCCAGATAATCGTTTTCAAAAAGAATAATTTCACAATGAACCGTGAACTATCACAATAATACCTGATCTTACCGTCGAGTTGAGAATGGTAATACCGGACCTGTTGTAAACCTTCAGAATTTAACAAAATGGATTTTGAAATGTAGAGAATTTAACGATAAAATTTTCAGAACAACTTTGAAATCTTTTTGGTTAAAATAGAGGAAGAAATCTATAAAAAAGAAGACGAATGTGGAATGACTAATTGTTAACAGTGTAAAGTGTCAGGAAGAAGTGTCATCCATGACGTAAAATGCATTACGTGAGAGCAATATAAGTAGTTCACATAAATTATAGTCAGCCTTTTCTTTTTAGGATGTCTTAAAATAATTGTCCACTTTCTATTTTAAGTAAAAAAAAATAAAAAATAAAAATAAATAATAAAAAAATAAAAATAAAAATTAGTGGAGTAATATTATATTTGAGTGGTTGAGATTTATAGTGGTCTCATTTTTATAAACATTTGTGATTTTTATCTTCTGACAATAATTTTAAGACGAAAGAAGTAATATTTTAAGACGCGAGAATGTGTGTGAGAAAGAGAGAGAGACTGAGAGAGAGTGACAGAACCCCCCTCCCCCCCCCCCCCCCCCAGCAACACTTTCCGGCGACCGGATATAGCAAAGGACGCAGAAGAATGGGAGAACGGCAAGCAACGGAGAAGACAACACAGCAACAACATCACCTCCTTTTTTGTATACAACATCCCGCAAACACTGACGACCACTGAGCTCAGACAAGTCTTCCAAAACAATGGGCAACTAGTAGACGCATACATAGCCCGGAAAAAAGATAAGTACAATAAACCATTCGGTTTCATTAGATTTCGCAACATCACAAACCCTTCATACTTTCTCAAAACCCTCCAAAACACTAAAAGCAATGGTTTGATCTTAGGTGTTTTCCCTTCCAAATATGATAAACGTGGTAAACCCCTCTAAACCAATAACACAGTACCATCATACAACGCTCCCAATAACACAAACCGAACCACCTTCCATTCTCACCATCCTCCCCCCACAAACAAAAACCCGTACCACACCGCCCATGCTGGCCATACTTACCGAGATATCCTATCTAAACCACCAGCACCCAAGTCTACACCCATTACCCTTCCCAACATGGAACCCAAAACCCCCTCTTACTCGAAGAAAATCTCTATTATTGCCACTGTCAAAAAGTTCACCACCTTGGAAACAATGAGACCATCCTCAAACACATTGAACCGAACACAAACATTAGTGTTTCATACATTGGTGGACTCACAATCCTATTAAATTTCACTGCTTCAGTCATTGCAGAAACATTCCTCCACAACAAAACCTCCTCCCTACAGGAATGGTTCTCGCATTTTGCAATCTGGAACGGTCAGGACCATGACCCTGGTCGAATTGTATCCGCCAAGATTTATGGAATTCCTTTGATGCTGAAAGACCAACACACCATCAACAACATTGCATCAACGATTGGGGAACTCATTCAACCGTCCACACTCACGATTGATAAAGGTAACCTCTCTTTTGCAAAGGGCATGCTTTTAATAAAATCTCATCAAAGAATTGACCAACAAATCACTGTCAATTGGCGATCAAAATCATTTGTCACACGTGTGGTTGAGGACTACAATGACTGCGTCCCACCTTTTTTAAACCACTTGGATTACCAGGAAGACGGCAACGGTAACTTGCCGAAAAATTCAAAAGAAACCCCCAGTATGAACATGTAAATGGACCCTTTCGTTTCCTGTGGGTTCCCCAAAGGTCACAACCCACGAGGTCCACCACACCCAAGACAATAATGAGCCACCCTTTACTGATAGACAAAACATTAAAACTCCCAACAGTAAAATCTCAAACATTCCTAGGTCCCACTTCACCCAAAAATCCCCAAATATTCCTGGGACCCACTCTCTACCAACAACCCCACCCCCACCCCCACCTCCCTCATTCATGAACCAAACTTCATTACTGGCTACCCCATGCAGCTCTCGTAAACGCCCACGTCCATCATCTTCTACCCTACTTTTTTCCCCATGCAACAATCTAGACCTAAACTCCCCCTCAACCAAGTTCTCATTCAATAACCTCAACAATGCCCCACAGCTTCCATCACACAACCCAACCTCCACATACCATTTCACCCCCGCCCCCATTCCCTTCCAGTCTCTACAAGATGAAACAATACCTGATTACCCATCTGAGGCTAACCAAAATCAATCAATCCCCTCCGCCCCAAGACACCACCTCAACAGTACATCCCACCCATACCAAATACCAGATAGTAATTCCCCCATTCAGAACAACACACCAACTGACAACACATTAGAAAAATAACTGGAATATACCATCACTGTTGGAGCATGCATTGGCATAAAACTATATGGTTACGAATCATTAATTCGTAACCAATTGATCCATGACCGTGAACAAACACACCCACAATGAATTTCTTGAGCATCAACATCCGTGGCATCAAAGATGAAAGCAAACCCCGATGGATCAACGATTTAAAAAAGGAACACCGAATCAACTACATATGCATCCAAGAAACTCACCGACCCAACGAAAGTAGTCTCTATCCTCAAGCATTTTGGGGAAATCAAACCTTCCAATTTGATTTCATTCCTTCCTCGGGTAGTGAAGGTCGATCTGGGGGAATCATGAGCATATGGGACCCCTCATTCTTCACCCTTACCAACTCAGTCAAATCACCCCACTTTCTTATAACATGCGGAACCATCAATGGAACAAACACCCAATGCAATATTCTCAACATCTATGCCCCCCAAGAAAACCAAGCAAAACAGTCTCTCTGGAATGAAATCTCTGTCCATATGTCTACCATTCAAGGCAATTGGATCTTATCGGGTGACTTCAACGCGGTCTGTATCCCATCTGAGCGAAAAAACTCCACTTTCAATGCTTCATGTGCTCTCTCCTTTAACACCTTCATCCACCAAAACGGGCTCATGGAGTACACTATGCACGGTTATCTCTTCACTTACATCAAAGACAATGGGAAAAAGCAAAGCAAGATAGATAGAGTCCTGGTCAATTCCAACTTCATGAATTCCTGGCCCACAACCTCCCTAACAACTCTACCTCGAACCCTCTCCGATCACCGGCCATTAATTCTCATCACTTCCAGCCTAGACTTTGGCCCTCCCCTATTCCATTTCTTTAATTCATGGCTCTCAAAACCTGGTATCACTGAGGTTATTATCAACTATCTCAACTCTGGTTTTTACTTTGGGAAGCCTGATCAAATCTTGAATGCGAAACTCAAGAATCTAAAGAAGGAGCTCAAGAACTGGAACCGTAGCCAATCAGCCTTGGAAAATAACGAGGCCAAGACCCTCAGTCACCAACTCAAAACCATCGATGCAATCCTGGACCACAGAGATTATACAGAAGATGAAATTGCACTCTGGATTGAGACAAAAGAAAAATTAATAACCCTTGAGCACACCAAAACCTGCGACCTTCACCAAAAATAGAGATCAAGATGGATCAAATGTGGAGATGAAAATTATGCTTTCTTCCACAACTGCATAAATGCTCAAAAATCCAGGAATCGGATCAGTGGCTTAGAGATTGAAGGAAACTGGTATATTGATCCTCCTACAATCCGGTAAAGTGCTTTAGACTTTTTTAGGAAAAAGTTCAGTGAGCCCATTCAACAGAGGCCCAAGATTCAATGTCAAAACCTTCAAACCTTAACCCAGGAGGATGCTGCTACCCTTATTTCGCTATTCACTCTGAACAAAATATCCCAGGCATTATGGGATTGCGACAGTGAGCGAGCCCCAGGACCTGATGGCTTCAACTTTGGCTTTCTCAAAAGATTTTGGGATCACTTGAAGATAGAATTCCTTAATATCTTAATTGATTTCTACTCCACTGGATTAATCAGCCACGGATGCAGCTCATCTCACATCACCCTTATCCCGAAAATTGCATCCATGAGAACCCTAAATGATTACCGCCCCATCACCCTTATTGGATGTATAAAAAAGGTTATATCCAAAACCCTCGCAAACCGCCTCAAAAAGATTATCACCAAAGTAATCTCACCCACCCAGTCCGCCTTTCACACAGAGAGAAACATCCTAGATGGCCCTCTCATGCTTAATGAAATCATAAGTTGGCTGAAAAAGTGCAAAAGAGATGCTTTTTGCTTCAAGATTGATTTTGAGAAAGCTTTTGATACAGTGAATTGGAACTTCTTGTTATTAATAAAAGAACAGATGGGCTTCCCACCTCTTTGGCTATCCTGGATTCGTGGTATTCTCATATCAACCAGGTCTGTTGTACTCATTAATGGGTGCCCTACCTCTAAGTTCAATTGCGAGCGAGGCATTCCTCAAGGGGGCCCTCTCTCCCCTTTTCTCTTCATCATAGCCATGGAGGCTTTCTCAAATGTGATCCAACGGGCTTCCAATCTCGGCCTAATATCCGGAATCCAACTTCCAAATAATGGGCCCAACATTACCCATTTTTTGTATGTTGATGACGCAATTCTCCTTGGATCGTGGTCGTCAACATATGTGGCCAATATCTCCAGAATACTCAGATGCTTCCACATTGCTTCAGGTCTCAAAGTTAACTTACACAAATCTTGTTTCTTCGGCCTCAACCTACCCGTGGATGCCATCACCAATGCCACCAATACCCTAAACTGTAAGGCTGGCCTTTTCCCTATAAATTATCTTGGACTTGTTGTGGGCTCCAATATGAATCTTGTCAAGAACTGGTCTGTTGTAATTCATACCTTTGAAAATCGACTTTCTCATTGGAGAGCATCCACCCTATCTCTTGGTGGCCATATTTGTTACACCCCGTGCCCGACTAGACCAAAAATTTAAAACTTTTGAGCCAAAATGACTCAATTTAACGTACATTCTGTTATACTTTTGACCATTGACAAAAATCTAAAAACATTTAGGACTAGGGACTAATTTTAAATGAAACTAGACTCAATTACCTTCAAAAAGACGGGTGGCGCGACCCGTAACGACGTACGGTTTAAAAGATATGATTTTACAAAAATCACCAAAATCTGAAAACCATCCCCAACCGCCGGTTGGCCTCCTCAGAAGAACCCAACCACCGCGGTTGGAGTTCCAACCGGCGGTTGGCCCTCTCAGAGAAGCCCAACCGCCGCGGTTGGAGTTCCAACCTGCGGTTGGCCTTCTCAGAAGAGTCCAGCCGCCGCGGTTGGGACTCCAACCGGCGGCTGGTGACCTGCAGATTTTAAGAAAATTTCCATTTTTAGTTTTTTCCGCCATTTACCACTCGTACCACTTCCATATAACATTTAACTTAGCCGAAACCATTAACTTATCATGCCAAACATGTTCCATGGTTACATAACCCGTTCACATATCAAAGTGGGCAAAAACGGCTATATGCCAAACACCCCTTAATGGGTACTACAACCATACAAATACTAACTTAAACATCCTTGACCCAACCTAATTACATGACTCAAACATAAGTAATATTCAGGACTTAAAGGCACCAAAAAGACCCATATTAGACACAAGTTTTATACCAAAATGAGGATGGCACTTGGGGGCTTCCAACTTTCAAAAGCTTGATCCAAAAGATGAAATCTTCCACTTACCAAGTCCACAACTACACTTCTAATAGCAAATCGTCCTACACCTTCTCCTTACCCTTACTAGCTTCGCCGATACCTATAAAACAACATCACAACTAACATGTAAGCGAAACGCTTAGTAAGTACATGGTATAACAAGCTAAACAACATATACATAAATCATACCATAACCATAACTAGTCTACCACTAGTTAAGCTAGCGATATAGGGGCACATACCTCATGCCAACATAGTCGGCCTAAACACGATCAACTCATATGGTTGAACCTCATCCCATAGTTAGCCTAACGACTAACTAAGCTAAGCCTAGTGATGGATCCATAACTAGCTAACGCACCCTATACCCTATCCTTCACCATTACCATGTAACCAAACATGATAAAGCTAACAAACATAAACCATTATCATACATAACGTATGATAAAGCTAACAAACCATGTTATAACCGTATACTTACCTTGATTCTCAATTACCACTTCACTAGCAATGGCTTCCAACTTCCTACTTGCTCCCTATATCATAATCATCTCGAATTAGGGCTAATTAACTAACAAATCATAATTTATCAACCTTTAATCATTATGCTCAATTATCACTTCATGAACCCTAATTTCATAAATTGGGGAGAAACACTTACTTGATATGAGGATTACAATTAAGGGTTCTCAAGGCTTATTTGAATACTTCAAAATGGTAGATTTGAGCTTAATTGCAAACTTGCTCTTCCCTCCTCTTTTTCTCTAAGAGTCGACATTCACCAAAAGAAATAAGAAGAAAAACCTGGATCTTTCTAAATCTATCTAGGCCAAGACATATAATTAGTTAAGTTTACTCATTTGGCCACATTAGTCCTCCAAGTCTTATTCTTTCTATATTGACCACAAATATATTTACTACTTATCTCATAACACATATTACATAACATATTATATCCATATATAATACCTTACCGGGTTATGGGTGTAACAATTCTCGCCTCCTTAAAATAAGATTTCGTCCTCGAAATCTACTCTTGAAATAAATGAGGATACTCCTTCCTCATCTTCTCCTCCGGCTCCCACCTAAGACTTGTACCCTTATGATGTCTCCATTGTACTTTTACTAGCGGTATTTCTTTGTTTCGAAGTTGTCTTACTTTCTTTCCTAATATTGCCTCCGGTTCATCCTTTTGTGAAAGCAATTCCGGATCAATCTCGATATCATCCAAAGTGACTACACTAGTCTCATCCGCTAGACATTTCCTCAAATAAGACACATGAAAGGTATTATGAATACCTCTCATTTCTTCGGGCAATTCCAACACATAGGCTACCTCGCCCACACGTTTCAAGATTTTAAATGGTCCTATGAACCGCGGACTTAGTTTTCCCTTGTTTTTAAATCTGAAAACGCCTTTCCACGGAGAAACTTTTAACATAACCAAATCACCTACCTCGAATTCGATTGGTCTTTTTCGATTATCGGCATAGCTTTTCCACCTATCTTGTGCCGCCTTAAGTCTTGCCCGAATCATTTCAATCTTTTCAGTCGTCGCCAATACTATATCCGTGCTAGCCAATTCCCTCCTTCTAACTTCTTCCCAACATACGGGCGTCCTACACTTTCTACAATAGAGCATCTCGTAGGGTGGCATGCCTATACTAGCATGATAACTATTATTGTAGACGAATTCAACTAGAGGCAAATGATCGTCCCAATTACCTCCAAAGTCAATCATACAAACCCGTAGCATATCTTCTAGAGTTTGGATCATTCTTTCGCTTGTCCATCAGTTTGAGGATGAAAAGTTGTGCTCGTGAGTAGCTTCGAACCAAGTTCGTCTTGAAAACTTTGCCAGAAGTTTGAAGTAAAACGTCCGTCTCTATCGGATACTATAGAAATGGGCACTCCATGACGCGCGACTATCTCGTTGACATAAATCTTTGCTAGCTTATGAACAGGCATATTCTTCCTGATCGGGATGAAATGTGCACTCTTTGACAAGCGATCCACTATTACCCAAATGGTATCATTTTTCTTTTTCGTTCTTGGCAACTTTGTAACGAAGTCCATGGTAATCTTCTCCCACTTCCAAACTGGAATATCTAAGGGTTGAACTTTTCCGTACGGCTTTTGGTGTTCGACCTTCACCTTCAAGCAAGTTAAACATCTTTCCACGTACTTCACACAATCTCTTTTCATACCCGGCCACCAATAGTTTCTCTTTAAATCAAGGTACATTTTCGTAGCTCCCGGATGAATAGAATACTTCGATTTATGCGCCTCTTCCAAGAGTAATTCTTTAATGTTGCTTCGAAAAGGAATATAAACTCTTCCATGTCGTGTCTTAACCCCTCGTTTAACACCCCCAAAATATCGCAGCGGGAGATTGTGTCACTAGGGTATTACTTCATTGGTTACATTACAAGTTACAGAAAACGACTCTAAATGAGACATTTTGAAATAAATTATCATTCGATTAAAATATCAGAGATTAAAAAGAGGTCCCACAAGTTTACAATATGTACAACATAAAAGTTGTAAAGTTTTTCGAATGATAATACATGCATCGTCTTCAAAATGTTATTCCGTGCGCCTTCCCATGCCAGCTAATTCCTTTTTAACCTGAGATAAAAATGCTTAAAAGTCAACACAAAAGTTGAGTGAATTCATAGGTTTATAGTAAAGCAGTTGATCACAAGATTTCAAGTTTAATAGACCGTGGGCTACGTTGTTATACACCCATAATTCGCAAAGCAGTATATTATTGCATCTAAGCTCATGGCACTCAAACTGACGGTATATATATCAATACGTGATATATATAGAATAATAATTGCCCCGTGTAGGTACATGCCAAATACCTAGAGTTGCAAATATAGTACGTTTGGTTACTTATCCAGCTAACACAAACGGGACTCGTCAATCCCGATAGGCCTATCTACTATATCCGCGTTCACTCGCAAGTGATTAATGGTCCATGATGTGGGGGACTTATGGAATAAGGGAACTTAGACACAAGCAATAATATATTCAGTTCAGAGCACAGTTTTCAAACAATTGTGATCATAATAAAAGTAGTAGCATGTATCTCCCCCAAAGTAGTTCAAAATGAATAAAAGTAGGGGCTATGAACTCACCGTAGTGTTCAGTAGTAGATTATAGCAACATATAGAGTATGGTGAGACCACGGTCTTTAACAATGACCTATGAAAGTATAGTGATCGTGTCTTAATATAGAGTACGATATGAGTGTACAAGTATATGTAAAGACATTGACTTGATTAAGATGTTGTACATATGTCTTATGTTGTGTAGATGAGTGAAGCATCCTTAAAGTATGGTTTGGCTATTATCCTTTTATAAATAACTCCGTATTACCGTTCGGGCTATCAGAATCTAGAGGTCATGTAGTGAACGTATGAGGAGCCAGGACACTTTAATTTGTAAATCCACAACTCGTCAATATGACACCCCGAAGAGGCCTCTTATGATAATGAAACTCCCTACTATTGTAGTACTCATCATTTATAAGTAACAGTATTTGACGAAACAAATGTTGTATAAAAACATTTGTAGTGTTTCATCAAAGACTATTGGTTGAACTAGTTACTATAATTTCGCGGATCAATTGAAGTTGCGACTTTGAGGTAATGATATATGTGATATGGTCAATTTTTATAGGTTGTCGAAGTCAAGACAATGAGTCAAATAAGTGATCAAGTCTCAATAATAAGTTTCGGGTTATCAATCCCAAGCTAGCCGTGCGGCTAGACACAATACCTTGAGACAGAAACCAAGACCATAGGCATCGCTATGTCTCGGCTAGAAGGCCTTGAGACAACATCCTTGGCTGTTTGAAACAATATCAGTGGCTGTGTCTTAGTCTCAAGAGGCAAGCTAGCCGTGCGGCTAGACACACGACCTTGAGACAGAAACCAAGACCATAGGCATCGCTATGTCTCGGCTAGAAGGCCTTGAGACAACATCCTTGGTTGTTTCTTAGTCTCAAGAGCTCAAAATGCTACAAATGTTCTTAGGTCATGGCAATCTTTGGGTCAAAACAGGTCCAGTTGACTTTTATATAAAACATCATTCTGAGCAAATTTTGTGTTTTACACTTTCAGTGGTTCAGACCAGAAAAGGGTGAAAATCGCGTTTTAAAATCAGATCAGTATGCTATTTGCAGAAATTCAGCATGTAATGACCCATTTTAAGTGCAGATGGACAGCACTCTGCGGTCCCGCGGCAAAGGCCATAACCTGAGTTCTACAACACTTTAGGAAGCGAGGCTTTTTCCTACGTTTAAGTTTATGTCGTAGCTTCATATCATAAAACTACGGAGAGTTCCAGAAATGGCCAGAATTGTCCCGTTTTATCCAATGAAGTCTGTTAGTCAGATTTTGACATGCTTTACCTTTTTAGCTTTAGTTTATTCATCGGGATGAGTTATGAGGTGCGCCACCCAGAGAAATGACCACAAGACATAGCTCTACTGGCTAATTTTATTGCCTTAACCTCAAAGTTTACTGAGATGATCAGTTTGCTCAATCTTTGGGGCTGTTCTAAATTCTAGCTTCATAAGTCTTATCTAGAGCTTGTTCTAGTTTATTTTTGTGTTACAACCCTCATGTACAACATCAAATCAAGTATTAATATCATTTACAACTTATACAAGGGATATAAATACCAAAATGAATGAATAATATAGAACTAGACATAATTCTTACAATTCTTGGGATGGAAACACAAGATTACAAGAATAACTATTCAAACTCTTAAAACTCTAACTTCAAATCTTCAAACCAAGTCTCCCAATCTTCAACTCAATCTTTAACCCTTGTTCTAACCTTGATATAGCCCTTGTAAAATCCTTAGAACCACAGCCCCTTTACACCTTTGTGTATCTCCAAATTCAGCCATGGGATCATCAAAACAATACTTGGACTATGTAGAGATAACTAAGGTCTTCATCTTTCTCTTGAACTTGAAGCTTGAAATCAAGAAATGGATGGTGATGGTGATTTGATTTTGGTACAGCAAGGAGAGGGAGACAAAGAGATATTGAGAGAATTTTATACATAGATAACATAGTATCTTAGAAGTGAAGAATCCTTGGATAATAATGAGATAGGATAAGAACCTGTGATCTTATTATCTATAGAAACGCCACCTCAAGCATGAGGTGGTTTAGTGCTTGCTTTCTAGCTTACGAGGTAGCTTCAAGGTGAAGCTAGGTTCCTACGGGGTATAGTTTGGTCCCGGTAATTACTAATGTTAAACCGTTAAGTCTCAAAACTTAAAACTGGGCAACACAAAAATGTAATACTTATAAAAATGTCAAAACTTATCAATATACCTCAACTAAGTATATTAAATGTGTGATAAGTTTAATGGAGAGCGTATACGATGATAAAACCTAATAACTTAGGTTTGGGCACACGTATTACGTAAGAATTATAATGCTCACGTAAAAATGACAAAATGACAATAAATATGACTATTGGTGAGATTTGAGTATTTTGGACACATAGACTTATCCTAGTCTTGTGTTGGTCGCGAGGAAAGTTTACACGATTAAACTTTCACAATTAATATAAGTAATAATATTAAATAATAAAATTAATATTATTTAATATAAAAGTAGTTATAATTAACATTAAATAGTTAATTATAGACAGAGGTGAACGAAAACGTTCAGAGAGTAATAATTCAAAGAAGAGTGAATTATTTAAATTGGAATATTACCGGTTACAATATTTGCTTTTACGTTACAGTAAAAATCAAATAGTCAAAAGTCAAGGTCAAAGTCAACTTTAAAAAGTCAAAGGGTAAAATAGTCATTTTGCCTTATGAGAATTTACGAGTTGCTACAGTCTCCACCCGTTAAGGGAATCATGTCCTCATGATTTAATTTGTGTTATGAGTTGATGATGTGCCTCAAAAGAGGTGGGGGTACTTCTGTCGCATTTGGTCTTCTCGTTCCCAAGTATATTCAAACTTTGGCGAGAATTCCAACGATTTTAACAATAGGAGTGCGACTTTGCTTAAGTCATTTGACCTTACGGTCTATGATTTCGATAGGTTCTTTAGTGAAGTTCAGGCATTCGTCAATCTGGATCTTTTCCAGAGGAATAGTGAGTGTCTCAACAGTATGACACTTCTTCATATTGCTCACATGAAAGATGTTGTATACACTGCTAAGTTCTAGTGGTAGCTCAAGTGTGCAAGCTATCGAACCAATCCTAATCAGAATCTTGAATAGTCCGATGTTGAGCTGTCTAGGAAAAATGTGAGTATTTGTGGTGAATTCTGATATCACGCTCTCAGGTGAGATCAGGA
Source organism: Artemisia tridentata subsp. tridentata (assembly GCA_021014915.2). Classification (NCBI taxonomy): domain Eukaryota; kingdom Viridiplantae; phylum Streptophyta; class Magnoliopsida; order Asterales; family Asteraceae; genus Artemisia; species Artemisia tridentata. The sequence continues at coordinate 158,878,951 of CP139507.1, read as the reverse complement.
ACTCATTTAAAGTTTTGATAGGTGAGCAAGAGTGCTCTGATTAATATTACGACCCAACTGGAGGGCCTAATATTGTAGTGCTAGTTGGAGTCGCCGCATGAGTAAATGTTGTACCGGTGGTTAAAGGTTGCTTTTACAAAGATTTTATGAGTTGTAGGCTCACTAATTTCAAAAGCACAGAAGGAGCGGTTGGTTTAGCTCGTTGGTTTGGGCGGACAGAGTCAGTATTTCTAATCAGCAGCTGTGCTGAATACTGCAAAGTCAAATATGCCACAAGCACATTTCTGAACAATGTTTTGTCATGGTGGAATGTTGTTGCTCAATCTATTAGTATTGAGAATACTTACAAGATTGCTTGGACTAAGTTGAAGAAGTTATTAATCAAGAAGTACTGCCCTCAGAATGAGGTGCAAGAAATAGAGGTGAAGTTTTCTTGCTGTCAGTGGTGTTGATATCACGATTTATATCCGTCGCTTTCAAGGGTTGGCAATAGTGTGCCTAATGATAGTCTCAACCAATGAGATGTTATTGGAAAAGTTCATATGTGAACTTCCACTCAATATTCAAGGGATCGTAACTTCATTTGATCTACTCATACTGGATGTAACAATCCCGATGTCTCGTAATCCAGTGGATCAAGTTGTGCGAGCTTGGTCTGCTTAAGGACCCAACAATAGCAAAACAGAAGGCAAGAGAATGCCAGAGCCTATGATGTCGTTGCCTCAACTGAAAAAAGAGGTTATGTCAAGAATAAACCATTATGTCATCGATGCAAGTTGCATCATATTGGTTCTTGCACTGTTAGGTGCAGAAGTTGCTAGAAGGTAGGCCATATGACCAAAGATTATAAGGGTAAGAATCCCGTTAATGGTGGTAATGCTTAACCAGTGGTAACTTACCTTTGATGTGAGGATATTTCAAGAGGCACTTTTCCCAGAACATGGGCCAACAAGTGAGAGGAGCTCGTGGGAGAGCTTATGTGTAGGTGTCCACACACTTAAGTAAAGTAGGCATCTTACGTACCCAAGTAAGTAAGTGGAATATCGTACTCAGTCTGTTAGTTCGAGATTGAAACAAGTCAAGAGTGTAACAAGTCTGTTAACTCAATAAATAGCTCATGATTATAAAGATTTGTAATGACAAAAGTGATAACTTAAGAATGAACTCAGGTAGTTCAAATGGGATCTTAAGATTTTTGCTGAGTGGTAGAATACTGGTGATTCTCAAGTTCAAGTTCATACTCATGTTATACCGGATACAAATAAGCCCACTTATTTATAATTCATTATTTATATAGAGAGGCGTCCCAAACAATGTAAATAAAGAAATATAAACTTATGGTTCGGCGATTTACAATATATTTATTTAAATAAAAAGGTGATGAACTCAAATAAGTACATTTTATTACTATCATTTATCCTATTAATTTGACTTGTTTTACTATATTATGTATGAGGATTGATACTTAATCGTTTACTTTTGTAATTCTCAGGTAAAAACAAGCATTTGGTGAAACTTAGCGATTTTGGACTAATAATGGAGCAAAACGTGCATAAAGTGAAAGTCTACTGACATGGACAAGATCAAGTCAATTCTGCTCCAGATGCGCCGCATCTCACTCTCGACATGCGCCGCATCTCTATCAAGATATCACCAGATACGATCCAAGATACAAGAGGACATGCGCCGCATCTAATCATGGAGTTACGCCGCATCTTCTGGCGGTGTACGAATATTCCTGAATATTATAATCTTGGACCCCACGCGAAGTTAAGTACATGCGCCGCATCTACTTAGTAGATGCGCCGCATCTTCCCTCAGACAGAAACTATAAATACCCCGTAGACCAGACGAATTAGAAGTTCCGGAAAACCTAAAACCGAAGTTCGAACAGGAGAAACAAAGGACGAATTCAGTCAAGGAGGCAGCACAAGACACACCCAAATCAAAGATACAAGAGCTGTAAGAAGGTGCTGCATGTGTTTAATTCATTAAGTAGTTTTGTTTTATTGTGTTAGCAAACTTTAATTCATCAGGATTGGTGGCTTGTGTAATGTGACAACGAAAGATTGCACTCCCTTTAATACTTGCTTTCCCATCAATTAAAGTTTATATGTTGATGTCTTTGGTTACTACTTATTAGTGCATTGATAACCTCTGTGTTTATTAGTGGCTTGCGGATATTTGACTGCGGGACATAATGTGGCTCCCACGGTTATTACTAAATTGATCACTTAGGAATAACTTTTAGACATAAGTAATCATTAAGGGTTTACTCGCCGATAAGATTAGGACCAACGAGAAAGGGTTAACTACATACACTTCATATAAAGCTATCAATAAAACAAGTGACAATCTACTTAATCATAAGGACAACCCTCTTATTGTCTCAAGTATTTATCTGTGTACGTGTGTGCTACTTGCTGATTCGTGCCTATTGGTTTATTTTATTATTTAATTGCAAACAAACCGTGCCAGTCTCTCAGGCTGAAACCCCCTTGCGTTAGGATATTAAAATACTGATTAGAATAACGAGATAATACGTTCCACTCTTAGTGATCGACACTCTACTTACCATTATCTTCATACTGACCGGGTACACTGCTCGTTAAGTGTGTGTGTTATTGATAAGTCGGCTAAATATAAATTTAAAACTTGAGTTAGGCCTCTAAACGTGCTAAAACTATACTACAACATACACGCACACGCATCAAGTTTTTGGCGCCGCTGCCGGGGAGTGAATTGTTATTATCTGTTAATTTAATTAGTATTTTAATTAGGTTTTTCTTTTTATTAGATTAATTGCATCATTGTATTATTTTGCATATTTGTTGTATTGTGTGTTAATTGTTTTCTTTTATTTTTGTGTGTTTATTTTCGTTTGTGTGTTTAATTTTTGTTTTTATTTTTCGTATTTTTCTGTTCTGCTATCGTTGTACTGTGCTAAATCAAACGATACGGCGCATCTGATCTCTCAGATACGGCGTATTGCGTTTAATTTTTTTTTAATACAACGCGTTTAATTAATTCGATACGACGCATCTTTTCCCCAAGATACGGCGTATCTGTTTTTAATAAGAAAATTTTTCTAAGCGATAAAGTAATACGACACATCTGCTTTAGCAGATACGGCGTATCTGTTTTTAATAAGAAATTTTTTTTTTCTAATCGTTAACGCCATACGACGCATCTGCTTTCGCAGATACGGCGTATCTATTATTTTAATTAAAAACAGTTTGCGAATTATTAAACAGATACGGCGTATCGATCTCTATCGATACGGCGCATATTTCTGAATCAAAAATCGATATTTATTTTTAAACGTAACGAAAATACGGCGCATTAACTTTCGTTAATACGACGTATTTAATTTTAATTAGATAAGCTGATTTTTGATTAATTAATTCAATACGGCGCATTCTTAAATTCTAAAGCGGCGTATCTATTTTCTGAATAAAGTCTGATTTAATTTTAACGATTATAAGATACGGCGTATCCAACTTTTTGGATACGGCGCATCGTCTGCAGATATCAGCTATTTTTATTCTTATATCCGTTTCTATATTCATTAATTTCTCTTCTAGCGAACAAATTCTACTGATGATTTTACCTTGGATGACAGATTTTGCTATGGAAGACATGTTAGTTAACGGATATCTTGCTAAGGAATGCTTGTTTTCAGATTCATTCAATGTACTCATGATCGATGCAGATTTATTCTCTTGGGAGACTCCTCTTGAAGCTGCTTTTAAGGAATTCATGCGTTTATGCAACATTGACAAAGAGGTATTCTCTTATGATGTATTTGTGAGGTACACTGGAGAAGAATTGTCGCTCTTATGGCCTATCATTGAAGCCGAAGGATTGAACTGGACTACTATCGAAGAAGATGATGGGAAATTCTATCTTGCATACATGGATTCAAGCAACGAAAGCTACGGTGGAAGCAATACCCAAAACTCTTACATGCCTTATTCCGAACAGTACTGGGGATTGAATGAGAACTATCAGGATAATGACATGAATTATGCTTTGGCGGAGTTACTATTTCATGGGAAATTGGTAAGATTGATAGACCTCTCCCTAAATGATTGGCTAGAACTCAAATATGGTAGTCCGGAATTTGCCCCTGCAAATGAAGTCAAGGAGATTATGACTTCATGGTTGACTCGGAGTTTTAAGAAGCAATTTAACGAGTTCATGGAGATAAAAAAGAATATGATTGGAAAGGTTTGCTTTGACGTTAACCACGATCCTCACGATGTTGATTTTTCAGAATGGTTGGCTAGTAAGTTTAATAACCATAAGTGCATGGATCGTGCTACTAAGGATGCATTATGGGTATATTGGATGAGAGGAGAAGATGAAGAAGTAGAAAGCGATTATGGGTCGTCACTTCATGATTCAACAATCAATGAAGGCATTGAAGAGTTATTCAGAATAGACATTGATGTGTTCGATTACGAGACACCCTTGTGCAAGCAGTTCAAGGAATTTAACTACCTTCTTCAAGTCGACGATGATGTGCTTACTGGAGAACTACCAGGATTTAAGACTTATGACGATTTCAAAAACACCTGGTACTATGAATGGAATGATCAAGTACCATGGGTTTGGGATAAACCATGGGAATTTGCGCACATTAATCACACCTGTACACCCTTCGTTTTCAAGGACGGGAGTAGTGTTTGGCCGACCTGTGATTATAAAAGTGACGGAACCTGTAATGGGGGAAGTATAATTGGGATGAGACGGGTTGGAAACGATGTAACCTTTGAAGATTATGAGTGGTACGATAATGTTGAAGACTGCCCACAAAAGGCGGAGGCTTTACAAGAAAAGGGCAGAATTGAACGCTTGAAAGGACTTAAGGGAACATCGGATACTACTTTCTGGGAATGGGTGCATAAACAGTTTGATGATTTCACAAAGCTTAGTCGACGGTTACAATATGATTTGGAAAGAGAATGGGAGGCGATTCAAGATGATAATAATAATGAGTCGTTGATTGAAGAACTAGATGATTATTTGATTAAGGATCCCTATTTTAAGTTTGTTGATAAAAACGAGGAAGAGTTCACCAAAAGAAAGTGTCAACTACTTGGGATTCCTTACAATGAGCCGCCCATGATTATTTCTGAAAAATTTAAAATCATCAAATACTCTTTGGGTCCTGATGAAGAATATACTGCGGTGAAGACAAAGAGTTATACTAGATTAAGTCGAACGGAAGAAAACGTCGCAGAGATATACGGGAAAATCTTTCGGATGAAGGACGAAGGATGGACCGTGACAAGGACTTATTGCTGAGCTGAACGTGAGTCTAACTTGAAGACTCTGGAATAAAGACAAGTGCTTACCGGGAGACAACCCGGATTTATCTATTTATTATTCTGTTTTCTGTGTCGAGTCAGTCCAGGCCGCATGAGGATACGGCGCATCTCAATTCTGAGATGCGACGCATCTCCTGCAATGGTCATATCTTATTTTTCTGCATTTTTATTTTCGACTTTAAAACTATTTATCAGTTTATTTTTAATGCGGCGCATCCCTGGTTAAGGATGCGGCGCATCTTTATTCTGATCCGTATTAATTCCAGGCTCGATACGGCGTATCTTCTTCCATAAGATACGGCGCATCGACTGACCTGATGATTTTCAGTTTTAATTTTTAAGTTTTATTTTTCCTAACTACTAATGTATTATGCAAGCTTGAACCTTTCTTATCTTAGGTGTGTTTTAAAGTGTTGGTGGTATTATAGTTTCCTGGATTTCCTGTGGATACATCAAGTATGAAGCTTTAACGTTCTAATCCACAAGAAGATGATTTTTGCTCTTATACTAATGGAGGATCATACCGAGCAAATCTCAGGGGAGTTTTTCTGTTCTAATTCTTTTATTTTCCAGTTTTTAACCTTTTATACAAACAACGAGGACGTTGTTTAACTTAAGTGGGGGGATTGGAGAATTAGAACACTTAACAATTACTTGTCCTAAACTTTTTCAAAAATTATGCTTAAAATGTGCTTAATATATCAAACTTAAATTTTTTTTTTAGCATGTTTTTGTTTAAGATCTAAGTTGCATAACTGCACACATGACGTTATTTTCAAAAATTGTGATTTTTCAAAATTCACAAATCTATGAGTGTGCCGGTGACTTGTAAACTTTAGAACTTGGCTTGTATACTATTCGAGACCACCATAATAAGTATTATTTATATAATTGGAGTGACTTGTCTAACTTGGTAAAATTCTAGGATTACACCCAAATAGCCTATTATATGTTATGTGTTATTAACTAACTACACTGGTTAGTTAACCCCCGTATAAACCCTTTTGTTACTCTCATTTTTAGAGTAAGATACCCCTAGAAAAACCCTCAGAGCCATTCCTTTCGTTTCTTACACCTATGTTTAAAATGTTTCGTTACACCCTTACACCTTAGCCTACCCTGTAGATTAGAATCCGTGGTTGGTTGATTGCTATAGGCAGAGTGTGTTTCCTTACATTACCTGTGTTCGCGTGCGTAATTCATTATCTATGGTTAAGTCGGGAAATTGCACAATGCAATTGGAGTGAAAGTAAATATTGTATATTTTGGAGTTTATTTTTCGTGTGTTTACTACTTTCACTATTACCATTATTTCTGAAGTCATGAAAAGTATGGAAAAATTATCCGGAAAGAAAGTTATAGTGATGTGGTGAAATTTTACACATCTATGTTTATGTTTATAATAAAAAAAAAAAAAAAAAAAAAAATCGAAAAAATGAGAAAAGAAAAAGAAAGAAAGAAAAGTTGGAAGTTAGTTTTAACCAACTTATGTAAAGTTATGTAAGTGGTCGATATCACCACTATTTGTTGTACTATATCTATGGATTGAATGGGAATTGGCAGTTATGGAACGCCAATTAAGGTTTATTCTTTGATTAAGATTTTGTTGAGTATAATTCGTGTCTACCTAAAGCGTGTGTTTCAAGTGTTAAAGCGTGAGTTATTCGATGATATGAGTCTTATTCATGGGATGGTTGGGATAGTGATTAACCACACTTAGGATTTTAATTTATTTGTTTTGTTTATTTTTATTTTTGCACCAATTTATATCCCCAATGTTATCCATGCCCTTTATTATTCTTTATCCAACCAAACCTTTGATTTATTGAGATTAGGGATTTGAGCAATCTTAAGTATCGTAGTCGTGGATTCGGCTATGTATTTATGATTTTGTCGCCCTTTTTGATATATTATTATTGGTGAAGTTTGGACCTATCTTTAGCCTATTCGAGTTAAGGATTTGAGCAATTGCAAGTATCGTGTTCGTGGATTCGATCATGTATTTGTGATTTTGTCGCCTTTTCTGGAATTTGAGATCGATAGTGATTAAGAATAATTAACCCTTAAGCCTAAAAACCCTTTTTTACCGCTTTAGACTTGTTACTCCTTAGCTTTAGTGGTGGAGATGTGTATACTTGCCAAGCTTATGATAGAATATTCGTCGCGACTGGACAGTTAAACGATTAGATTTGCTTTTATCGACTTATTTTATTTTACTTCTGAATCGTTAAGTGTTTAGTTGTGTGATTATGAAATGAACGAATACATGCTTAAATATAAAAATAAATCCTAACATCTTTTAGGATACATTTTCATAAAAGAAATTCTAAGGTTTACTTGGGGACAAGTAAAGTTCAAGTGGGGGGATATTTGATGAACTCAAATAAGTACATTTTATTACTATCATTTATCCTATTAATTTGACTTGTTTTACTATATTATGTATGAGGATTGATACTTAATCGTTTACTTTTGTAATTCTCAGGTAAAAACAAGCATTTGGTGAAACTTAGCGATTTTGGACTACTAATGGAGCAAAACGTGCATAAAGTGAAAGTCTACTGACATGGACAAGATCAAGTCAATTCTGCTCCAGATGCGCCGCATCTCACTCTCGACATGCGCCGCATCTCTATCAAGATATCACCAGATACGATCCAAGATACAAGAGGACATGCGCCGCATCTAATCATGGAGTTACGCCGCATCTTCTGGCGGTGTACGAATATTCCTGAATATTATAATCTTGGACCCCACGCGAAGTTAAGTACATGCGCCGCATCTACTTAGTAGATGCGCCGCATCTTCCCTCAGACAGAAACTATAAATACCCCGTAGACCAGACGAATTAGAAGTTCCGGAAAACCTAAAACCGAAGTTCGAACAGGAGAAACAAAGGACGAATTCAGTCAAGGAGGCAGCACAAGACACACCCAAATCAAAGATACAAGAGCTGTAAGAAGGTGCTGCATGTGTTTAATTCATTAAGTAGTTTTGTTTTATTGTGTTAGCAAACTTTAATTCATCAGGATTGGTGGCTTGTGTAATGTGACAACGAAAGATTGCACTCCCTTTAATACTTGCTTTCCCATCAATTAAAGTTTATATGTTGATGTCTTTGGTTACTACTTATTAGTGCATTGATAACCTCTGTGTTTATTAGTGGCTTGCGGGCATTTGACTGCGGGACATAATGTGGCTCCCACGGTTATTACTAAATTGATCACTTAGGAATAACTTTTAGACATAAGTAATCATTAAGGGTTTACTCGCCGATAAGATTAGGACCAACGAGAAAGGGTTAACTACATACACTTCATATAAAGCTATCAATAAAACAAGTGACAATCTACTTAATCATAAGGACAGCCCTCTTATTGTCTCAAGTATTTATCTGTGTACGTGTGTGCTACTTGCTGATTCGTGCCTATTGGTTTATTTTATTATTTAATTGCAAACAAACCGTGCCAGTCTCTCAGGCTGAAACCCCCTTGCGTTAGGATATTAAAATACTGATTAGAATAACGAGATAATACGTTCCACTCTTAGTGATCGACACTCTACTTACCATTATCTTCATACTGACCGGGTACACTGCTCGTTAAGTGTGTGTGTTATTGATAAGTCGGCTAAATATAAATTTAAAACTTGAGTTAGGCCTCTAAACGTGCTAAAACTATACTACAACATACACGCACACGCATCAAAAGGCGTCCCAATCCATTTAAATAAGGATATTTTAAATCATCCTACTTAAGAATTCCCGACAAAACCCTCATACTTAACCGATAAGTTACAAGGCGGCGTGTTACGAGACGTCATAAGTATTCCGAAAGTATGGAATGAATGTTCACACTCATCCTCGAAGATGAGGAGAAAAATAATCAGAGGAAATCGACATAGCGTTCAAAAGAGTTGGTGAGTTCAGTGTTATGAAATAGTTTTCTCACAATGTTTGAGAAATACTAGAGAGACCATTGTGCAACTCACAATGTCGAAAAAATAAATCAGACTAACGTGTATCTCTCAATGTATGAGAAATAGATAAGACTATTGTGTGTCTCTCAATGTCTGAGACATATAAATAGTTTGAGACATATGAGTAATTAAGTTGTGTATCTCACAATGTCTGAGATATATGAGTAATCAAGTTGTGTATCTCACAATGTCTGAGATATATGAATAATCAAGTTGTGTATCTCACAATGCCTGAGATATATGAATGGTAATTATATCAATTACAATGTCTCGAGTAATTTTGTAGATCACAATAAAATTTGTATGATCGGGGAAATCTGGTTGTGCCGTAATGCCTTTGAATAGGCATACGCAGTCATATTTAGTCAATCGTTCATATAAACAGTCTGTATATAAACAATACAGTATTGTGTTAAGGAGTAAGCATGGCGCACAGAATGTTGAAGACGATAATGAGTACCGCGAGTCTTAATGTAAAGAGTAGTTATAGTCTAGGTTCAAATGCAACCTGGTTCTCTATAACTGTAGCTCTGATGCCAATCTTTAACACCCCCAAAATATCGCAGCGGAAGATTGTGTCACTGGGGTATTACTTCTTTGGTTACAGTACAAGTTACAGAAAACGACTCTAAATGAGACGTTTTGAAATAAATTATCATTCGATTAAAATATCAGAGATTACAAAGAGGTCCCACAAGTTTACAATATGTACAACATAAAAGTTGTAAAGTTTTTCGAATGATAATATATGCATCGTCTTCAAAATGTTATTCCGTGCGCCTTCCCATGCCTGCTAATTCCTTTTTAACCTGAGATAAACATGCTAAAAAGTCAACACAAAGGTTGAGTGAATTCATAGGTTTATAGTAAAGTAGTTGATCACAAGATTTCAAGTTTAATAGACAGCGGGCTACGTTGTTATACACCCATAATTCGCAAAGCAGTATATTATTGCATCTAAGCTCATGGCACTCAAACTGACGGTATATATATCAATACGTGATATATATAGAATAATAATTGCCCCGTGTAGGTACATGCCAAATACCTAGAGTTACAAATATAGTACGTTTGGTTACTTATCCAGCTAACACAAACGGGACTCGTCAATCCCGATAGGCCTATCTACTATATCCGCGTTCACTCGCAAGTGATTAATGGTCCTTGATGTGGGGGACTTATGGCATAAGGGAACTTAGACACAAGCAATAATATATTCAGTTCAGAGCATAGTTTTCAAACAATTATGATCATAATAAAAGTAGTAGCATGTATCTCCCCCAAAGTAGTTCAAAATGAATAAAAGTAGGGGCTATGAACTCACCGTAGTGTTCAGTAGTAGATTATAGCAACATATAGAGTATGGTGAGACCACGGTCTTTAACAATGACCTACGAAAGTATAGTGATCGCGTATTAATATAGAGTACGATATGAGTGTACAAGTATATGTAAAGAAATTGACTTGATTAAACTGTTGTACATATGTCTTATGTTGTGTAGATGAGTGAAGCATCCTTAAAGTATGGTTTGGCTGTTAGCCTTTTATAAATAACTTCGTATTACCGTTCGGGATATCAGAATCTAGAGGTCATGTAGTGAACGTATGAGGAGCCAGGACACTTTAATTTGTAAATCCACAACTCGTCAATACGACACCCCGATGAGGCCTCTTATGATAATGAAAATCCCTACTATTGTAGTTCTCATCATTTATAAGTAACAGTATTTGACGAAACAAATGTTGTATAAAAACATTTGTCGTGTTTCATCAAAGACTATTGGTTTAACTAGTTACTATAATTTCGCGGATCAGGTGAAGTTGCGACTTTGAGGTAATGATATATGTGATATGGTCACTTTTTATAGGTTGTCGAAGTCAAGATAATGAGTCAAATAATTGATCAAGTCTCAATAATAAGTTTCGGGTTATCAATCCCAAGCTAGCCGTGCGGCTAGACACACGACCTTGAGACAGAAACCAAGACCATAGGCATCGCTATGTCTCGGCTAGAAGGCCTTGAGACAACATCCTTGGCTATTTGAAACAACATCCTTGGTTGTGTCTTAGTCTCAAGAGGCAAGCTAGCCGTGCGGCTAGACACACGACCTTGAGACAAAAACCAAGACCATAGGCATCGCTATGTCTCGGCTAGAAGGCCTTGAGAAAACATCCTTGGCTATTTGAAACAACATCCTTGGCTGTGTCTTAGTCTCAAGAGGTCAAAATGCTACAAAGGTTCTTAGGTCATGGAAATCTTTGGGTCAAAACAGGTCCAGTTGACTTTTAATGTCTACAGCCTTCGTTTTTCACTTTCAGCTTACGTGCACCTGTGTTTTTTTATAAAACTTCATTCTGAGCAACTTTTGTGTTTTACAATTTCAGTGGTTCGGACCAGAAAAGGGTGAAAATCGCGTTTTAAAATCAGATTAGTATGCTATTTGCAGAAATTCAGCATGTAATGACCCATTTTAAGTGCAGATGCACAGCACTCTGCGGTCCCGTGGCAAAGGCCATAACTTGAGTTCTACAACACTTTAGGATGCGAGGCTTTTTCCTACGTTTAAGTTTATGTCTTAGCTTCATATTATAAAACTACGGCGAGTTCCAGAAATGGACAGAACTGTCCCGTTTTGTCCAATGAAGTCTGTTAGTCAGATTTTGACATGCTTTACCTTTTTAGCTCTCGTTTATTCATCGGGATGAGTTATGAGGTGCTCCACCCGGAGAAACAACCACAAGACATAGCTCTACCGGCTTATCTTATTGCCTTAACCTCAAAGTTTACTGAGATGATCAGTTTGCTCAATCTTTGGGGCTGTTCAGAATTCTAGCTTCATAAGTCTTATCTAGAGCTTGTTCTAGTATATTTTTGTGTTACAACCCTCATGTACAACATGAAATCAAGTCATAATATCATTTACAACTTATACAAGGTATATAAATACCAAAATGAACGAATAATATAGAACTAGACATAATTCTTACAATTCTTGGGATGGAAACACAAGATCACAAGAATAACTAATCAAACTCTTAAAACTCTAACTTCAAATCTTTAAGCCAAGTCTCCCAATCTTCAACTTAATCTTTAACCCTTCTTCTAACCTTGATATAGCCCTTGTAAAATCCTTAGAACCACAGCCCCTTTACACTTTTGTGTATCTCTAAATTCAGCCATGGGATCATCAAAACAATACTTGGACTATGTAGAAATAACTAAGGTCTTCATCTTTCTCTTGAACTTGAAGCTTGAAATCAAGAAATGGATGGTGATGGTGATTTGATTTTGGTACAGCAAGGAGAGGGAGACAAAGAGATATTGAGAGAATTTTATACATAGATAACATAGTATCTTAGAAGTGAAGAATCCTTGGATAATAATGAGATAGGATAAGAACCTGTGATCTTATTATCTATAGAAACGCCACCTCAAGCATGAGGTGGTGTAGTGCTTGCTTGCTAGCTTACGAGGTAGCTTCAAGGTGAAGCTAGGTTCCTACGGGGTATAGTTTGGTCCCGGTAATTACTAATGTTAAATCGTTAAGTCTCAAAACTTAAAACTGGGCAACACAAAAATGTAATACTTATAAAAATGTCAAAACTTATCAATATACCTCAACTAAGTATATTAAATGTGTGATAAGTTTAATGGAGAGCGTATACGATGATAAAACCTAATAACTTAGGTTTGGGCACACGTATTACGTAAGAATTATAATGCTCACGTAAAAATGAAAAAATGACAAAATGACAATAAATATGACTATTGGTGAGATTTGAGTATTTTGGACACATAGACTTATCCTAGTCTTGTGTTGGTCGCGAGGAAAGTTTACACTATTAAACTTTCACAATTAATATAAGTAATAATATTAAATAATAAAATTAATACTTCGTATTATTTAATATAAAAGTAGTTATAATTAACATTAAATAGTTAATTATAGATAGAGGTGAATGAAAACTTTGAGAGAGTAATAATTCAAAGAAGAGTGAATTATTTAAATTGGAATATTACCGGTTACAATATTTGCTTTTACGTTACGGTAAAAGTCAAATAGTCAAAAGTCAAGGTCAAAGTCAACTTTAAAAAGTCAAAGGGTAAAATAGTCATTTTGCCTTATGAGAATTTACGGGTTGCCACACCTCGGCTGTCTTCTTCAAGATGAGGAATGTGATAAGCGATACATTCTTTTTCTCGGTTCTCTTCTTTCAATGCTTCAACTTGAGCTAACTTAATTCGGTCGAAAAGATCGGATGTGACAATCATCCGTAATGAGTGAATGCGTGTAACGTCGCTTCGGCCCTTGCGACTTAGTGCATCCGCCACGACATTCGCCTTACCGGGGTGGTAGCGAATCTCACAATCATAATCTTTCAACAAGTCTAGCCACCTTCGTTGCATCATATTCGGATCCTTCTTCTCAAGAAAGTACTGAAGGCTCCTATGATCAGTGTAAATTACAAACTTGACACCATACAAATAATGCCTCCAAATCTTCAAAGCAAAGACTACGGCCGCAAATTCAAGATCATGTGTCGGGTATTTCTCCTCATGCTTCTTTAGTTGCCCTGAAGCATAAGCAATCACTTTACCCCTTTGCATGAGAACACATCCAAGACCGGAGTAAGATGCATCACTATAAACTACCATGTCTTTGGTTCCTTCCGGTAATACTAGAATCGGTGCTTCACATAACCTTTTTCGTAAAGTACGGAAAGCTTCTTCTTGTTTCTCACCCCACACAAAAAGAACATTCTTCTTGATGAGCTCAGTTAACGAAGATGAAATTTTGGAGAAGTCTTGAATGAACCGTTGATAATATCCTGCGAGTCCTAGGAAACTTCGAATTTCACCAACGTTCTTCGGTGCTTTACAATTCATTACGGCTTCGACTTTTGACGGGTCAACTTTAATACCGTTGGGATTAATAACGTGACCGAGAAACTGAACTTCTTGCAACCAAAGTTCATATTTCGAGAATTTGGCATACAATCTTTCTTTTCTCAACGTCCTAAGAATTTCCCGAAGGTGCTCTTCATGTTCCTCCTTGCTCTTAGAATAGATAAGGATATCATCGATGAACACTATAACGAATTTATCCAACATCGGTCTACATACATGGTTCATGAGATCCATGAAAACTGCCGGCGCGTTCTTGAGACCAAAGGGCATAACCGTAAACTCATAATGTCCAAAACGGGTCCTAAAAGCCGTCTTAGGAATGTCTTCTTCTCGAACCTTCAACTGATGATAGCCCGAACGGAGATCGATCTTTGAAAACCACCTTGCACCCTGGAGCTGATCAAAAAGGTCGTCAATCCTCGGTAACGAGTACACATTTTTTACCGTGAATTTATTCAACTCACGGTAATCAATGCACACCCGCATACTACCGTCTTTCTTTTTAACTAACAGAATCGGAGCTCCCCACGGTGAGCTACTAGGGCGAATAAAACCCTTGTCGAGTAACTAGTTGACTCATTAACTCCTTCATCTCAGACGGAGCAAGGCGATAAGGAGTTTTGGCTATAGGAGTAGCACCCAGAACAAGATCAATACGGAACTCGACTTGTCTGTCGGGTGGAATACTCGGCAAATCTTCCGGGAATACATCACGAAATTCATTAACGATCGGAACATCGTCGATACTTTTCTCCTCAAGACTCGTATCTACCACGTGCGCCATAAAGGCAAGGTAACCACGTGATAAATATCTCATAGCCTTCATTACGGAACATAATTTTAACTCGCCCTCCCTTTTATCACCGTAAATCATCATTTCACGCCCGCTAGGATTTACAACTCGGATAACCTTTTGTCTACATAGAATGGCGGCATTGTGTTTATCAAGCCAATCCGTGCCAACAATAATGTCAAACTCTCCGAGCATTATAGGAATTAGGTCAATCCTAAAAACACTCTCATCGATCTCTATCTCTACATTACGATACACATTAGACACCACAACAACTTTACTATCGGCAATTTCAACTTCTACGGGTGTCGGAAGCTTATCTAACGGAGTGGACAATTCCTTACTAAAACTATAAGATACAAAGGACACACTAGCGCCCGAATCATACAAAACACGAGCGGGTTTGGAATTCACGAGAATTATACCTGTGACAACATCGGAACCCGACTTCGCTTCTTCGGCACTCATCTGATAAACACGAGCTTTAGGTTTCGGAGCCTCAACCTTTTCTCCTTTGATCAAATAAGACGGCTTCGCTTGCTTAGGATTGGCCTTAGGACATTCACTTAACTTGTGCCCTTCTTCATTGCACCCATAACATATCACCAAAGGCTTGGTTCAATTCTTACTAATATGGCTTGGATCTCCACATTTATAACATCCCTTCATCCCTGATCTACATTCTCCCATATGATTCTTACCACATCTATTACACCGAGATGGTAACTTCCCCGTGTTGTCTTTCCTTGTGTAATCAAATTTGCCCCGTTTACCGACTGTTGTTGGTTGATCTTGCTTCCTTTTTAGTTCCTTCTTCTCCTTACTCTTCATTCTATCTAAATCTGCTTCTCGAGTACGTGCTCTGCTTAGAAGATCCTCCATGGTAGTGCACTTGAAAGGTGATACTATAGTACAAATTTCATCTTTGAGCATCCTTTGAAATTTATCAACTTTAAGCTTCTCGTTGTCAAGATACTCCGGGCAATATTGCACCATATCACAAAACTTCCCCCACAACTCATTCACCGATTCATCAGTTTGCACAAGAGTATGAAAGGCTTCTCTTATTTTGTCAATCTCTTCCGCGGGAGCATATTCTTTCATAAATACTTCCTTGAATTGTTCCCACGTGCACGTCTCTCTCCAAGCACTACCTTTTTCATTCGCCTTACCTTCCCACCATATTTTAGCCCGTTCACGAAGATAGTTGGTAGCAAAGTTTACCTTATCCTCCCCCGCACAACGACTAGTACGGAAAGCCCCTTCTATATCGGTAATCCATCTAAAACTCTTTAACGGGTCAAGAGATCCCGTAAATGTGGGTGGAGCACAAGCGGTGAAGTCACGATAAGTAGATTTTTCCTTCCCTGCTCCGGGTCTAGCATTCGAATCATTTACTAACTCCCCACTCTTCTCAAGCTTCTCAATCTCCTCTTGAAATATCTTTTGCAAGTTCTCGGTTGTCTTATTTACATAAAAGGGCATAGCCTTCTCAATGGCCCTTCCTACTCTATCCGCCACTAGAGTGTCCAATTCTTTCAATTCTGCTCTAGTAAAACTTTTACGATTAAGATTTTCCGGCAGTGACAACGACGAGTCACTATTAGAATCCCCATCATCATGCGTATCGTCATCATGGCGGGAGGAGGTCGTCCTTAACACCTCCTTATTTCGAATCGCCGCCATCTTTTCTACTATACTGAAATTTAGCAATTCACACTATCAAGCATAGTCATGCACATATTGATGCATGAATGACATATATATATATATATATATATATATATATATATATATATATATATATATATATATATATATATATATATATATATATATATATATATATATATATAACCTTACACTACACCCTAGTTCTTCACTCGTGTATGGTCTAAATGATTTCAAATTCACATATGTACCATATTTTTATCACTACGGTGGCCAAGCGTAGTCATAGAAATATTTAACATATGTGTCCTCAAAATCATCCAAACGCTACACAAATAACAAACACTAGTCCTAAACGCATCTACGCAAGGCCTAAGTCTAGGAAATTCAAAAGTGAAATCCTAAATCTCTTAGACCGAAGCTCTGATACCAAGTTGTTACACCCCGTGCCCGACTAGACCAAAAATTTAAAACTTTTGAGCGGAAACGACTCAATTTAACGTACATTCTGTTATACTTTTGACCATTGACAAAAATCTAAAAGCATTTAGGACTTGGGACTAATTTTAAATGAAACTAGACTCAATTACCTTCAAAAAGACGGGTGACGCGACCCGTAACGACGTACGGTTTAAAAGATATGATTTTACAAAAATCGCCAAAATCTGAAAACCATCCCCAACCGCCGGTTGGCCTCCTCAGAAGAACCCAACCACCGCGGTTGGAGTTCCAACCGGCGGTTGGCCCTCTCAGAGAAGCCCAACCACCGCGGTTGGAGTTCCAACCGGCGGTTGGCCTTCTCAGAAGAGTCCAGCCGCCGCGGTTGGGACTCCAACCGGCGGCTGGTGACCTGCAGATTTTAAGAAAATTTCCATTTTTACTTTTTTCCGCCATTTACCACTCGTACCACTTCCATATAACATTTAACTTAGTCGAAACCATTAACTTATCATGCCAAACTTGTTTCATGGTTACATAACCCGTTCACATATCAAAGTGGGCAAAAACGGCTATATGCCAAACACCCCTTAATGGGTACTACAACCATACAAGTACTAACTTAAACATCCTTGACCCAACCTAATTACATGACTCAAACATAACTAATATTCAGGACTTAAAGGCACCAAAAAGACCCATATTATACACAAGTTTTATACCAAAAAAAGGATGGCACTTGGGGGCTTCCAACTTTCAAAAGCTTGATCCAAAAGATGAAATCTTCCACTTACTAAGTCCACAACTACACTTCTAATAGCAAATCGTCCTACACCTTCTCCTTACCCTTACTATCTTCGCTGATACCTATAAAACAACATCACAACTAACATGTAAGCGAAACGCTTAGTAAGTACATGGTATAAAAAGCTAAACAACATATACATAAATCATACCATAACCATAACTAGTCTACCACTAGTTAAGCTAGCGATATAGGGGCACATACCTCACGCCAACATAGTCGGCCTAAACACGATCAACCCATAAGGTTGAACCTCATCCCATAGTTAGCCTAATGACTAACTAAGCTAAGCCTAGTGATGGATCCATAACTAGCTAACGCACCCTATACCCTATCCTTCACCATTACCATGTAACCAAACATGATAAAGCTAACAAACATAAACCATTATTATACATATACATAACATATGATAAAGCTAACAAACCATGTTATAACCATATACTTACTTTGATTCACAATTACCACTTCACTAGCAATGGCTTCTTACTTGCTCCCTATATCATAATCATATCGAATTAGGGCTAATTAACTAACAAATCATAATTTATCAACCTTTAATCATTATGCTCAATTATCACTTCATGAACCCTAATTTCATAAATTGGGGAGAAACACTTACTTGATATGAGGATTACAATTAAGGGTTCTCAAGGCTTATTTGAATACTTCAAAAT
Source organism: Artemisia tridentata subsp. tridentata (assembly GCA_021014915.2). Taxonomy (NCBI): domain Eukaryota; kingdom Viridiplantae; phylum Streptophyta; class Magnoliopsida; order Asterales; family Asteraceae; genus Artemisia; species Artemisia tridentata. The sequence continues at coordinate 158,860,347 of CP139507.1, read as the reverse complement.
GGTAGATTTGAGCTTAATTGCAAACTTGCTCTTCCCTCCTCTTTTTCTCTAAGAGTCGACATTCACCAAAAGAAATAAGAAGAAAAACCTGGATCTTTCTAAATCTATCTAGGCCAAGACATATAATTAGTTAAGTTTACTCATTTGGCCACATTAGTCCTCCAAGTCTTATTCTTTCTATATTGACCACAAATATATTTACTACTTATCTCATAACACATATTACATAACATATTATATCCATATATAGTACCTTATCGGGTTATGGGTGTAACAGTATTACCCTCATCCGCTCCGTTCTTGACAGCCTCCCTTCTTACTACTTCTCACTGTATAAGGCCCCGATAAGTGTTATCAACAAACTTGAATCTATTCGAAAATCATTCTTTTGGGGAGGAACATCCTCTAAAAAAAAATCCCATGGATATCATGGGATCGAATTATATCTCCTGTGGACTCGGGCGGGTTAGGGTTGGGAAGTTTACAAGTTAAAAATATGTCAATGCTTTCTAAGTGGTGGTGGCGATTCCGAAACGAGCCCAATGGTCTTTGGGCTAGAGTTATCGCATCCATCCACTTCTCACAGCGTCATTGCAATCCTGTCCCTGTTAAATCCGGTATGGTGGGAGTATGGAAAACCATTGCTAATCTAAACTCCCACCTTGCCACTTTTAATATTTGTTTGGAGCATTTAATTTCAGGTAATATAGGTAATGGTGAATCAATTCGTTTCTGGATAGACTCATGGAATGGACACACTCCGTTCTACACTGCATTCCCTGATCTTTACCGACTGGAAAAACACAAAAGTTGTTTAGTTAGAGACAGGTGCACCGGCAATGGTGTTTTCTCTCAATGGGAAAGGTGTTTGACGCGGTCACCATCTTCTTCAAATGAGCTTCAACAACTTCAAGACATGCTTTCTCAGATTATGAGCATCTCGCTTACCAACTCGCGAGACTCTTGGTCCTGGAAATGTGAAACATCCGTTTGCTTCACTGTAAAATCATTAAGATCTCTCCTTCAATCTGCCAACTTCGGTCCTCATCACTGGAAGTTCCCTTGGAATCACTTGGCCCCACTGAAAGTAAATGTTTTGGGTTGGCGACTCGAGATGAATCGACTGCCTACCATTGACCAGCTGCAATTCAGGCGAATCCCAATTGCCACTCCCACCTGTTCCTTATGCAATACCCACGTTGAAAACGCAGACCACCTTTTCCTGCATTGTTCCTTCTCGGATAGTTTATGGGCACATGTATTGGCATGGTGCAAAATCCCACTCACAAAACCCTCAAACATTCGAGACATCTTTAGAATACACACCGAACCCCACATTACTCCCAGCAAACGAAAACCCATCAATTTGGTCATATTGGCTATGTGTTGGGTTATATGGAAGACGAGAAATGAATGTGTGTTTTCTAACAAATCCCCCTCCATCCGATTCGCAGTCAAAGTAACCAAATCACTTGGCTTTTTTTGGATATCGAATAGATCCCAGAACCTTCACATGGAATTGTCCAAATGGTGTAGCTTCAATTTTTAAATTTTGTTTCTTGTAATTTTTTCTAATTTTGTTTGTTTCTCTAGCTCCTTGCTAGAAATTTTAAATGTTTAAAAAAAAAAAAAAAAAAAAAAAAACAAAAAAAAAAACATTTTTTTATCTTTGTTTGATGTCAGTTTTGTAAATTTCCCAACATATACTTGTGCATGAATCATTAGCTCTAACTTCTATGTCAATATATACTTCAAATCTACAAGCCTATGGTTTATCTAAAATTTTAAAAAGTGGTAAACGTAACGACGACATTAAAAGGTTAGCTAGTACTCCCTCCGTCTCAATTTAATTGTCCATATTTCCTTTTATGGATGTCTCAAATTAATTGTCCACTTTCCTTATTTAGTAAAAACTAGAGAATCTAGTGGAGGAATATTCCATTTTAGTGGTTGAAAATTAAAGTGGCCCCGTTTTTATTAAACTTTGTGTTTTCTCTCTCCTGACAAATAAATTGAGACGGAGGTAGTACAAGCTAAAGTTTGTTGGTGGCCTAGTGGGCAAGAGAACCTTGACGACAACAACGGCTCAAACACGTGGTACATTCGCCGTTTACTCCTTAATAATAGCGTTATTTAAAAATCTTAATTACTAATATAAAATTAATCAAATACTAGTACTCCGTATTATTTAAAATTGGGGAATCAATCATAAATAAATAATTTTGGCCTACCACATATCCTATATAGCTTTATTAACGTGCCAATAATTTTCCAAACTAATTACCATTTTCCCCGCGTCTTACACTATGACATCTCAACTTATAATATTTGTTTATAAGTAGTTTTCAACTCCTAATAATTTAGAGGTTGCTTATTCAAATTCTCTTTTATCTCTTGTCCAATTAAAAACAACAATCAATTATATAATTGTGTTATGGGTTTATTACACAAAGTACTTAACACAAAACTTCGTTGAGATTGCATCCATAATTAAGCTACGTTGATTAACAAATAAAATAGTTATTATTTAATTATCATCATCAGGCTAATGCTAATGGCTCGGTTGGTTGGCCCCCAACCGAGTACGCAACCGAGTTATACCCACTAACACAACTGAATGCAACAGATCAAACACCCAACTTTTTCATTTACTCGGTTTATCAGCCAACCCAAGAAATTGGCACACCTCCCATTGTTTTGTGTGTGTATTTTTTTATTAGTTTTTTAGGGTATGTTTTTTGTTGTGGTTGTGGTCGCTTATTAGCAAATTGTGGTTTGATGTAGTCTTATAGAGAGAAAGCTGATGTGACGCTTATTTATCAGGAGGTGATCACAATACTTATGGTCACCATTAACATTAGCCTTAGTATTAGCTTATTTTATTTTGGTCACCTTGCAATCAGGGGCGGACTAAGGTGGTCAAGTGCAAAAAACGAATTATAATGTGATATTAAAGGCATACAGAGGAACAAGAAAGTCAACGACGCATTTCGAAAAGAAAAAAAATGATGTTCTCAACAAAAGTTACACTATGGGTATGTTTGGCACTAGCAGGAGCTGGAGCTGGTTGCTGGAGCATGTTACTGGAGTTTTTTCTAAACGTTAGTTTAACTAGCATTTCATTTAGTAGCTTATTTTTTTACATGCTCCTTTCAAGCTATGTCAGCCAAACGGGACTTATTTTTAATAGTAGCTTAATTTTCTAAAAAAAATAAGCTCATGCTATGATAAGCTTTGACAAGTTCGCGCGTCAAACGTGCCCATGTGAGAAAGATTCATGTTGTCTTCGTGAACCTAACCCCTCTATGTCTGCCCATATTTGCAATTTTGCAAGAGTTAACATTTAGTGCATATTAGTTTATTGTATCCATGAATATGCATGTTTTATACTAATGAATCTATTAATCTAAGGCAGTAGATCAGTAATTTTACAAGATGATTATCATAGGTAAGAGTTACTAGTATATGTTTTTTAAAGGCGGATAAACATATTCGAATATTTAGAGGGCACGTGGCTTGATGGAATAATTCTGCCAAACGGCGAAACACATCATAATCTATCTAATTGCTTACTTTTGTTTAATAAGTAGTAACAAATTACGTAATAGGCTAATCTAACATAATATATTTAAATAAAGTTTGATTATTACGATAAACCACGTTTTTTAAATGTTAAGCTACCAATGATCTTTTGTTTATTGTTTATCTAAATAGGGATGGCAAGGATATCCGATCTAATGAATATCCACCCGATCCGATCCATTAAAAGATATGGATGTGATAAATGGACGAACATGGGATATGGGTATAAACAAGGATGTTTAGGGGATCAGATATAGATGACGATTGGTCATCCATGCATGATCCATTAATCACCCAAAATCATTCTATATGTATACTAGATATATAAAAGTTATATAACCTGCTAATATTAAATTAAGAGTAAATTACATTTTTGGTCCTTATGGTTTGCCGGGTATTTCAGTTTCAGTCCATTTTTAAAAAAAAATTACGAATCCACTCCAAAACCCGACGACCCGTAACATATTTAGTCCATTTTGTTGTTGACAGGTAAAACTACTTGATTGAACAAATAATTGCACAACCAAGCCTTCGATGGTGATCAAAGGAATAATGGGGTGTTGAGATTGCGACAAGCTTGTTCTTAACCTGAAATAAGAAATACGAAGACACTACGTTAAGTGATTGCGCAGGGGTTGGACCCTGCGAACCACCTCCGGCGTGCGAGTAAGTATGTGTAATGGTAATGTAGGTCGTAAATTGAGTAAGTGAAGTTAACTTACATTGTTCATGCCCGACTAAGCTATTTATAGGGGAAAAATAGGCCTTAGTGGGCGGTTTGCACATGTTTCGGAGATCATGGGGGCGTCCCATGATTTATGGTAACCGCTAGGGCTTTGTAGCCCACGATCTCTGTTTTGGCGGGAAAGCCAAAGGAAGAGGATACGTGGGTTTGACCAGGTCAGGATCGTCCTTCGTGCTAGTTCCTTCGTAGGAGATACCCCGAAGGGCTTAAGGCTTCGATTGGCGGATTCCCACATGATAACCTGTAACACCCCAACCCACCGAGGGTAGAGACGTCACAAGCATGGTGTCAAATCAAAGCAAACATACATAATACACAGCGGAAGTCTTAAACAAATTCATTAAAGAAATCCAGGACTTAAAACCAACATGAGTTCAATGATAATAAATAATCCAAAGGAAATAAAGACGAAATGAAATCCAGTCTAATAAGGGTGGTAACTAAGGTAGAATCTTCTTCTAATCTCTACTCTCAATCCCATAGCGAAAGTCCCAGCTTCTATCTTAGATACCTGCCGCAGGAAAAGAAATGCGGCTGAGCTTAAAAAGCCCAGTGAACAGATATATACGATAAACGGAAATGAAACAAATGAAATGAACATGTATGTTTTAGTGTAATGGAATATATATATGTCAAAGGCAAAGAATATAATAAGAATGAAATGAAAAGAAAAGAATAACAGAAAGATCAGTAATCCCCCACGAGCCCGAACAAACCAAATAATAAACCGAGAGGGGAGTCCTCTCAAATATGAAGGACGTGTATTGCACACAGCATCAATCACCGAACAATATAATCATTAATATAAACTCGAACCTAGGATGCATCTATACGCCCCCCAGACAATAATATAGGCCAATAATAAATATAACGCGCATGTTACAAACAATATGGGGACGGTGTGTAACATCACTCGAACACACTGGAGTCATGCCATTGGTGCATCAATGACACGGCCATGTTACCTTCATGGCTAGGTAACGAACTTGGCTCGGGTATTACACTGAAAGTCAAAGTCTAGGTCAAAGCAAAGGTCCAACTAGTCTAAGTCCAACTATCAAAGATTCATGGCAAAGGGTATTTATCTAATCAAGTCAAAAAGATCAAAGAATAGGGAACATAGCAATGGCTTTGGGAAATCCTAAACGAATCAAGATAAGAAATCAAGAGAACGAAGGCACCTTACTGAAAAGGGCAGAATATCTGTACCTTATTTCGAATGCAACAATAAGAACTGAAAGTACTGAACGGACTAAGGCTTCTCCTTCTTCACACCTAATAGAGTAGAAGAGAGTTACAATTGGTTCTTAAGTATTCTTTTAACTTGCCTTTCCATTTTAAGTAACTTTCCATTTTTAGCAGGTTTCCATATTTAGTAAGTTTCCATTTTTAGAAAGTTTCCTTATTTAGTAAGTTTCAAGTATTTCAACTTAGGTTAAGTCATAATTTAAGTATATGATGGACATAGGGTACATTTTAACAAGTTATGATAGTTCAGGGTTAATTATGACAAGTTTCCACAACTTAGGGTTTTAAATGTAATTATATCAAAGTTAAGGGTTTAAAATGAAACTATTACAAACTACTAGTTTACAACACATAAAGAATTCAGAATCACATTTTAGTCCTTTAAGTTTTATTAATTACACTTCACACCCCTTTAGTTATTAAAGTTACAAATTAGACCTTATAGTTACATAATTTACAATTTAACCCTCACTAATATTTATAATTACATCTTAAGCCCTTATAATTACAGAATATACCCTCACATTTATCATATAATACCAATTACACCTCCATGTTTCACTTATTTACATAATTAGTCCCTATAGTTTACAAATATTACAATTTACATCCTTACTTTATTATAATTACACAATAGCCCCATAAATACCCAAAATTACATATTACCTCCCTAATAATATTATTTACACAAAATAATCACAAGTTTCCTGAATTTACACTTTTAGTCCCTCTAATTAATTTATTTATAATTCGTACCATTAATTAACAAATAAATTGTGTTCTTGCAATTTTTACACATAAGGACCTCATCTTATAATTTTTACACATTTGTACTAACTTATTTAACATTATAAAATAACCCATAAGTTTCAAAGTTGACAAAACAAGTCCTCCTTAATTTATATACAAATCGTATAACTTTTAAAATACAAAATCAAAACCCTAGCTTACCAATTCTTCTACCAATCATTACCTCATGATTACATAACATTAATGACCTATCTTAATTTACTAAACCCTAACCCTAATGTGCCCTAGGGTTTTCTTCTTGTTTTATTCTTTTCGATACCTATATACGATTTACACAAAAATTAACCACGATCCATATGAGCTTCTATAAATCGAACAAGTATTTTTCCCAGCCTATATACATCGTATAGTATCTAAAATAAATAATTAAACGTCCTAAAAATTAGTATTACGCGTATAGTATTTTATTTACGTTTTAGCTCTCAAAAATTCGTACGACGTATATAGCTTGCATGATTCGTTACACTTAATTTATTTGAGTCTTATATAATCATAATAACATAAGAAAATTATAATATACAAGATCGAACATTCCAAAGGGATTAAATAGAATTATACCTCTCGCTAGGCTTTTTCGACAAAACAATTTTGCAATGATCGAACCAACTAAACCCACGACCTCAAATTAATTTTCCTAGCTTCTTTAGGTTATGTAGGATCCCATAAAAATAACACACGAATTTTAGGTGATCGAATGGAGCTGTACGATTTTTGTAAAGGGTTTCTAAGGGTTTCGGATTTTATATATATATATATATGCATAAATTATAAAAACGTGTATACTTGATAAGTTATCAATATTTTTGGCCCAAGCAATCCTAATTTAGGTCAAATACTGATTATAATATTTTCCTAAATTTATTAGCATTTATCTTGTATTTATTTAATTTATTTTGTATTTTTAAATCATAATTATATACGAATATATATATAATCGGCCAATTAATTATTTTGTGTATTTTATACTTTTCTAAATATTAAAATGTAGTCACAAAAATTATTTGAATTCATATCTAGTTCATTCTCGAAGGTTTGGAATTTATTTGGCGATTTTTAAGCTTTTAAATAGATTTTTAAAATTGTAGGGGCATTTTGGTCATTTTGCACATTTTGGATTTTTAGGTATTACAACTTCTTCCCCTCTAAAAAGAAAAATTTTGTCCTCAAAATTTGCAAAGAAACGGAAATGAAATAGAATGGAAACGAACGAAGACATACCGGATGAGAATTTGAAATGCTGATAACTAGCTCGTATCGATTCCTTGGTTTCCCAGGTAGCCTCACGCTCTGGGTGGTTCCTCCAAAGAATCTTTACGAACGGAATAACTTTATTTCTCATGACTCGCTCTTGACGATCCAAAATAGCTTCCGGCTCTTCCGGAAGAGACATATCAGGCCGAATTTGATCAAAAGGATAGGATACCACATGCAAAGGATGATAATTGTATCCCCTCAGAAGAGATACATGGAAGACGTTATGAACATGCGATAACTGAGGCGGTAGAGCCAAACGGTAAGAAACTTCTCCAATACGTTCAAGAATCTCAAATGGTCCGATAAATCGAGGACTAAGCTTGCCCTTGATTCCAAAACGTTTAACTCCATGAAACGGCGAAACTTTAAGAAATACGCGATCTCCAACATTAAATTCTAAGTCGCGACGATGCTTATCCGCATAGCTCTTCTGACGAGCACGAGCCTCTTTCAATTTCTCTCTAGCAACATTCACCTTCTCGTTAGTGATCTCAATAATTTCCAGACCTTCAATAAGACGTTCACCTACTTCATTCCAATAAACTGGCGCTCTACACTTTCGCCCATACAACATCTCATATGGAGCCATTCGGATACTCGCATGCCAACTATTGTTGTAAGCAAACTCCACCAAGCACAAATACTCCTCCCAACTTCCTGTCCACTCTAAAGCACACGCTCTCAACATGTCTTCTAAGGTTTGAATGGTCCTTTCTGACTGACCATCTGTCTGCGGATGAAAAGCCGTACTAAACTTAAGTCGTGCACCTCAAGCATTCTGCAATCCTTTCCAGAAACGAGAAGTAAACCGTGGATCTCTGTCCGAAATAATAGCTGTCGGCATACCATGAAGTCTAACAATCTCCTGTCGAAAAATCTCGCCAACTTACTGACACGGTAATCCATACGAATCGGCAAGAAATGAGCAGACTTGGTTAGTCGATCAACAACTACCCAAATCGCATCATGCTTTCTTTTGGTAAGTGTTGGATCGATATACTCTGACCAAACTAACTTGTAGCTTGTCTACGATTTAACAGCTTTGAATGAATTCAAAACTATTAATAATGAAACACTGATATACTTTGCTAAGTATGCGGAATCTACTTCAACAAAGCTAAGAAGAATTAATAAACGACTTTGAATATTATTAAAACCTTGAACCTGCTTTCTTACACAGATTCACTAACAAACTCTAATCACTAATACTTCTAACAATCAACTAATACTTTTCTCTAATCGCTTATAATCGTATATCTAAAACATATCTCTAATGCCAACCTAGGGATTCTTTTATAGGCACAAGGAAAACCCTAGTCGGTTTACAAACTTGAATGACAAGTAATTCTAATTATAACTCTAATCTAATACGAACATTCTAGAATTACACATTAGTCCTTAAACTATTTGCATAGCAGTCCTTCAACGAGCAGCAGTACTTTAGTCGAACAGCAGTACTTTGACTTGAGTAGCAGTACTTTGACTTTCAGCAGTACTTTGATATTTCATAGCCCAACAATCCTCCCCTAACTTGAATTCTACTTGCTTGATTTCAAGTTCCTTTGTATGTCTTTAACTTCAACACTTTATCTTCAAGGAAAGGTTGTATCTTTGAAATCTGTCTCGTTGTTGTTTTGTCATCATCAATGCAATTAGTATCTTCAATCTTCATCAGCAACAATTCTTTTCAGCATCATATCTTTTCAGCAACTCAGAATCATATTGACAATAGGTACATCAGATCTTAAAAGTTCCATACTATTCTCATCACTTCCAGGTGTGTTAACTCCTGTGAGAGGTGAATCATCGAAAACTTTAATGGATTTTGATGTCTCTTTACCAAAGCCATTAACTCTGGATTAGCCAATGTTTAGATTTAAGAAAAACCATGGTACATTGATAACCATATGATTTTTAGCAAATCATCAGCTATCAACGGATTTGAGTAGTCTTTACCAAATAGCCGTTTGCTTTTGGACTAGCTAGTTCTTTTAGTACAATCACTACCATGGTGAACTAATTACCATATAATGGTTTTCTACAGCCTTTACCACAAAGCCATTATCTTGTGGGCTAGCCAACTCTTCACTAATATAGATATGGTGAGTTGAAAACCATACAATTTTTAGTAAATTGCCAACTAAAAACGGATTTGATAATCACATCAGAGCCGTACCCTCATGATGAGTCAAACTCTTTCTTGTTTATTAAACATGGTGAGTTGATTACCATTTGTTGTGTAGTACAAGTACTAACACCATGCTGTTGCTTCCAAAACCATTTGTTGCTGTTTAATCTTTGTGCTTCAAAATGTTTTTGCACTTATCAAAAATTACTGATTTTATCAAAAGACTTTACTGGTTTTATGCTTCAAGCAGTACTTTGAGAAAGTACTGTTTGACTAGCAGTACTTTGAAGAAAGTACTTATTTTTCAAAAGATTTATATAATAATTAAACCATACCAGTAGTTATGCATTAATCTTCAGATTCAGTTGTCCACTTGATAAACAATTTTATGACCATCAATGCTACTTCATCTTCTTGTTCCACTTCCATGCCATGCTCTAGCATCCTGATCATCAGATCTCTTGTGAGTGGATACCTCTGTTCTGCTAGCATATGAATCATAGTGCCATCTTCTAACTCCAAAACATGTATTCCAACTGATTCAAAGAATCTCCATCTGTTAATCTCCCAATTGTCTTGATTTTCCCACAAAGTACTGTCCTTTGTTTCTTCTGTCTCCCAGATTGTTGTAAGATCTCCTAATAATATCAAACCTACTCCTTGTGGTGGAATATGCTCAAAATAAGTTTGTACTTAGAGATATAACTGAAGCATATCATCTCTATCAATCAGATGTAATATATCCCACAATGAATTGAACACTCTAAAACTTCCATCTTGTCTATGAAAGATCAGATAATTTCCTTCTTGTGATTCTACAACTGAAAAAGTAGATATCTTGGACTTCTTATCAGTATCTTCTTTCAATTTTGGATTTTCAAAGTCAACAACTCTAAGATAATTCCTTAGCTCATCAACTGTGTCTGTTCTTAATTCAACAGCTTCCTTGAACTTCTTTGATGGCTGTTCATCAGTTGTTCTTTTCCTCTTTGAGCTCCTTGTAACAGCTCTTTCCTTTCTTTTATCTTCAAGCTCCTTATCTTCAAAAGAAATAATGCTTGCAAGATCTTTTTGAATAGCTTCTCTAACAGCATCATACAGATCCTTCATCTCTGTATATGTCAATCTGACTAAACCTGTATATCCTCGACCTTTCAGATAAGCCATCATATCATTCCTTTCTCTAGCTTTACTAATTGGCCTTTGTGATTGAACAATTGATGAGGCGAAAAGTGTACCGCTTTTAAGGGGTCATTTAAGCCCGAAATCGTATTTATTTGATCAAATATTGCCCTAAATCGTTCCTTTTGTCATTTTAGGTACTTTTGAGGAGAAATCTGGAAAAGGAGGCATTTTGGACGTTTTTGGAGCATAAAAGTGAAGAAAACGGCGAAGTCTCAAAATTGTGCTGAAAGTCACCTTTGACGGCGTCAACATTAACTCCAGACGGCGTCATGCCTTGGCAAGAAAAGTTGGATGTGAAATTTACTCATGACGGGCCAGTGAGTTTGCATGAGAATTCTGACGGCGTCACGCTTTAACTAAATCAAGGGCGTCACGGCTTAAATCATAAGGGGACGGCGTCACGTTATAGGTCCGACGGCGTCAAGCCTTGATAAGCCAGAATGGATTTTTGAAGAGCTAAAGAGGGACGGCGTCAAGATGGTCATCCGGGAACCCTAAAAGCGGCGAGGTGACGGCGTCACAATGCATAAGGTGACGCCGTCAGATGTCAAAGTCTATATATAGTTTTCTAATTTTTTGTCATTAAGAGAGAGCTTAGTGTGTGGAATTTTGGGATAAAACCCTAAGACGATTTTAGCTACTTTTTCAGGGCTTCTTGCCCTGAGATCTTCCATGTTTCATTGAAAGATAAGTTATCAATTAATCATTCAATATGTCTATGTGTTGTTTGATTCTATCTTATGCTTGTCTTTTGTTTAACATGTTAGGCTAATTTTATCTTGTGTTTGCTTAGATCTAATGAAACCTAGCTATTGATTATTGGTTGTTAGTGTGTTGTTAGTTGTATTGGATGATTGTTTATCTATGTTAGGCTTAAGAAAACTGGCTAACTTCCTATTCGGTAACTTGCTTGAACGTCTTAAGAAACATGAACCAAACGCGTACTAAAGGTTTTTATGGTTGTATTTAATGCACAAGCGAATTCTAGTGATCCCATGTTAGGAGCTTCCTAGCCGGCTCGACATAGGAGTGAAGTAGGAGCTTGTAGAGTTTGGGGAAGTAAGTACGCCACCCCACGAATGGTATTAAGGAATACACCCGTCATCCACGCGACTAATACACACTAATTAACCGGTAAAAGATAGTTAGGGAGTAAGGAAATCTAAGTAAACACATTTCTCTACACATAAGTTTCTCACCACTTTTCATTTTTGTTATTTTATTTTATTTGCATTTGTAGTAATTTGGGTTAGTTGACTAGCAACTAATTCCGCCCACTCCTTCAAAACCCGAGATTTTACTTGCTTTCATAAAATTATAAAAACATAAAAAAGAATCTTCCTCAACCCTTAGACCTAATTAGAGTAGCCTTTCACACCTAACGAACACTATTCCCTGTGGAGAACGATCAATCCCCCGTACTTACCACTACACTATACTACATCGGTCAGGTACACTGCCTGGTGGGGTTGTAAGCCTCTTGAGATCCCTCGAGAGGTAAAACCTGTTGTAAGGTTGCAAAACCCACGCATCAAGTTTTTGGCGCCGCTGCCGGGGAATAGTTATTGTTTAGGTTGAATTTTTATTTCTATTAGGTCTACTCACTAGATTCCTTTCTAGTGAGATTTTTATTTTATTTTTCTAGGTTTTCTTTAGTCTATCTTATTTCTTTGTGTGTTTGTTCGTAATTTCCATTGACTCTTCCGTTCACCATTATGGAGAACGCGAATCCACCATACTACCAACCACGTAATTCACCCACTCCATATGACATCTTGATGTTTAAACAACATAAAGATGAACCTCTCTATGATGCATGGACTCGTTTTAAATATTTACTCCAAAAAGTCCCTCATCATAACTTCGATTTTTGGTCCCTAACTCAATTCTTTTACAATCATGTCGACCGACAAGCCCAAAGGTACATTTACCATATTGCCGGCAGGGATATTAGGGAATTAAGTGCTGAGAAAGCATGGGAAGCTATTGAAGAGTGTGCCCAATATTATTATATAGTAGACAACCCAACAAACGTTAGTACAAGTCAATTGACCACAAAATTCGAGGATCATGAAACAAGTTTGTTTGGGGATGAATATGTTAGTGTTGAGATACCTAAGTGGTTGTCATGTAATGCCATAGTACAAAACAAACACATAGGTGACCTTGATGTGATGGAGGATTTAGCCAAACATGATCACATTGATCAAAAAGACCTAGGTTTTATGATCGATGATGATGAATCTCAAGAAACACATGATGAATCTTTTGGGCAATTTGAATATAGCAGTCATAATATTGAGGATGATCCTTATGATTCGGATATAGAAGTTAAGATGCCTAGAGAAGCACTTGAGATACTTGGGAAAATGTTAGGGTTGGATTATAATGAAACACATGTTGAGGATATAGGTGATCTTGATAAGATGGATGATAAAGTAGAAAATCCAAGCCCGCCAAATACCCCACAAGTCCTACCATCATTTGAGGCATACACACCGCCCGTGACTTATTCAGAAGAAGTAGAAGAGACTTTAGGAACCCCAATTGAGGTAGAACCCTTGGACCAAGCACCACTAGAGCATATAGGTTTGAATACTCATAATGATAACCTTACTCTTAGTTCTAGGGAAGTTCCTAGTTTTGATGAACCGGAGCCTAAACCAAAACCGTTACCTAATCTTCCATCCTTAGATGTGAACTTAGGAATTGAATTAGGTCCCGATCCACCCATCAAACCATGTAGTCCGGGTAATGTTAAGATTAAGGAAGTAGACTCTAGGCCTTGTAGAGAGGAAGCTAACATAGGAGTGAACCATGACCTTACATACTTACATCACCCATTCATGATTGACCGCAAGAAACATTATGGGTTTAAACCGGGTTTATTAGGTCAAGATGGATTCCCAACTAGGAGTCTCTCGAAGTTGATAGAAGATGATCCCTTTTTAGGAGGAGACTCAAAATCACCCATTGACCAAAGTGAACTAGGCAAGGTTATGATGAAAGGAGCACACCCCTTTGAGCATATATTTCATCCACCACTCTTTCCTCACGTGGCATACTCCTACCGAGCTGGTGTGTATCGCTACTATCACCCGCACTTAATCCTAAGTGTAGGGAAAACCTCTCCTTTATCCATTAAATAAGGGTAGAGTCAGGCTCGTGACTCGAACAAAAACAAGCGCTCTTGGGAGGCAGCCCATGCTTTATTTGCTTTGTGTGTTTATTTATTTGTTTGTTTGATTTTATTTGCTTCCGTATGTATGTTTAATTTTTATTATTATTTATTCATGTTCAAAACTAAAATTGTGAAAATGCTTTATTTTGTTTTTAACTTCGTCTTAACTACATATAAAGGTATTTTGCAAAAGATAAGTGTAAGGGAAATCTAAATCGGTTTATTAGAACACGAATGAACGTGAATCATAATAATAATAAATTAGCATACATATTCGTATTTGTTTGAGTCAAATGCTTGTATCGAGTCATAATGATGTTTTGCAGGATTTCCAGGAAGTAAGGTAAAGGTTTTTCCAGAAATTTTCCGGAAACTTAAAATGAGAATTTTTGTCAGGTCATTTCTGACGGCGTCAGGGGTTATAACCTGACGGCGTCAGATTTAATTTCCAGAAATTTTTGAAAATTTTGTTTTCATAAAAAGTTTTTATTAAAATCTCCAACTTATAATCTCCAGGAATCTGCAAGGTTATCATTCCACAAGCATTATATCCTTATATATAGATTTTATCCCGCCGATGTTATGCAGGTTTTCGTGTTTGTTTTCTCAGGTTTAACAGGTTATTTTGGACAAGGAGATGTTTTTTGGAATCAAGCTTATGGCGATGCATTAGTCATGGAGCTTCAACATTCTCTTTGGAGGAAGATTTAACCGTGTAATTTCATTATCCAACGAGCGAATCAGGGGAGTATTTGATTTCATTCTTTTACTTTATGCTTTTACATTTGTCATTTGAACATTGGGGACAATGTTCATCTTAAGTGTAAGGGGAGGGTAAAAGTACGATTTTAGAGAATACAATTGCGCTTGATTTTTGTTTGTTTGATGGTAGATGTGTAATAAAACTGAGAGAAATACTTGTTAAGGAAATTTTAGTGCCAAATTTAAAATTTTTTACAACATATAGGAGTGAAACTTTGATCTTAATGAGCGTCTCATGGATAGGAGTTATATGACTAGCTCAAAAACCGTACCACTAAAAAATTTTTCCACCCCCAAATATGTGAGGTTCACCCCTAGAATTGGTAGGAAAAGCATTTATGCTATGATGTGTGTACCGGTAGCACTTAGATTCTAGAACTTGCGTTAGGACCATTCCAAGGCCACAAGTGAGACTACATTCGTGTAGTTAGATTTACTACATGATAAGAGGCATTAGGATTAACCCATTGTTTTACACCTGTGTTTTTGTTATAATTACGTTGGCTACATTGGTCAAGTAATTCTCCCACACCCTTTGCGTTGTACTCATTTTTAGTACACGATACCCCTAGTACACCCCTCAGAGCCTATCTTCTCGTTTCGACCTTTAAGCATTTTACTTAAAGGAAGAATTTGTTACACCCCACTAAAATGTACACCCAAATCGCCTTAGCCTACCTTGTATGCACTCATCTTTAGTGCATTATTGTTACAACATTTGTTTAAACCCAAGTTAATTATCTAGTTGATTACATGGTTGCTAAGTCGAGTCATATCCTTGTACATATTGTTTTGGGACGATTGGGACTCGTGGGTAAAGTACTAGTGTAATGGAGTAATGGGGAAGAACAACATTATTACCCCCATATGTGCTAAATGTTTTAAAAGTACTCCAAGTTTTTTCAATTATCTTAATTCGAGTCATTAGATTAGTATTTGTAAAGTTATGTAAAAGTTCAAGTGTAAGGGGATGCAATGCCCCTATGATGTATCATTTTGGATGGTAGGGTAAAAGTGTATGCAAAAAAAAAAAAAAAAAAAAAAAAAAAAAAAAAAAAAAAAAAAAAAAAAATCGAAAAAAATCAAGAAAAATACAAAAAAATGAGAAAAAGAAAAGTAGAAAAAAAAAACATACGGACTACCATCCCGTTTCATTTTATGTTTATTTTATGTTTTTGTTTTGTTATTTTCTTTCATTAGCTTAAGATCGAGTCTAGTCTTGGCTTAGCAACGTTGTATAGTACATGTAATTGATCAAGATTTTTAACTCGCCACCAGTAAAATATCCTTTATCCAACAAAACCGTGTTTTCCTTTTCCCTACACCTAACGTTATAACCCATTTAAAAGCCCTCTTTGATAGTTTATCTTAGGTGCTTACGCCTAGTGGAGGAGGTTTTCGATCCTTTCCCAAGCCTATGGTAATCTATTTGCTATGACAGGTAGTGAGAGATATTTTCCGTTTTCATTTATGAGATTTATTTTGATGACACTTGAGAGATGTGAGTATCTAAACACTACTTGTGAGGTGCTAGTATATAATCTCCGTGCTTATTATGATTGAAGTGGAACGATTATTTGTTGTAATTACTTTTATGTTTGCATTAAATGACCCCTAACTTGTATTTTGATTAGAATAAAAGCGCATTTGCTTGAGGACAAGCAAATCTCAAGTGTAAGGGTATTTGATGAGGCGAAAAGTGTACCGCTTTTAAGGGGTCATTTAAGCCCGAAATCGTATTTATTTGATCAAATATTGCCCTAAATCGTTCCTTTTGTCATTTTAGGTACTTTTGAGGAGAAATCTGGAAAAGGAGGCATTTTGGACGTTTTTGGAGCATAAAAGTGAAGAAAACGGCTAAGTCTCAAAATTGTGCTGAAAGTCACCTTTGACGGCGTCAACATTAACTCCAGACGGCGTCATGCCTTGGCAAGAAAAGTTGGATGTGAAATTTACTCATGACGGGCCAGTGAGTTTGCATGAGAATTCTGACGGCGTCACGCTTTAACTAAATCAAGGGCGTCACGGCTTAAATCATAAGGGGACGGCGTCACGTTATAGGTCCGACGGCGTCAAGCCTTGATAAGCCAGAATGGATTTTTGAAGAGCTAAAGAGGGACGGCGTCAAGATGGTCATCCGGGAACCCTAAAAGCGGCGAGGTGACGGCGTCACAATGCATAAGGTGACGCCGTCAGATGTCAAAGTCTATATAT
Organism: Artemisia tridentata subsp. tridentata; assembly: GCA_021014915.2. Lineage (NCBI taxonomy): Eukaryota > Viridiplantae > Streptophyta > Magnoliopsida > Asterales > Asteraceae > Artemisia > Artemisia tridentata. The sequence goes on along the minus strand of CP139507.1, from coordinate 158,843,238 downwards.
AGTTTTCTAATTTTTTGTCATTAAGAGAGAGCTTAGTGTGTGGAATTTTGGGATAAAACCCTAAGACGATTTTAGCTACTTTTTCAGGGCTTCTTGCCCTGAGATCTTCCATGTTTCATTGAAAGATAAGTTATCAATTAATCATTCAATATGTCTATGTGTTGTTTGATTCTATCTTATGCTTGTCTTTTGTTTAACATGTTAGGCTAATTTTATCTTGTGTTTGCTTAGATCTAATGAAACCTAGCTATTGATTATTGGTTGTTAGTGTGTTGTTAGTTGTATTGGATGATTGTTTATCTATGTTAGGCTTAAGAAAACTGGCTAACTTCCTATTCGGTAACTTGCTTGAACGTCTTAAGAAACATGAACCAAACGCGTACTAAAGGTTTTTATGGTTGTATTTAATGCACAAGCGAATTCTAGTGATCCCATGTTAGGAGCTTCCTAGCCGGCTCGACATAGGAGTGAAGTAGGAGCTTGTAGAGTTTGGGGAAGTAAGTACGCCACCCCACGAATGGTATTAAGGAATACACCCGTCATCCACGCGACTAATACACACTAATTAACCGGTAAAAGATAGTTAGGGAGTAAGGAAATCTAAGTAAACACATTTCTCTACACATAAGTTTCTCACCACTTTTCATTTTTGTTATTTTATTTTATTTGCATTTGTAGTAATTTGGGTTAGTTGACTAGCAACTAATTCCGCCCACTCCTTCAAAACCCGAGATTTTACTTGCTTTCATAAAATTATAAAAACATAAAAAAGAATCTTCCTCAACCCTTAGACCTAATTAGAGTAGCCTTTCACACCTAACGAACACTATTCCCTGTGGAGAACGATCAATCCCCCGTACTTACCACTACACTATACTACATCGGTCAGGTACACTGCCTGGTGGGGTTGTAAGCCTCTTGAGATCCCTCGAGAGGTAAAACCTGTTGTAAGGTTGCAAAACCCACGCATCAACAATCTTCCTTGATTCTTCAGCATCTATCTGAGCTTGCAATAGTCTAGCTGCTTCTTCACCTTTGGCAATCTGAATTTCTCTTAATTGTGCCAAAGTCATCTTCTTCTTCTTCTTTTCTACCAAAATCCCTTTACCTTTATCTTTTGGATCTATCTCTTGTGTAGGTTGAGAAGAAGTATGATGTTGTTGTTGTTGTTCAACCTCATGAATACTGATGCCTCTTTGACTTGACATATTAAGCATAATGTCAGCAATTGTTTCATCATCACTGTTAGTATGAGCTATAACATCTTCTTCCTGAGCTGGTTTAGAAGGGCCAACTTCCTCTTGAACTTGTCTTGAAGGACCAATATCTTCTTCAAAATCTAAAGTTCTAGGTGTAATAGTGAATTGCCTCTCAGTACCTTGTTGAGCAGTACTTTCAGCTTCAGCTCCTTCCAAGTTTATTTCCTCAGTATCACCACTTCTTACTTCAACAGTAGCTTCTTCCAAATTGATTTGCTCTGTTTCATCACTCTTCCTCTCAGCAGTATGTTGAGGAATATGTTCAGGTGGTGTCCTCTGAGTATCATCCATAAATCCAGCATCTTGTTCAAAACCAGCATCATCTTCATTCAAATTCTCTAAATTCCTCCCCAATTGGAATGAAGATTTCTTCTTAGATTTTTTCTTCTTTGACTGAGAATACTTCTTAGGTTTCTGACCACTCTGCTTTTGAGACTTTACCCATAATCTATGATGTTGAACTAGTGGCCAAAAAAACTTCTTCAATCTTTGAAACTTAGTCTTTAACTTGGCTATCTTAGCAGCTTGAGCCTCACTCTCCTTTTTCAGCCTCTTTAACTCCCTTGTTAAAGCATAATTATCCAACTCTGTCTCTTCTTCTTCAAATTGCTTAGACATATTTGTGGAAGAATAATCATTAGGAGATGATGGTTGATTCATACCGTGGTCTGACTCCTCATGAGTAGGAATGTCCATAGGAGCAGTATCTTCCCGAGTAGCAGAATGTGGAGAAGCAGTATGTTGAGAAGCAGTAGGTGGAGGAATACTAACTTCTCTTGAAACTGGAGACTCTTGGCTTGCTGATTCATAATTTGCTTCTTGCTCTTGCTCTTGCTCTGCATCTCTAACAACTTGTGCAACTCCCAATATATGAGCAGTCAAAGGTGTGTTGGTTCCAGAAAACTTGACACTTTGTTTAGAGAGAAAAGTAAACACCTTTGGTGGAAGTTTGATAGTGGGTAAAAAACTTTGAGGTTTAGGGACATCCTCAAGTTGATTGTTCAAAAATAACTGAACAAACCTTGGATACATTAAGAATGGCGAACCATTAGCAATATGTGTAAGCATACCATCAAGAATTAGTCGTGAAAAGTTGAATCTTTGATCGGTAGCCAAACCCACTAATGCAGATGCAATATTTTGACCAAATTGATCAAAAGAAGTACTCTTGGGACTTAAACAATGAAGTAAAACGTGAATGAGGTACTTCCAATGAGAACAAAACAAAGGCTTTTGAAATGTAAGTTTCGTCAGATCTCCTTCATAACCGATATCACTTAAAGTGTCCCAAAGCACTTGTTTTTCAAAACGAACAGCCCCCCCTTCATCATTGAACATCAAAACATCCCTAATCGTGGCCTCAGATATCCGAATAGTGCGTCCAGCAACCGTAGCCCTAATCAACGAGTCATCTTCAATCGTTGCAGTAGCCCAAAATTCTTGCATCCAGGGACCAATAACATCAGGGTCAACTAAAATAGAGTAGTTGATGGAAGACCCAGTTAAGAAATCAATGATCGCGTGAAAATCAACATTATCCCTTGTCTTGTCCAAGTTAGCGATCATATTGTGTTTGCTAACAGTGAGTCGATTAGCCATGATGAGTGGTAGAGAAGAATTCGCTTTGAGTGTATGTTTCGTTAAAAAGATTGTGGTGTAAAAGCGAATGAGGAATCTCAAATATGGTAAAGGGCGGGGAAATAGGGAGAGTTTCCTTAAATAGGATGGAAACAAATCAAACTCTAAATAATAAAGTTACCGTTTTGATTAACTTATTATCTCCGCCGTAAGGAATTAATTAACCATAGCCCCACAATTTTTGACCGTTGGAACAGTACATCCACGTAAGCAGTACGTTGAAGCAGTACTTTGCTGAGGCAGTACTTTAAGAAACAAAGCAGTACGTTCCATCTTCTTAACCACAATCAACACTCCAAACTAAAACCAAGAACTTGTAAATGGTTCATGCTTAAGTTCTAACTAATAGCTTATGTTGCCTCCCCTTAAATACAACATATAGGCTAAACTAAATTACTAAAAACCAATACTTTCATTAAGAACTAAAAGAAAGTATACTAACTAATACTAAAGCCTCCCCTCAAATGTAGCCTAGTAGTTAATCATCCCAATGCTCACAACTAAGTGGTTGAATCTTGAAACATCAAATCCCTTAGTGAGTAGATCAGCTACATTATCATCTGTGTGAACCTTGACCACATTTATAAGCCTGTGCTCATAACAATCCCGAATGAAGTGATGCCTAATCTGAATATGCTTGGTCTTGGAGTGATAAATTGGATTCTTTACAATGCAGATGGTACTCTCATTATCAATATTGATAGGAGTATTTTTGAAATTGAATCCATAATCCAAGAGTTGATTTTGCATCCACAAAACTTGTCCACAACAGCTTGCAGCAGCAACATATTCTGCTTCAGTAGAGGAGGTTGCAGCAATGGTTTGCTTCTTACATTGCCAGGAAACTAATCTTCTTCCAAGATATTGACATCCTCCTGAGGTTGATCTTCTATCATAATTATCACCTGCATAGTCACTATCTGAAAAAGCTTCCAAGTGAAAAGGTGACTCCTTAGGATACCATAATCCTAACTTTGGTTGATGCTTGAGATATCGAAAAATCCTCTTGACTGCATACATATGGGAAACCTTGGGTGTAACCTGATATATTGCACACAAGCAAACAGCAAACATGATGTCAGGTCTTGATGCAGTTAAGTACATAAGACAACCAATCATAGATCTATAAAGCTTGACATCCACAGCTTGTCCATCTTCATCCTTGCCTAAGGGTTTATGGTTATCAATGGGTGTGGTGGCAGGCCTGAGATTTGGAAGGTCAAATCTTTTAAGTATGTCTGCAACATACTTTTCTTGGTTAATGAAGATTCCATCTTTTGTTTGTTTAACTTGAAGTCCCAAAAAGAAGGTTAATTCTCCCATAGAACTCATTTGAAACTCCTTCTGCATAAGATCTTCAAATTCTTTCACCATAGACTTCTTTGTGGCTCCAAATATAATATCATCCACATATACTTGGACTAACATAATGTCTTTCTTATCCCTTTTGATAAACAAAGTCTTATCAATTGCTCCTCTCCTATAACCATGTTGTGATAGAAAATTTGAGAGTCTCTCATACCAAGCTCTGGGAGCTTGATGAAGGCCATATAGTGCCTTGATCACCTTATAGACTTTGTTTGGATGTGCAGGATCTTCAAAACCAGGAGGTTGTTTAACATAAACTTCCTCAGAAATTGTGCCATAAAGAAAAGCACTTTTCACATCCATTTGGTAGACAGGAAATCCCATGTATGATGCAAAGGCAAGAAATAACCTTATTGCCTCTATCCTTGCAACAGGAGCAAACACTTCGTCATAATCCACTCCTTCTTCTTGGTGATATCCTTGTGCAACCAATCTAGCTTTATTTTTGATAACATTCCCTCGTTCATCTCTTTTGATTCTGAAAACCCATCTTGTACCAATGACTCTTTTGCCATCTGGTAAATCACATAATACCCAGACTTCTTGAAGCTTGAATTGTAGAAGCTCCTCTTGCATGGCTTCAACCCAACTTTCATCAGCTAAAGCTTGGGCTACCTTCTTGGGTTCTTCTTGAGATAGAAAGCAAGCAAACAGGCATGTTTGTTGATCCTTGTGATTCATCCTGTTTTGTTTGTAAACAAAGCTAAGTAAAGCAGTATGTTGCTTAGAAAGTCCTTTAACTTTGTTCCTTGTAACCACTCCTGAAGAGGGTGATCCAATAATGTTACTTTGAGGATGAGCTTTATGAACTCTCAATGTAGGAGTTGGTGGTACTGGAAGATCAGACTCCAAGTTAGTAAAATCAATCCCTTCATTGGAGAAAATACCTTCTGGATTAAACTCATCATCAACTTCTTCTAATCCAGGAATGTTAGCATTATCCAAATCATCATCATCAACATTGGAATTATCAGCATTGTTCCAATTTGATTGTTCTAACACACCAGAAGTACTGTCAAAAGGATCAGCAGTACTTTGATCTAAAGTACTGTGGACAGTATCTTGAAATTTACTCTTTTTCTTTGCAGCTTCATAAGCCTTCCTTTGTTCATCTTCATAGGATTGTGCTATAGTTTCTTGAAAAAGCATCCTATTAAGTTCATCTTGTATTGCTTGATCTTCATCAGATACTGTATTAGTTGGGTGAGCAGTACTTTGTTCCTCATCAGTAACTTCAGGTTCTTTATCAGGAACATCTTCTGGTGTAACATTGACTCCATGAACAATGTACTGAGAATCATCTTCTTTGTGATTAGCCTGATTCTCTTCTCTAACAGGAACATAATTCATAGATGGAGTGAACTTGAGATCAAGATCAAACATCCAATCAGGACCTTTACCTTTCTGAGTTTCCTTATCTTCCAAAAATTCAACATGAAGACAATCTTGTACCTTTTTGGTATTCCTGTTATAAACTCTAAAACCTTTGCTATTTGTACAATAACCCAATAGATATCCTTCATCTGACTTACCATCAAATTTTCCCAGAGAGTCAATGGTATTTAGAATAGTCAGAGAGCAGCCAAAAGGTTTTAGAAAACGAATGTTTGGTTTCTTTCCCATTAGTAACTCATAAGGTGTCTTCATCTGAGGTTTAGTTACTGAAACTCTATTTAACACATAGCAAGCAGTACTTATGGCTTCAGCCCAAAAGAGAATAGGTAATTGGGAATCTGCAAGCATTGTTCTAGCTGCTTCTATCAAAGTCCTGTTCTTTCTTTCTGCAACACCATTTTGTTGAGGTGTTCTAGCAATGCTAAACTCTCTCTTGATCCCTTTCTTGGCACAGAATTCATCCATATGCTTGTTCTTGAATTCTGTTCCATTATCACATCTAATACCTCTTACTTTGAGTCTTAATTGATTTTCAAGGGCTACTATCAGGTCATGAATAGCATCAAAGGTTTCATCTTTGAATCCCAAGAAAAAGACCCAACTAAATCTGCTACAATCATCTGTCACAACCAAGCAGTACTTCTTCTTGTTTAAACTCTCTACTGAAACTGGTCCAAACAGATCCATGTGTAGCAACTCCAAAGGTTCTCTAATATCTCTTTCCCCAAGCTTCTTACATGAAGCTTTATGTTGTTTACCCTTCTTGCAAGCCAAGCATGAATGATCAGTCTTGAATGTTTTGGAAGGTAAACCTCTAACTAAATTTCCTTTGACCAGCTTGTTGATGTTCTTAAAATTAACATGACCAAGTCTTCTGTGCCACAGATGTGCTTCTTCCAATGATGCCTTTGCTACTAAACATGTTGCTCTTCCAGCAGAATTGAGACTCTTTAAGTCTAAACTGTACACATCATTGGTTCTTGGTACTCTCAATGTTACCAAGTGATCATCAACAAATTTGAACTCAGGGGAGAGAATGAGACATTATGTATCAGTGAACAGAATTGGGTACTTCTTGTCACAAATTTGAGATACTGACAATAGGTTGAACTTGAGCTCCTTCACATATCTAACATTCTCAAAATCAATACATCCAGCCTTGATTGTTCCTTTGCCAGTGATTCTTCCTCCATCAGGATCATTACCAAATGCAACTCTTCCTCCATAATATGCCTTAAAATATGACAGGATCTCCTTGTCCCCTGTCATACTGCCAGAGCAACCACTATCAACAATAATATGATCTTTAAGCTCCTCTTCTGGGTTGCCCTGCACAGTAAAAGAAAGGGTTAGTGTCTTTTAGGAACCCAAGCCATTACTGACTTGTGTTCCCCTTGTGGAGTGACATACTTGAATTCCTTCAGTATGTAATCTCCACTGGTTTTAAAGGCATGGTCAATGATTATTTGAGTTGATCCCATGTCCTGTGTTGTATTATCAACAACACTCCCTGTTTTACCCTTATCTGATGAAAGTACTTCTTGTTCCCCATCAGTACTTTCTTTCTTAACCCAATTTCGTTTGACCTTAGGTTTCTCTGATCTAGGTACTCTGCTTGAGGTGTAAGACCTTTTATATGAATTGAATCTCTTAGGTCTTCTATGTGAAAAAGTGTTAGCAGTACCATGAGTGGGTGAAAACTTATCAGTCCTTTGAGAAGGTACTTCTTGAGACTTATCAGTGTGTGAAGGTACTGGTGATTTGGAAAACATCCTTTTCTGGTGAGGGTACCTATAGTCTTTGGAGAAATTACTATGGTTAACCCTATTTGAGTGATTCCAAACTGGTCTAGTCTCTCTTGGCTTATGGGTGGTAGATCTATTCTTTGGAAACTGACTTAAGTATTCTGAGTGTAAGTCACAGTGCTTAATCAAGTGATCAGGACTATAGCATACATAACATAACTTTCTTTCCATATTCCCAAATCCTCTTCTATGATTAAAAGATTTCCTATAGTGAGCAGTATTTTGAAAAGTTTCTCTTGGAGGTACTGCTGAATGTCCAGCAGTACTTTGAAAAGTTTTTGGAGGTACTGCTTGTTTTTGAAAGGCTGTAGGAAACTTTTGATCATTACCCTTTGAAAATCATTCTTAGGTTTCTCAGAACTAGTAATCTTCTTCCTAAACTCTAGGTTGTCTACACCATAACGAGAAACATCTGTCCTAAGTGGTTGAAACTGACCAGTGGGTGGAGGAACTGAGTGGTACTCCTTATCTTTCTTAAACTTAGGAGGTGATTCACTAATTGGTTCCTCATTCCTAGATGTGTTTTCTTCTGAGCTTGTAAGGTCATCATCACTAGGTGGAATCTCTTCCTTATCACTAGGTGGTGTTTCTTCCTTATCACTAGGTGAGGTCTCATCTGAACTACTATCTTCACCATAACCTAGTCCAGCTCTACTGTTTATGACTCTTTGTTTTTCAACAAATTGAACATGTGATAGACCAGCCTGTTTAATACTACCAAGTTTTTCTAACAAAGTATCTCTTTCCTTAGTAATCTGTTCTAATTCAGACACCTTACATCCTAACTTCCATTCACTTAATTTCAATTGGTAATCTTGTTGCTCATATTTTTCTGCCCAAGCCATTTCATTATTTTCATGTGTTAATATTTTGGCTTCCATTGACTCTAAAGTTAATTGATAACCAGCTACCTCAGACCTAGCTGTTCTACAATTATCTCTTTCAGTCACATATTCTTTAAGCAACTTTTGATAAACATCATTACACTTAGAGCATACCTCAGAGACATTGGATGAACTTGGTGAAGTAGCTACCATAGCAATCTGAACAGGTTCATCTTCATCCTCCAAGCTCCAGTCAAGGCTTCCAAGACCATCTCTTGATTCCAAAGCAGCATATCCTGGTTCCTCATCAAAAGCTGTGCCCCAATCAAACTCTTCCATTGCAACCATAGAATAGGTTACAGGTTCATCATCAAATTCAGCACTCTAGTCAATCTCTGCTAAATTTTCTTGAGCCACCAAAGCTTTTGGTTGTGATTCAGTAATAAGAATCTCCTTTCTTTCAACCTTGGGTTGTTCAATCATCCTGTTTGCTTGATATTTTGCAAACTTGCATTCCCTTGCAAAGTGTCCAAGCTTTTGACAATTGAAACATTCAATCTTGGATTTGTCAAAAGTTATACCTTGTTTGGCTTTGAAATCAATTCCCCTTCATGTCTTGTTCATGAACTTCTTGATCCTAGCAGTGATCATAGCTACTTGCCATCTTATGTCAATCTCCTCTAAAGCATCTTCTTCAATCTGCAACAAGTCTTCTTGATAGGTAACAGGTAAAGTGGCTTGTTGTGCAAAGAAAGAACATACAACTTCATCAGAATTGGTGTTGTTTGTTGGTGATGGGATGGGAGTAGTTGAGGTTGTGCAAACATGCTGTGAATCACCAACAGTACTTTGAGAAGGATAAGCAGTACTTTTAGTGGAAGTACTGCTTCTGTTTTCAGAAGACACAAAAGCTATGTTGTGAGTTTTCTGAGAACTGTGACCATTCATCTCTTGCTCGTACACTTTCAAATTGTTATAGAGATCATCAAAGTCCATAGATTCCAATCCAGGTTGTCCTCTAATCATAGTAGCAACCACATGCCAGACAGATGGCAAACTCCTTAAGAACTTCAAATTTGCATCTTCAACAGATACCTCTGCTCCATACAGTTCTAGCATACTAAGTAGATTTTGGAATCTGTCATAGGCAGCATCAAGACCTTCTCTTTCACCAACAGTGAAGGTTTCAAACTGCTGCTTCAATAAGTTTCTATGCATCTTCTTTGAAGCATCATTACCTCCAAATCTTGTCTTGATCGCAGCCCACAATTGCTTTGCATCCTTAGCATCATGGAACTTTAGTAGGTGACCATCAGGAATAGCAGACAACAGTATGTTGAGAGCCTTATCTTGATTTCTCTTTGTAGCTGCTGGCAAGGTTGGTTGAGGTGGTTTGGGTTGTCCTTCAACTTGTAAAGGTTCATCAAGAACAACATTACCATTGACAATTACATCCCATAGAGCATGGTCAGTAATAGCAAGGTACTGTCTCATCTTCATGCTCCAGAGATCATATTCTCCCTTCTTAATGATAGGAATTCTGAGTGAGGTGATGGATGGGATAGGTGCAACTTCAGTCGACATTGTTGAGGGTTTGTTGATAAATCGGTTTTAAGGGTTTCTTCTTAATCAGAGTCTCCACACAAGCTCTGATACCACTTGTTGGATCGATATACTCTGACCAAACTAACTTGTAGCTTGTCTACGGTTTAACAGCTTTGAATGAATTCAAAACTATTAATAATGAAACACTGATATACTTTGCTAAGTATGCGGAATCTACTTCAACAAAGCTAAGAAGAATTAATAAACGACTTTGAATATTATTAAAACCTTGAACCTGCTTTCTTACACAGATTCACTAACAAACTCTAATCACTAATACTTCTAACAATCAACTAATACTTTTCTCTAATCGCTTATAATCGTATATCTAAAACATATCTCTAATGCCAACCTAGGGATCCTTTTATAGGCACAAGGAAAACCCTAGTCGGTTTACAAACTTGAATGACAAGTAATTCTAATTATAACTCTAATCTAATACGAACATTCTAGAATTACACATTAGTCCTTAAACTATTTGCATAGCAGTCCTTCAACGAGCAGCAGTACTTTAGTCGAACAGCAGTACTTTGACTTGAGTAGCAGTACTTTGACTTTCAGCAGTACTTTGATATTTCATAGCCCAACAGTAAGAGGTAACCCTGATACAAAATCCATAGAAATCTCTTCCCATTTCCATGTCGGAATCTCTAAAGGCTGCAACAAACCACTCGCCCTCTGATGCTCAATCTTGACTTGCTGACAAGTCAAGCACTTAGACACGAAAGAAGCTACATCATGCTTCATACCACTCCACCAATAATGCTGCTTCAGATCTCTATACATCTTGGTGGAACTAGGATGAATAGTGAATGGGGAACTATGTGCCTCAGCTAGAATAGCCTCACGAAGCTCTGGATCATTTGGAACACAAAGACGATCTTCATACCACACTACGCCAGAATCATCTACACTGAACTCCGTATGCTTACCTTCTTCAACATTCTGAACCACAGACCACAGCTCACCATCATCCTTCTGGGCTTCCTTAATACGTAAGATGAGATTAGACTCAACCTTAAGACTAGCCCAATATCCAACATCGCGACGTATACACAACTCTACGTCTAAACGTTCTAAGTCCTTAAGAATATGAGGTTCTACCTCCAAACTCACAATCAATCCAGATTTCCTACTAAGAGCATCGGCAACAACATTAGCTTTACCCGGATGATACTGAATGTTCGTGTCGTAATCCTTCAGAAGTTCTAACCACCGTATCTGTCTCATATTAAGTTCCTTCTGAGTGAAGATGTACTTGAGACTCTTGTGATCAGTGAAGATATCACATGACTCGCCATACAGATAATGCCGCCAGATCTTCAACGCGAAAATAACAGCAGCTAACTCTAAATCATGCGTCGGGTAATTTTCCTCATAAGGTTTCAATTGCCTCGAAGCATAAGCAATAACCTTCCCGTGCTGCATAAGAACACAACCTAAACCTTTCTTTGACGCATCACTATATATCTGAAAACCTCCGGAACCTGATGGAAGAGTCAAAATAGGAGCGGATACTAATTTCTTCTTCAGCTCTTCAAAACTATTTTCCCGCTCTTCTGTCCACACAAACTTCTCTCCTTTCCTCATCAATTGCGTTAATGGCAAGGCCAAACGCGAGAAACCTTCAACAAACCTTCTATAATAACCAGCAAGCCCCAGAAAACTCCTAACCTCCGTCACATTGGTAGGTCTCGGCCACTTGGTGATAGCCTCAACCTTTTATGGATCCATGGTGATACCATCTGCCGATACAATGTGACCTAGGAAAGCCACTTGACTCAACCAAAACTCGCACTTAGAAAATTTTGCATACAACTTCTGCTGCCTAAGAATCTCCAAAACAATCCGAAGATGCTGCTCGTGTTCCTCCTTAGATTTCGAATACACAAGGATGTCATCAATGAAGACGATGACGAACTTGTCGAGGTACTCGTGGAATACTCGATTCATAAGATCCATAAAAACAGCAGGCGCGTTGGTCAAACCAAAAGGCATAACCAGAAATTCATAATGACCGTAGCGAGTTCGAAATGCGGTTTTGGGAATATCTTGCTCCTTCACCCGAAGCTGGTGATAACCGGACCTCAAATCAATCTTAGAAAAATGCTTCGCCCCTTGCAGCTGATCAAATAAGTCATCTATGCGCGGAAGAGGGTAATGATTACGGATCGTGATACGGTTTAGCTCGCGGTAGTCAATACAAAGTCGCATGCTTCCATCCTTCTTCTTCACAAACAAAACAGGAGCACCCCAAGGAGAGACACTTGGTCGAATGAATCCGTTCTCCAAGAGTTCCTGCAATTGTTCCTTCAACTCTTTTAGCTCAATGGGTGCCATACGATACGGAGCTTTGGAGATAGGTTCTGCACCTGGAACGAGATCAATGCTAAACTCAACTTCTCTAGCCGGAGGAAGACCAGGAAGTTCTTCGGGAAACACGTCGGCAAAATCACGAACGATAGGAAGACTCTCGATGCTCGGAACTTCCAAAGAAGTATCTTTGATGGATGCCAGAAAACCAAGGCAACCATGGGAATTCAAAGTTCTGGCTTTCATAGCCGAGATGATCTTAACAGACCTAAGAGGTTGGGAACCGTTATAAACAAAGTCGGGTTGATGAACATTACCAAAGATCACATCTCTGGCACTGCAATCAAGAGTAGCCTTATGAGCAGCCAACCAATCCATGCCCAAAATAACGTCAAAATCGATCATATCGATCGGGAGCAAATTAGCGGGACGAACACCGTCATCAAAACGTAGAGGACAATTCACATATTCTCTATCAATGATTACATGGGTTTTCATTGGGTTGGAAATGGATATTTGATTAATTAATGGAGTTGGGGTTATATTTAGTTTATTGGCAAGCGAACTAGATATGATGGAATGCGTGGCACCGGTATCAAATAATACGAAAACAATACGATCACCAATGTAAAGAAAACCGGTAATAGTACCTGAAGAATTCGTCGCCTGATCACGAGTAGTGGCAAAAACACGACCTGAAGTGGGAGCTGACTTAGATGAATTCACTGGTACGATCCGCTTCTCCTGTGGACAATCCCTCACCTTGTGAGTGGTAGAGTCGCAATTGAAACAAGCACCAGTAGCCTTGTAGCAAACCCCCGGATGAGGCTTCCCACAATTAGCACAAGAAGGAGGAGGAGGCAACGCCTCAAAAGACTTCTTCTGACCAGAAGATCCCGAATGATAATTTTGCTGCGTACCCCGAGTCGACTGATCTCTGAGCTGACGCGGGTTGCTACTACCTTGACCCTGCCGGTCATTCCCATTTCTACCAAAAGTTCGCTGATCCTGACTCCTGAAATCCTGACGCCTCCAATCATATCCTCGGTCCTGACGACCTCTCTGCTCATATCCCTGATCCTGACGACCCCTATGATCCTGCCTCTGGTCCTGACGACCCTGTCCTTTGAAGTCCACACGATTTCCATCCCTGTCTCTCTTATTCGAACCTCCTTCAGCAGCATTCAACAACTCAATGTTACAAGCATCATTCGCAACCGCAGCAACATCCTCATACTCAGTGTTCACAATACGATCCAATACCCACTTCTTCAATGCCCACTTAAAGTGCTTAGCCTGCCGCTGAGCATCCCCCGTAACATCTGGCCCAACAAAACTAGCCAACCTCATGAACCTCCGCATGAACTCCCCAGACGACTCTTGATCCAACTGACTAATAGTTCCATACTCTCGTTCGTACCTCTGCTGCTCAGACACCGGAATGTACTGCTTATAAAATATGCCACAAAAATCCTCCCATGAGCAAGTATCCGCAAAATCCTCTTCCTGTGACTGAACATACGTTGTCCACCAACTCAGCGCATCACCCTCAAACTTAAATGTGGCCAAACGTGTCTTGAATTCGTCAGCACAACCCAAGACTCTGAACAACTTCTCAACATGAGTGATCCAGTCCTCTGCCTCTGTGGGAGTGGCAGCAGACCGGAAAGAAAGAGGTTTGAGCTTGTTGAACCTTTCGATCCAAACATGAATACCAGCAGGTGGAGCACCGACACCACCACCACTTGATGGACCAGCACCATCTCCTCCTGATGAACCCGCACCATTTCTGATGTCATTGGTGATTTGGGTCCTCAACTGAGGAAGAGCATCAGCCAAAGCAGCGGCTATCATGGCGTCGAAATCAGGGGCATCCTGTCCATCAGTGTACTGGGTAAAACGCGTATTCACCATCTGAATGATCACGAAAATGATTAGCAAAGATAGGGAGATTAAGCACGAATGGGAAGACGAAACAGAATCCTAATGTCTACCCAAATCCTCACCAGGCACATCCTAAGTCCTAAGGGTCAAATCCTAGGGTCCATATGACTCACAGGCCATGGCTTATGTACTGCAGGTCACAAAACCTTGTCTCTGATACCATAAATTGTAACACCCCAACCCACCGAGGGTAGAGACGTCACAAGCATGGTGTCAAATCAAAGCAAACATACATAATACACAGCGGAAGTCTTAAACAAATTCATTAAAGAAATCCAGCCAAACACGAATTAAAACCAACATGAGTTGAATGATAATAAATAATCCAAAGGAAATAAAGACGAAATGAAATCCAGTCTAATAAGGGTGGTAACTAAGGTAGAATCTTCTTTTAATCTCTACTCTCAATCCCATAGCGAAAGTCCCAGCTTCTATCTTAGATACCTGCCGCAGGAAAAGAAATGCGGCTGAGCTTAAAAAAACCCAGTGAACAGATATATACGATAAACGGAAATGAAACAAATGAAATGAACATGTATGTTTTAGTGTAATGGAATATATATAAGTCAAAGGCAAAGAATATAATAAGAATGAAATGAAAAGAAAAGAATAACAGAAAGATCAGTAATCCCCCACGAGCCCGAACAAACCAAATAATAAACCGAGAGGGGAGTCCTCTCAAATGTGAAGGACGTGTATTGCACACAGCATCAATCACCAAACAATATAATCATTAATACAAACTCGAACCTAGGATGCATCCATACGCCCCCCAGACAATAATATAGGCCAATAATAAATATAATGCGCATGTTACAAACAATATGGGGACGGTGTGTAACATCACTCGAACACACTGGAGTCATGCCATTGGTGCATCAATGACACGGCCATGTTACCTTCATGGCTAGGTAACGAACTTGGCTCGGGTATCACACTGAAAGTCAAAGTCTAGGTCAAAGCAAAGGTCCAACTAGTCTAAGTCCAACTATCAAAGATTCATGGCAAAGGGTATTTATCTAATCAAGTCAAAAAGATCAAAGAATAGGGAACAATACCTGGATTTAATCAGATACAATTTGAAGGATTTTGTAGGTTCATTGATGAGGGTTTGCAATGGCTTTGGGAAATCCTAAACGAATCAAGATAAGAAATCAAGAGAACGAATGCAACTTACAGAACAAGAACTGAAAGTACTGAACGGACTAAGGCTTCTCCTTCTTCACACCTAATGGAGTAGAAGAGAGTTACAATTGGTTCTTAAGTATTCTTTTAACTAGCCTTTCCATTTTAAGTAACTTTCCATTTTTAGCAGGTTTCCATATTTAGTAAGTTTCCATTTTTAAAAAGTTTCCTTATTTAGTAAATTTCAAGTATTTCAACTTAGGTTAAGTCATAATTTAAGTATATGATGGACATAGGGTACATTTTAACAAGTTATGATAGTTCAGGGTTAATTATGACAAGTTTTCACAACTTAGGGTTTTAAATGTAATTATATCAAAGTTAAGGGTTTAAAATGAAACTATTACAAATTACTAGTTTACAACACATAAAGAATTCAGAATCACATTTTAGTCCTTTAAGTTTCATTAATTACACTTCACACCCCTTTAGTTATTAAAGTTACAAATTAGACCTTATAGTTACATAATTTACAATTTAACCCTAACTAATATTTATAATTACATCTTAAGCCCTTATAATTACAGAATATACCCTCACATTTATCATATAATATGAATTACACCTCCATGTTTCACTTATTTACATAATTAGTCCCTATAGTTTACAAATATTACAATTTACATCCTTACTTTATTTTAATTACACAATAGCCCCATAAATACCCAAAATTACATATTACCTCCCTAATAATATTATTTACACAAAATAATCACAAGTTTCCTGAATTTACACTTTTAGTCCCTCTAATTAATTTATTTATAATTCGTACCATTAATTAACAAATAAATTGTGTTCTTGCAATTTTTACACATAAGGACCTCATCTTATAATTTTTACACATTTGTACTAACTTATTTAACATTATAAAATAACCCATAAGTTTCAAAGTTGACAAAACAAGTCCTCCTTAATTTATATACAAATCGTATAACTTTTAAAATACAAAATCAAAACCCTAGCTTACCAATTCTTCTACCAATCATTACCTCATGATTACATAACATTAATGACCTATCTTAATTTACTAAACCCTAACCCTAATGTGCCCTAGGGTTTTCTTCTTGTTTTATTCTTTTCGATACCTATATACGATTTACACAAAAATTAACCACGATCCATATGAGCTTCTATAAATCGAACAAGTATTTTTACCAGCCTATATACATCGTATAGTATCTAAAATAAATAATTACACGTCCTTAAAATTAGTATTACGCGTATAGTATTTTATTTACGTTTTAGCTCTCAAAAATTCGTACGACGTATATAGCTTGCATGATTCGTTACACTTAATTTATTTGAGTCTTATATAATCATAATAACATAAGAAAATTATAATATACAAGATCGAACGTTCCAAAGGGATTAAATAGAATTATACCTCTCGCTAGGCTTTTTCGACAAAACAATTTTGCAACGATCGAACCAACTAAACCCACGACCTCCAATTAATTTTCCTAGCTTCTTTAGGTTATGTAGGATCCCAGAAAAATAACACACGAATTTTAGGTGATCGAATGGAGCTGTACGATTTTTGTAAAGGGTTTCTAAGGGTTTCGGATTTTATATATATATATGCATAAATTATAAAAACGTGTATACTTGATAAGTTATCAATATTTTCGGCCCAACCAATCCTAATTAAGGTCAAATACTGATTATAATATTTTCCTAAATTTATTAGCATTTATCTTGTATTTATTTAATTTATTTTGTATTTTTAAATCATAATTATATATGAATATATATATAATCGGCCAATTAATTATTTTGTGTATTTTATAATTTTCTAAATATTAAAATATAGTCACAAAAATTATTTGGATTCATATCTAGTTCATTCCCGAAGGTTTGGAATTTATTTGGCGATTTTTAAGCTTTTAAATAGATTTTTAAAATTGTAGGGGCATTTTGGTCATTTTGCACATTTTGGATTTTTAGGTATTACATAACCAGTTCGCAGGCGAATGGTTTTACGCCAATGAAACATGTTAGGAGATTAACCTGGGCCTCCGAAGAGAGGGCTTTCTACAGGCTCGAAGGGGAGTCCTTCGACCCGTTCGGAGGGTACATCATCAAGCCCCCCAGTCGAAAGTGATATATACGTAGGAGTATAAATTGCATTCGACTCAAAAAACAAACTACATGTTAGTCCTTCCGTCACAAAATCGTACGAGTAGGGGATAAATGCTTAAACAACCTTGCGCAATAAATGCGGCTAATAAATATGCAACTACCATACCCTAGCTACATCAGCTAGGATTTCGGTAACCACAAACTTATTTTCAAAATTCGAAAGCAAATTGGAATCCGTGTCAAACTCATACTATGACTACACGTGGATGGCTAGGATGAAACAACTAAAAATATACATAAACCCTTTATGATTCCACCTGATCGTACTGTTTCTCTTTGCCCCAAAGTACACATACACAGTGCTTGTGTTTCGTGCTTCTGCTAAGATTAAAGGTAATTATCCCTCCTTAGTCTCATTATTTCGAATACAAGATGAGTATGGCGGCAAAAAGAACCATTAGGCAACAAAAGTGTACCTTATCAGAACAGGCTTTGGCGGATTTTCTTGAAAAGTATCCCATACCTAAGAAGTATAAAGTGATACTCCCAAACGAAAACCAAAGTATTTTTGACGCCCCCGTTGGGTATGTTGGGTTATATGTTCATACTTTTACAGAATCCAACTTTAGGATTCCTATTCATCCACTGATCTTAGAATTTTTACAGTATTATCAAGTACACATTTCCAAGTTAAACCCCTTTGGCTTAGCCAAGCTAACCACCTACATTGTCGTATGTAAAGCTTATGGTTATGAGCCCACGCTTAATGTGCTTAGAGGCTTTATCAACCTTTGCCCTGGTGGTGATTGGTTAACCTTAGGTAAAAGAAGTGAACCTGATGTGCCATGCTTAATAACAAAACCCTTTGCCAATATAAGAAAATGGAAAGGTCTGTTTTTCTATGTGCAAGATACTATCATACCTCCCAATTATCCGGCGTTACTAGATAAAGACAATCGTTTTGACGAGAAACGCTTTGATGATCCTTTTCCGCACTTCGTAAGAAGCTATCCCCTCTACCAACGTCTTGAACGTCACCCATTTGATGTGCAAACGTTTCCTGAGCCAATATTGTTTCTGGCGGGCATTATAGATCATTGGGAAGGTTCTCCCTTGGAACCTGAGATAATATGCAATGGGAAAAGTATGTATGTACTTGTTCAAATAAAGTAAATGACTTATCTGATGGTATTTATCTCATTTCTTTTTTCTGTAGGGATGGCCTTCAGAAACTTCGTTGTAGCCCGTGGTACTAGAGAGCCTAGTTTTGTCCCCAAAGAGCCAACTAATGTGAACCATGAAGTAGGTTCTCCATCGACATCAATTAATAATGACGAGACTCCGCATTTTGTGGAGACTGTAGCAGACTCCGACGATCCCCTTATCAAGGAATTTCAAACAAGGCTCATAAGGTCCTCCGGTCTTTCAGATAAGAAGAAAAGTAAGAAAGCAAAAGTTGCTACGTCTGTGAAGACTCCTCCGAAGAGGAAATTATCCCTTCCTACTCCTCCGACAAGAATGGTGAAGCCCAAAGGCTCTCATTCTAAAACCTTTATACCTACTCCTCTGACTATTCCTGAGGATGATACTCCTGGTAAGTTATCATGCATGCATAATAAGTGTCCTTCCTTATATAACTTGTGCTTCTGTCTTTCGCAGGTCTTCCCGATGTTAACGAACTACCCAATTCAACTGCGTGCCGCCACTCGGTTGAAAAAATGACACCTGCTAAATGGAAGGAAATCTTGGATAACATGTCCACGGAAGAGCTTTGCAACTTTCATTCTAAAAGTTATGCTAGGCAGGCTGTTTTGGATAATCATTTGAATTCTAGGACAAGGGAGTTGGTACAAACGGTGTTGAATGTGAGAGTGAAAATGGATGCTATCTTAGCCAAAGAAAAAGCTAGGGATCATGAATAAGATAAATTGGAGGCTAAGTGCAAAGAAGTGTTGGAAAATTTTGAGAAGAATCCTTTTGTACAAGATATGTGAGCCAAGATTGACAGACTCGAAGGGCAATTGAAGGAATCCCAAGCAAGGTGTGATAGGTTGAAGGTTGAGGAGTCTAAGGTGTCCATCTATAGAGCCCAAATTGAAATGCTCGAATCCAAATGTACAAGTCTGGAAGCCGAAAGGTCTAGGCTGATTGACCAGGAGGCAAAGCTTTGCGAGGAAGTCGATAGTCTGAAGTTCCAGTGTCGAAGCTTGAAGAAATACCGAGCTGAGGTAGTTTCGAAGGTGGTTCCTCATCTGGCAATGGAATTGCATCGTAGCGATGAGGTGGGGGAAGCTATTGGGAAACTAGTGAACGCAGCCATCTTTTATGGTACCTGTACCGCTTTGGAAGAAATTGCTCAGACAAAGAAGCCTGTGGTTTTGTCAGAGGTACCATACTATCGCTCTGATTCTGAGAAAGAATTTGATGAGGCTGGTGATGCGTTTACGTCAACAGAGTTCCCTTTCTTAGCCGAGGTAACCAAAGATCCGTTGGCTCCCATAGAAGAACTTTTGGCAAAGAAGCCGATGAAAGTCCACCCTCCATCTTCAACAAAGAAATATGTTTCTGTTCTGCCTTGAAAGGGTCTCTATGCATAATGCTCCATCATGTTTAATGTTCATTTAAGACAATTTATCTTTGTTGCTGTATGGGCTTCGACCCATGCGTTAGACAATTGTTTAAACTGTTTTTGCTTTGACCATTGTTGGCCTTCTCAATGTTAAGTAGGGATAATAATCCGCTATGAATGCCATGCTTTTCTTCTCGTACGCTTATTATAAACGTACATATACAACCTAAGGTTATAACCTTATTGTGTGTATTTTGAACCAAGATTTTCCGCAATCATATAATTTGACTGCGACAGAGGGTCGCGACCCACTCCGTCTTTATCCTAAAGGTACGAAGGGCTTAGAATACCCTAAGACTATATAGGAAAAGTTAATGTAAATTGCTTTGGATGTTATCTGTATACAAGACATGTGTCTTGCTTCATCCTTCGACATTGAAAATTGTAAAGTACTTGGCTGAGCAAATCTTTGTTGTAAATAACGAAACAAGAGATTTTGAGGGAAATAATTTATATCATTAAGTGGGTAGGGAGGATTACATCATTCGGAAAAATGAACACTAAGACGCCTACCATTAATGTTTTTTTCCCAAATGAGAAGAATGCGTTACATGAAATTGAAAAACAAACTGATTGTTTTAAATGTAGTAAGTTTTATATGTAAAACTTACGAAGATTGGTACCATTCCAAGTCCTTTCCATGGCCTCCCCTTTAAGCGTTGCGAGCTTGTAAGCACCATTGCCGTAGGCTTCCAATATAACGTAAGGTCCTTCCCATGTTGGCCCTAGTTTTCCTTCGTATTCAGCCTTGCTTGCGCTGTTTAAACGAAGGACATATTCACCTGGCTTGAACGTGGAGGGTCGAACTCGATTATTATAGTACTTTTCAAACTTCTGTTTATAGATAGCCTCTCTGATCGAAGCTATTTCTCTTCTTTCTTCCAGGAGATCGAGGTTTTCACGAAGCCTTTCGTCATTTGTTTTTTCTTCAAAGTTCACAATGCGTTCTGTTTCGATGCTGATTTCGGAGGGTATGACAGCTTCCGTTCCATAGACCAAGCTAAAAGGAGTTTCCCCATGGCTTGACTTGGGGTGTGTCCTATGTGCCCACAGAACTTGGGGTAACTCATCTACTGATGTGTGCGTGTGTATTGCTCTTATTTTTATATCCACGGTGTGTCGTTGTGGTTTTAGCAGTATTCAAGTTTTAAATTTATATTTAGCCGACTTATCAATATAACACACACTTTAACGAGCAGTGTACCCGGTCAGTATGAATATAATGAAAAGTAGAGTGTCGATCACTAAGAGTGGAACATATTATTTAGTTATTCTAATCAGTATTT
Source organism: Artemisia tridentata subsp. tridentata (assembly GCA_021014915.2). NCBI lineage: Eukaryota > Viridiplantae > Streptophyta > Magnoliopsida > Asterales > Asteraceae > Artemisia > Artemisia tridentata. The sequence continues at coordinate 158,821,908 of CP139507.1, read as the reverse complement.
TAATATCTTAAGTTAGCTATACAACCTAATCTAAAGCAAAGGGGGTTCAGCCTGAGAGACTGGCACGGTTTGGTTATGATTAAATAATAAACTAAACTAATAAGCACGAATCAGCGATTAGCACACACGTACACAGATAAATACTTGAGACAATAAGAAGACCTGTCCTAATAATTAAGTAGCTTGTCACTTGTTTTATTGCTAGTTTTATATGAAGTGTATAGTTCGATGCGACGCACCGAGAGTTAAACCTTTCTCGTTGGCTCTAATCTTATCGGCGAGTAAACCCTTAATGATTACTTATGTCTATCCTTTTTATTAAAGACACGCTAAAACAAATAGGCGAGGAAGGGGCATGGCGACCCAAGCAATGCTCAGCTAGACACAGAGGTTATCAATGCACTAATAAAAGTCACCAAAGACATCAACATATAAACTTTAATTAATGGGAAAGCAATTTTAAGGGGTGCCCATGGTTTTCCGTAGTCACATGGAATCGGCCCATCAATCCTGATGAATTAAAGTGTACTAATACAATAAAACAAAACTACTTAATGAATTGAATACATGCAGGACCTTCTTACAGCTCTTGTATCTTCGTTCAAGGTGTGTCTTGTGCTGCTAATTCGTCTGAATTCGGCCTAGGGTTTTGTGGTCTTCGGTCTTCTTGTGTATTAGGCTCTCGAAATTCGTCTGGCCTTGGGGTATTTATAGTTTCTGTCTGAGGGCTAGATGCGGCGCATAGAATAAGTAGATGCGGCGCATTGACTTAACTTTGCATAGAATAAATAGAGCAGAATGATCTTGATCTTGTACATTTCAGTAGACTCTTAACTTCTTGCTTGTTTTGCTCCATAATTAGTCCAAAATCGCCAAGTTTCACATAATACTTGTTTTTACCTGAGAATTACAAAAGTAAACATTAACGTATCAATTCTCACAGATAATATAATAAAACAAGTCAAATAAATAGGATAAATGATGGTAATAAAATATACTTATTTGAGTTCATCAAATATCCCCCCACTTGAACTTTACTTATCCCCAAGTAAACATTAGAATTAATCTTATGAAAATGTATCCTAAAAGATATTAGGATTTATTTTTATATTTAAGCATGTATTCATTTTGTCATAATCACACAACCAAACACTTAACGAATTAGAAATAAAATAAAATATTTTGATAAAAGCAAATCTAATCGTTTAACTGTCCAGTCGTGACAAATATTCTATCATAAGCTTGGCAAGTATACGCATCTCCCCCACTAAAGCCAAGGAATAACAAGTCTAAAGCGGTAAAAAGGGTTTGTAGGTTAAGGGTTAATCATTCTTCTTCATCTCTACCGATCTCAAATTCCAGAAAAGGCGACAAAATCACAAATACATGATCGAATCCACGAACACGATACTTGCAATTGCTCAAATCCTTAACTCGAATAGGCTAAAGATAGGACCAAGTAATCTTTACCAATAATATTATATCAAAAAGGGCGACAAAATCATAAATACATAGCCGAATCCACGACTACGATACTTAAGATTGCTCAAATCACTAATCTCAATAAATCAAAGGTTTGGATAAAGAATAATATAGGGTATGGATAATATTTGGGATACAAATTGGTGTAAAATGAAAAATAAACAAAACAGATAAATTAAAATCCTAAGTGTGGTAAATTGCTATCCCAACCATCCCATGAATAAGACTCATATCATTGAATAACTCACGCTTTAACACTTGAAACACACGCTTTAGGTAGACACGAATTATACTCAACAAGATCTCAATCAAAGAATAACCTTAATTGGCGTTCCCATAACGGCCAACTCCCATTCAATCCATAAATATAATATATAACAAATAGTGGTGATATCGACCACTTAATACAAAACTTTACATAAGTCGGTTAAAACAAACATCCAACTCTTTCTTTCTTTTTCTTTTCTCATTTTTTCGATTTTTTTTTATTTTTTTTTTATTTTATTTTTATTTTTTTATTTTTTATTTTTTAATCATAAACATAGATGTGTAAAATTTCACCACATCACTATAACGATAACTCTGGATAATTTTTCCATACTTTTCATGACTTCAGAAATAACGGTAATAGTGAAAGTAGTAAACGCACGAAAAACAAACTCAAAGATATACAATATCTACTTTCACTCCAATTGCATTGTGCAATTTCCTGACTCAACCAAAGATAATGAATTACGCACGCGAACACAGGTAATGTAAGGAAACACACTTTGCCTAAAGCAATTAACCAACCATGGATTTTAATCTACAGGGTAGGCTAAGGGGTAAGGGTGTAACGAAACATTATAACAAAGGTGTAAGAAACGAAAGGAATGGCTCTGAGTGTTTTTCTAGGGGTATCTTACTCTAAAAGTGAGAGTAACAAAGGTTTTATACGGTGGTTAACTAACCAGTGTAGTTAGTTAATATCACATATCATATAAAGGCTATTTGGGTGTAATCCTAGAAATTTACCAATTTAGACAAGTCATTCCAATTATATAAATAATACTTATTATGGTGGTCTCGAATAGTATACAAGCCAAGTTCTAAAGTTTACAAGTCACCGACACACTCATAGATTTGTGAATTTTGAAAAGTTCACAATTTTTGAAAATAATGTTATGTGTGCAGCTATGTAATTTAGACTTTAAACAAAAACATGCTAAAAAAATTTTTTAATTTTAATATATTAAGCACATTTTAAGCATATTTTGAAAAAGTTTAGGACAAGTAAGTGTTCTAATTCTCCAATCCCCCCACTTAAGTTAAACAACGTCCTCGTTGTTTGTATAAAAGATTAAAAACTGGAAAATAAAAGAATTAGAACAGAAAAACTCCCCTGAGATTTGCTCGGTATGATCCTCCATTATTTGTATAAGAGCAAAAATCAACTTTCTTGTGGATTAGAACGTTTAATCTTCATATTTGATGTATCCACAGAAAATGCAGGAATCTATAATACCATCAAGACTTTAACACACCTGAGTTAAGAAGGTTCAAACTTGCATAATACATTAGTAGTTAGTAAAAATAAAACATAAGAATTAAATTGAAAATCATCAGGTCAGTCGATACGCCGTATCTTATGGAAGAAGATACGCCGTATCGAGCCTGGAATAAAATACGAATCAGGATAAAAGATGCGTCGCATCCTTAACCAGGGATGCGCCGCATTAAAATAAACTGACAGAAAGTTTTTAAAGTCGAAAATAAAAATGCAGAAAATTAAATAAGATATGACCAGTGTAGGAGATGCGTCGCATCTTAAGATTGAGATGCGCCGTATCTTCTGCGGGCCTGACTGACTCGACACAGAACAGAATAGTAAAAATTTTCCGGGTTGTCTCCCGGTCAGCACTTGTCTTTATTCCAGAGTCTTCAAGTTAGACTCACGTTCAGCTATTTAATATCGATCACTGAAAGAGTCGGAAGCATCGCGCTCCCTCATCGCCAGTTCAGTAATATTGAACACTCCTTGCTCTTCCTTAATTTCCACGCCATTCTTCTTTAATATCTGTATAAATAAAGTTCTGTCCCTTTCGGGTAGAGATGACAAAATGATAGACGGGAAATTCTTATTATTATATAGGCATAAATATGCAAGGTGGGGTGGTAGTTCAATAAACACATCATTATTCAAATTTGTATTCTCAACAATTCTCCTACGTTTGTTAATTACTTCGCAATCATACCACTCATCATCGGAATCATTAACAATATCGCGCCTAAGTTCGGTAGGTACATTAAGGTCAATAAATTCCTCGAAGTCTTCATGATTAGGATTAGTTGAGTTGTTTTGAATCAATGTTTCTCCCATAAGCCTAGCTTCAAGATCGAGGTCCATACGTTCTCTAAATCCTAGCAGATAGACGCCTCTAATTATGCTTTTAACAGGATTTTGGCACTTATAGACTAGTTTATTATTCCCTACCCTTAATGAGATTTTTCTTTTAAACACATCAATCTTAGCATGGGCGGTAGACAAGAAAGGTCTTCCAATGATTAAAGGAATCTTAACATCCTCGGGCATATCTAATATAACAAAGTCTACAGGGAAAACAAACTTCTCAATCTTAACTAGCACATTTTCAGCAATCCCTTCAGGTCGTTTTACCGTCTTATCAGCCAATTCAATAAGCAACTTAGTTAGTGCTAATTTTCCTAGTCCTAGGGTAGTGAATGTCTTAAGGGGCATTATACTAACGCTATCTCCTAAGTCAGCTAACACATTATTGAAAGATATATCATTAATTGAACAAGGTAAAGTAAAACTTCCTGGGTCCTTTTCTTTATGAGGCAAGGCATGTAAGTCGGTTGCAGAGCTCTCTTCTTTCATTGTAGCCTTGATCTCCTCTTCAATCTTTGTCTTCTCTTTTAGTAGCCTCCTTAAACTGATTGAAGAATTAAAGAAAAATTTGGGCTTTGCAGCATCATTACCATTCATTAATCTTCTAGGAAAAGGAATGTTAGGCGTGACTTCCTCGGTGGTGCTTATGGACTTGACATGATCTCTTAGGTTAGTTTCAGTTGAGCTAGGTAAACTTCCGTATCCCCTTTCTTGAAGAACTTTGCTCATTTGTCCAATTTGTTGTTCCAATGCTTTGATCGAAGCTCCTTGGTTTCTTGTAATAGTATCCGTTGAAGCTCGGATTTCTTTGATCATAGCAGTGTTCTCTTCATGTCTCTTAGCAGCATCGGCCATAATCTGCTTTAAAGTGTCATCCAAAGTCTGCCTCCTTTCTTGATAAGTGGGATTGAAGTTGTTCTTTTGATAGTATCCCGGAGCAGCTTCCCTAAATCTTCCTGAAGGTCGGAATGGTTGTCCAAATTGTGTGTAGTATGCTTCTTCAAACGTCTCACTTTCATTCTTATTAGGGCAATCTTTAGTGTAGTGAGGTCCTTCGCATTTTTCACATCCAACTTGGGCAGCATACACTTTCTCATCACGCTTCTTCATCCACTTTCTCATCACGCTTCTTCATCTCTCTACTAATTTTATCTAATTGAGCTTGAATTGCAGCAAACCCGTCAAAATTAGTGCTGCTCTTAGATCTAGTAGAGGTTCCGTCGTGCCATTTTTGAGAATGATCAGCAGCTTCTTGGATAGCTTTTCTAGCATTTGCTGCACTCATTTGAGGCACAGCTCCCTTAGCATCCAAGATTTGTCTAGTAGGCACGTCCAATCCTTGATAGAACAATATTATCTCCTGCATTTCACTTAGATAATGTTGAGGGCATTTCATCAACAAGTCTTTAAATCGTTCCCAAGCTTGATAAAGAGTTTCATCAGGCTCTTGCTTGAAACTGTTGATAGCCTCCATCTTTTTAGCAGTTTTAGCAGGTGGGCAATATCTTTTCAGGAATTTGCTCTTCAAATCTTCCCATGTTGTGATTGAACTAGCAGGTTCATTCCTTAGCCACTTATTTGCAGCTCCTTTAAGCGAGATTGGAAAGATTCTTAGCATAAGTTGATCGTCAGAGACTCCTTCTGTAGTAAACAAATCTGCAATCTCGAGGACCTTTTCAACATGTTCATTAGCATCTTCATGTTCCGATCCACTGAAAGCATTTTCTCTTAGCTCCTTGAGAAACTGACCCTTCAACTCAAACTTTGACTTTTCATCAAACTTTGGTCTAGCAACTCCTGAACTGTAATCAGCACGGGTTTTGTTCATGTATTCCTCCATAGTAGTGTTTTCCGCCATTGTTTCTGTTTCTTCTTCCTCTTTTTCTTCAGAAAAATAATCAAGCTCGAACGAACTTGAGATATCAAAGCTTTTTGTGTTGAAAAGCCTTTTAAGCCAATGAAAGGCTCGTTCAGGATCTTCGAAAGGTGTAATCAAGTTCTTAGTTGAACTCCTAGTCATGCACTTCCTGAAACTATCACAAAAGCATCAGTAGGGTATGTTCAAGAAAGTAGTATATCAGAAAATTAACAACGAAAACGGAATACGAAAAATAAAAGTTACTGATATCAGCAGACGATGCGCCGTATCCAAAAAGTTGGATACGCCGTATCTTATAATCGTTAAAATTTAATCAGACTTTTATTCAGAAAATAGATACGCCGCTTATAATTTAAGAATGCGCCGTATCAATTTTAAGTTATCAAAAATCAACGTATCTAATTTTAGCAAATATAACCGATTTTTGATTTTGAAGATGCGCCGTATCGATAAAAATCGATGCGTCGTATCTGTTTAATAATTCGAAAACTGTTTTTAATTAAAATAATAAATACGCCGTATCTGTTAAAACAGATGCGTCGTATGGCGTTATCGTTTAGAAAAATTTCTTATTAAAAGCAGAATACGCCGTATCTTGGGGAAAGATGCGTCGTATCGAATTTATTAAACGCGTTGTATTTTATAAAAATTAAACGCAATACGCCGTATCTATGAAAATAGATGCGCCGTATCGTTTAAATTAGCTCAGTACAACGATAGCAGAATGCAAGAAAATACGGAAAATAAAAACAAAAATAAAATCAAACAAAAAGAAACAAAAATTAAAGAAAATAAAAACACACAAAACAGAAAATATGCAAATAATACAATGAATGCAATTTAACTAATATACAACAGAGTTAGTGGTTAGAATTAAAAACGAAAAACCTAATTAAAATACTAATCAAATTAACAGATAATAACAATTCACTCCCCGGCAACGGCGCCAAAAACTTGATGTGTGCGTGTGTATTGCTCTAATTTTTATATCCACGGTGTGTCGTTGTGGTTTTAGCAGTATTCAAGTTTTAAATTTATATTTAGCCGACTTATCAATATAACACACACTTTAACGAGCAGTGTACCCGGTCAGTATAAATATAATGGTAAGTAGAGTGTCGATCACTAAGAGTGGAACGTATTATCTAGTTATTCTAATCAGTATTTTAATATCTTAAGTTAGCTATACAACCTAATCTAACGCAAAGGGGGTTCAGCCTGAGAGACTGGCACGGTTTGGTTATGATTAAATAATAAACTAAACTAATAAGCACGAATCAGCGATTAGCACACACGTACAAAGATAAATACTTGAGACAATAAGAAGACCTGTCCTGATAATTAAGTAGCTTGTCACTTGTTTTATTGCTAGTTTTATATGAAGTGTATAGTTCGATGCGACGCACCGAGAGTTAAACCTTTCTCGTTGGCTCTAATCTTATCGGCGAGTAAACCCTTAATGATTACTTATGTCTATCCTTTTTATTAAAGACACGGTAAAACAAATAGGCGAGGAAGGGGCATGGCGACCCAAGCAATGCTCAGCTAGACACAGAGGTTATCAATGCACTAATAAAAGTCACCAAAGACATCAACATATAAACTTTAATTAATGGGAAAGCAATTTTAAGGGGTGCCCATGGTTTTCCGTAGTCACATGGAATCGGCCCATCAATCCTGATGAATTAAAGTGTACTAATACAATAAAACAAAACTACTTAATGAATTGAATACATGCAGGACCTTCTTACATCTCTTGTATCTTCGTTTAGGGTGTGTCTTGTGCTGCTAACACGTCTGAATTCGGCCTAGGGTTTTGTGGTCTTCTTGTGTTTTAGGCTCTCGAAATTCGTCTGGCCTTGGGGTATTTATAGTTTCTGTCTGAAGGCTAGATGCGGCGCATAGAATAAGTAGATGCGGCGCATTGACTTAACTTCACGTGGGGTCCAAGATTAATATATTCAGGAATATTCGTACACCGCCAGAAGATGCGGCGTAACTTCATTTCTCTATGCGGCACATGTCCTTTGCCGTCTTGGATATTAACTTGTGAAATCTTGATAGTGATGCGCCGTATGTACGAAGTAAGATGCGGCGTATCTGGAGCAAAATGATCTTGATCTTGTACATTTCAGTAGACTCTTAACTTCGTGCTTGTTTTGCTCCATAATTAGTCCAAAATTGCCAAGTTTCACATAGTACTTGTTTTTACCTGAGAATTACAAAAGTAAACATTAACGTATCGATTCTCACAGATAATATAATAAAACAAGTCAAATAAATAGGATAAATGATGGTAATAAAATGTACTTATTTGAGTTCATCATCTACCCACCCATGATGACTTCGTCCGAGTCTCTTTTCGATACCATCTATGATGTCCCTGTTCGTGACTTCAACTTGTCCATTGCCCTGAGGATGGTATACGGAAGTGAACGATTGCTTGATTTTTAGGCCTTCACAAAAATTTGGGAATACTCCTTCGGCGAATTGCTTCCCGTTGTCGGAGATGATAATGTGTGGAACACCAAATCGGCAGATTATGTGTTCCCATACAAACTTCTCCATATGCCTTCCTGTTACCGACGCTAAAGGTTTGGCCTCGACCCATTTGGTGAAGTAGTCTATGGCTACGACCAAGAACTTTACCCCTCCCGGAGCTACTGGTAGGGGTCCGACTATATCGATTCCCTATTAGCAGAAGGGCCATGCTGAGGTAACAGATGACATGTCTTGCTTAGGCATTCTTGGAACTTTGGAGTGGATTTTACAAGCTTCACATTTTTGTATTATCTCTATTGCGTCTCTATGCATAGATGGCCAATAATACCCTAGCTTCATTACTTTTGAAAAAACGGAGCGAGGGCCTGCATGCAACCCGCAAGATCCTTCGTGAACCTCATAGACGATGTTCGAAGCCTGTTTTGGTCCCACACAACGAAGCCATGGAGATAGGAAAGATCTCCTATAAAGGTTATCCCCAATGAGCTTCTATTGGGGAGCTTTGATCCTCACCTTTCGAGCAAGCTTAGGATCCTCCGGAAGAATACCACTGATCAAATACTCCCTAATCGGAGTCATCCAATTGGTGCCTTCCTCGAGTATGACGTCAGAAACTTCGCCTCGTTTAATTGACCTATCAGTCAATACTTCTACCAAAACTTCCTTCATTAAATGAGCAAATGCCATTGAAGCCAACTTGCTTAAAGCGTCTGCTTTCTTGTTTTGATTTCTGCGAACATGTGCTATATCATATGTTTCGAAGCCCTGAAGGAGTTCTTTAGCTTTTTCTAAATATTGCTTGATGGTGGGTTGCCTTGCTTCGTAGGAGCCTTTAATTTGGTTGGCGACTAACTGCGAGTCTACAAAAACGGAGAGGTTACGAACCTCTATGTCCTTTGTAAGTCGAAGACCGGCTAACAAAGCTTCATACTCGGCTTCATTGTTGGTAGCTTCGAACTCAAAACGTAATGCGTAAGTGTATTCCCTTCCTTCCGGACTAACTAGCATTAAACCTGCTCCTGAACCATCAGAACTTGATGCTCCGTCTGTGTACAATTTCCACCCCTCCTTCGTCTCTTGGGGCTTCTCCTTAGGAATTTCTTTATCTTGGCTAGGTCCGGAGGGTGTTTCAGCAAGAAATTCTGCAAGTATCTGACCTTTGACGGAGTTTCGACCCTTGTACTCTATCTCATGTTCTCCCAATTTGATAGCCCATTTAGCTACCCTTCCTGATTTCTCAGGCTTCAACAGTATCTGCCTAATAGGCTTGTCAGTCAATACCGTGATGGGATGAGCTTGAAAGTATCTTCGAAGGCGTCTTGTAGCATAAACCAAGGCTAGGATTAGCTTTTCCAACTCCGGATAGTTTAATTCAGCTCCTTGTAGGACCCTACTAACGAAGTATATAGGGACTTGTTTCTTCTCCCTTTCGGCTAGGAGCACCACACTGATGCTTTCGAATGATGCCGCAATGTACATGAACAACACTTCGCCTTTGATTGGGGCCGTAAGTGTTGGTAAGATTTCCATAAATTCCTTTAGCTTTTCGAAGGCTGCTTCCGCCTCACAACTCCATTGGAAAGTCTTTTTATCTGTACACCCCTTGAGTGTTTTGAAGAATGGTAAAGACCGGTCTGCCCCTTTCGACAGGAACCTGCTAAGTGCCGCAAGCTTCTCATTGAGGCTTTGAACTTCTTTTAGTGACTTCGGAGCTTGAAGATCAGTGACGGCTTTTACCTTCGAAGGGTTGGCTTTAATCCCTTGTTTAGTGATCAGGTGCCCCAAGAATTGTCCTTCCTCCACGCCGAAGGAACACTTCTTGGGGTTAAGCTTCATATTGATTGCCCGTAATTGATCGAAAGTCTCTTGGATGTCGGAGAGGAGGTCCTCTTCGGTTCTGCTTTTTATTACCATGTCATCAACGTAGGCCTCTAAGTTCCTCCCGATTTGCTTGTGGAAGGCTTTATCTACTAACCGTTGGTAAGTTGCCCCTGCGTTCTTCAGACCGAAGGGCATTTTCTTGTAGCAGTAGACACCCTTTCCTGTGTAGAAGGCTGTCTTTTCTTCATCTTCCTCCGCCATTTGTATTTGGTGATACCCTTTGTAGGCTTCCAGAAAACATTTCAGACGGAACCCTGAGAGAGATTCGACCTTCCAATCGATTTCTGGTAGAGGGTAGCAGTCCTTCGGGCAAGCTTTAGTGATGTCCGTGAAGTCAACGCACATACGCCATCCTCCGTCACTTTTCTTTACCATGACTGGGTTGGCGACCCAAGTTTGGTATTTCACTTCCCTGAGAATTCCTGCTCGCACAAGCTCATCCACCTCTTTGCAAGCAGCTGCATTTCTTTCTGGTGCCAGGCTTCGTCGCTTCTGCTTAATTGGTTTAATGTGTTTGAAATCGTTAAGCTTATGTTCTGTGCCGACGGGCTTGCCATCGATCATAAGAGTCCTGAGAACTCCTGTCATGTCCGAATATGTCCATGCGAACACATCTTTGTTAGCTTTTAGTAGCTTCTCCAGGTCTGCTTTGAAGTTAGCAGGGAGTTGCTTTCCGACTACCACCGTTTGCTTTGGATAGAGCTCATTTATTACAATACGTTCTTCGGCATCCGTACAACTAAGGATAGCCTTCGGAGGCTCCTCCGGACTTTCTCTACTCTTTTTGCCACTGTCTCCCAATTGCCCTTGACTGTAACTGGAGAACACGGTTCCTATCCCATAAGGTGTATGGAGCTTTACCGCTGCATGTATAGTGGAAACTACGATACCCATCTTTTGCATGGCGGTCCTTCCTATTAGCAAGTTGTAAGGAGAGTTGGACCTTACAATAGCGAACATGAGGGTTTCTGTCCTTGCGAGCTTGCCTTCTCCAATTGTTATTTCCAACGAAACTTCTCCCAGAGGCCACGAATGCTCACCAGAAAATCCCACCAAAGGTATCTTCGAATCAACCCGTTGCGACCTGATCGAAGGCTTGAGCTTGAGGAAACAATGCTCATAAATGATTTCGCAGGAGCTTCCACAGTCCATATAGGCTCTATTCACTTCCCAGCTGGAAATGAGGACTTTGATGACTACTGGGTCATTTGAAGGGACTTGGCCTGTGAGAGGAGGAAAAGTTACTTCCCCTATTGCATTACCCTCCTGCTCCGTTACCTTTCTTTTCAAGTTGGCTTCGCCCCCAACGAACCATGAGTATTGGGGCTTCGAGAGGAGTAGTATCTTTAGCCAATTGGGTGTCGGTCATCTTTTCCTTTCCCTTCTTTATGCCCTTCACCAAGTATGCCAATTGCCTGGACTTCACAGCTTCTTCTATCTGTTTCTTTAACTCTCTACAACTGTTCGTATCGTGACCATAATCTTCGTGAAAGTGGAAATACTTTCTGGTATCCCTGCTTTTGCCCTTACTTGTCATACGAGGGGGTGCTTCGAAAGCCTTAGCAGCCCTCTCCGTAGCAAGTATTTCCTTTGGAGACTTGGTTAGACTGTTTAACAAACCGTGGTTGGGACCTTTGTTATACGGAGAAAACCTGTCTCTGTTCTTGTTCTTTGACCCTTCCCACGAAGAATGCTTCGAAAACTTGTTGTTGCCGTCTCTGTCTATTGGAGCCCCATTAGTGGATACCTCTTTCGCTTCGATCCAAGTATACGTCTTTTCCATTAACCCTTTGTAAGTTGTCGGAAGGTCAGTGGATAAGAATTCCACCAAACTCCGATTTCGAAGACCATGTACGAAACCCAAAATACGCTGATCTTCATGAAGACCCAAAATCTGCAAAGTCTCATCGGTGTACCTAGCAACGAAGGCCCTTGTGCTTTCGTTTTCCTTTTGTTTGATGTTGTGCACCGTTAAATGAGTCCTTGTGAACTTCTTTTGCTGACTGAAGTGTGACCGGAACTTAGCCTTAAGATCATCAAGATTGACGATGCTATCAGGCTTTTGCCCATTCCACCAAATACGAGCAGAATCCCGTAAGGTGTATGTAAACATGTGACAGGCCACCGGCATAACCCATTTTTGCATCTTGATAGCCCCTTCAAACAAGTGTAAGAAATTGTCCGGATCCCCCTTTCCATCATAAGTCCCAATGTACAAAGGCATTTTCAACCCATCAGGCAATGGGTAATCTTCTATCCACCTAACGAAAGGTGTAGCTGAACCCATAGGGTCTGAGTATAGACAATTGTAAGGTGGTGCATACATGGGAACAGTATTATAGGGATTGTTGTTAGGGGGCATTCCCATAGGAGTTTGACTTGGGTAGGACTGATAAGGTGTATTCATGGCAAACGGATAACCGTTTCCCATGGCATACGGAGAGTACGCCATAGGATGCCCGAAGAGTATGCTCCCGTAAGCTTGAGGGAGGCTTGGGTTGGTAGGTTGTCCATTTACTGGAGGATATAAATTTTGAGGATAAGACTGAGTTTGGAACGAGGGGTACATACCATTGGGAGGAAGATTTCCTCCCATATTAATTGTAGGCGGATTGCCTTCTACGCCTGATGCGTGGGAAGGCTGCAACGGAACCCCAGCTTCAGTCCTTCCAAGATGAGCTGCTAGCAATGGAGGTAAAGTCACCCCCACTTCTTCCCTTCATTGGCTCCTACCGTTAGAGCCTTCGGTAACCGCCCCTTCTCTCCTTGTCGGAGCCCTCTCGGGAACTCCTTCAAAACCAACGAACCTTCTGCTTAGCCTTCGACTGACTGGAGACCCAATTCTTAGGGCCGATAGTGTTGCTCCTTGGGTCGGAGGCCTAGGTTCCATCTCCATTTCTTCATCATACTCATCACTTGAGTATTCCAACTCCCTTCGCATCTCAGCATTCCTGAATTGCCTCTTACGAGTCCTTAGGAGGGATTCCAACACTTCGTGGTTGGCTTCGACAAAGGCTGGGCTAATAATGGGCTCCGGATTGGCTGATGTTGAAGCATGATGGTTGATAACGCTTTAATCTAACATGTTTTTAGGCGCGTTATTGCTATTTTTGTGCATCATATTTGGTTATATTTGCGTGTATTTGTTGCTAAATGATGAAAAAGTGTGTATGCAAGTAAATATAGCCAAGTGCAGGAAAAGTTGAGGAAAAGACGAAGAAACGAAGAGATTATGCACATATGGAGAATTACGAGAAAGAAACCACGTGATACTTCAAGGATTTGATTAGTTCAAGATTTCTATGCCTTATATATCAAGAGAAGATCAAGTTCTATAAAAGGAATTAGTGGTACAGCGAAGGATCAAGCACGTAACGAGAAAAGAAAAGAAAAATAAAAAGTTGCATGGCAGAGTCATCCATCCGATCGGATGGCGCCCGCATCCGATTCGGATGGGTGAAGTTTGAGTTACCGAGAGCTCCAACCGATCGGTAGGAGCCAAATACCGATCGGTTGGCCGACACTGGAGTTACAAAGTTGCATTAAAAGGAGAATTTAAGTCTTATAATCATTATGGCTTATCATTTCTCGGCTATTAACTCATTTGGGACGTTTTTACTTGAAGAGTAAGGGTTTCCTCACTTATTTAAGGAACCCTTAGCTTATTTACAAAGAGAGAAGTTCTTGGGGGAAGTGACATAACCTAAAAAGCTTACACCACCTTATTATTATTGCCCGAAAGCTTGTAGTTGCTGTGAAAACATCCAGGAAGCCTTGAGTTCGAGTCTCAAGAGTTGTGTCCGTGTGTGGAGTTGTTAACGTGTGATAATAGGCGATTGGAGGAGTGTGGATTGCTATAGTTCCACAATTCTAGTCTTGTAATTCCTTGATTAGGTATTTCTTGTTGAGTTATTATTCTGAACTACTTTTACTTTTACTATATGATGAATGAAAGTTTGGTTAATTACTTGTGTTTGATTATGATTGTTATGGAGTGATTTTAGTTATACTTGTGTGTGAATGATGTGGCAATTGTTAGAGTAATCTTATCATAGTGATGCATGAAAACATATCTTGTTTTATGAGCTTGTTGAAATACAATCTAGTCTTGCTTAATTGGTTGGTAAAAACAATTTTAAAGACTTACAAAGGCCGAAAAGAGTTTTCTTTATGTTTTTATTCCAAAAAGTTAGTGCACCAATTAGTATGGATTGTGGTGTGTGACAAGCACCATCTTTACTCATTAAAATGGATTTGGAAATGATTTCATCACGAAAAAGGCCGAAAGGATTCGTAGGAATTTTTAAGATAAGAAATGCTTTCAAACAACACAAGAGCTTAACAGAATTATTGTAATAGTTAATCATGGCCGAAAGGAATTAACTAGGAGATTGAATTCTTAGATATGATTTCTCATGATAAAAAGTTAAAAACCATTGATTGTGAATCATTCATTTTAAGTTGTGCATCATTACAAGTCACACCCAACTTGGTTGGTTACTCTAAACAATTGGTCATAGAATCACACACAAGTATATTTGTTTTTGATTGATTGAACTTTGCTTGTTTTTGAATTTACTTCAAATTGGATTGACACCCCTTTTTGTTAAAACTTATTTACTAAACCTAAACCCCAATTCCCTTGGGACGATCTCGACTTACCCACCTTTACTACCACGGACGAGTATACTTGCTCGTATGTGTGAATAGAGAATTGGATAAATCGTGTTTATAAATTTTAAAACTTGAACACAACGACACGCACATCAATGGTTGGGTGTTGTTTCTGGGTGAGAACGTGTTGTGAACGTGGAAGCGGTTATTGGGGGAAGGTTGTTAGAGTCGTTGATTGGTATTGGTGCTAAGGTAGAGAAACCCGGTGGGGGAGTATCTTCTCTCCCTTGATCCATGCCGGATCCATGCCGGAATAATAGTGAAAGTAGTTGGTTGGTTATAAGCTTGGAAATAACGAGACCAATTGTAGCGGTCCCACGGATGGCGCCACTGATTGAACAAATAATTGCACAACCAAGCCTTCGATGGTGATCAAAGGAATAATGGGGTGTTGAGATTGCGCCAAGCTCGTTCTTAACCTGAAATAAGAAATACGAGGACACTACGTTAAGTGATTGCGCAGGGGTTGGACCCTGCGAACCACCTTCGGCGTGCGAGTAAGTATGTGTAATGGTAATGTAGGTCGTAAATTGAGAAAGTGAAGTTAACTTACATTGTTCATACCCGACTAAGCTATTTATAGGGGAGAAATAGGCCTTAGTGGGTGGTTTGCACATGTTTCGGAGATCATGGGGGTGTCCCATGATTTATGGTAACCGCTAGGGCTTTGTAACCCACGATCTCTGTTTTGGCGGGAAAGCTAAGGGAAGAGGAGACGTGGGTTTGACCAGGTCAGGATCGTCCTTCGTGCTAGTTCCTTCGTAGGAGATACCCAGAAGGGCTTAAAGCTTAGATTGACGGATTCCCACATGGTAACCAGTTCGCAGGCGAATGGTTTTACGCCAATGAAACGTGTTAGGAGATTAACCTGGGCCTCCGAAGAGAGGGCTTTCTAAAGGCTCGAAGGGGAGTCCTTTGACCCGTTCGGAGGGTACATCATCACTACTTAAAATGGCTAAAATACCCTCATCATAGCCAGAAATGAAATACCCATCTATTCCTTATTATATTTATTTATTTATTTATTTATGTATTTACATACAAACATTAATTTCAAACACACTACATATTTATGATTTTTACTTATCCACAATAAAAGAAACACACTAAAAAAAATACTATACATACATAACAATTTCAGTATATCATCAAACACATTATTAAAATAAAAAAAAAAAAAAAAAAAAAAAAAAAAAAAATCATCTTCTTCAACCCTTCTACCCCTCCCCGCTCCCCCCCCCCCCCTCCCTCACTATCACCACCATGAAACTGCCGCCGCCTACCAGATCTGGTCGGAGTTGGTCCAAGGTGGTTTTTATTTTTTACATTCGATTTATCTACTAAATTGAAGGATCTTGGGGATTTTTAATTTTTAGGGTTATGGATTTTAAGTTTGGGGATTTTGGGGTTTTTTGTTTAAATTGGACGAGTTTGTTAAGGGTTATTATTTGGTAGTTTTTGGCCGGCGGTAAGGAGGAGGAAGGTAGCGATTTGGTTCTGGCCGGAATTGGTGGATGGTGGGCGGCGATGTTGGAAGGAGTTGGTGTTGGTGGATGGTTAGGGTTTTTAGTTTTGTAAAGTTTAATGAATTTTGGATGTTATTTTAAAACTTGGGGATTGTTGATGGTTATGTTGATGAAGGAGGCAGTGGCTGCCGGTTAGTGGTTTTAGTTGTCGGCGGTTGGTGGTGGCAGCTGGTGGTGGTTTGTAAAGAGTTGCAGTGGTCACCGGTTAGTGGTGACAGTTGGTGGTGGTTGATCTTTAACTGTTTTTTGGAGAAGAAGATAGATGGTAGGTTGTGTTTTTTGGAGAAGAAGATAGGTTGTGAGATAGATCTTGAATGTATTTTTGAGAAAAGAGAGAGTGAAAGTAAGTGGGATTAGATGAGATGGATCTTGATGATTTTAGTGTGGAAAAGAGGTGGTGGTGCTATGACTTATGTATGTTATACTTTTGTTTAACAAATTTAGTAAAAAGACGATTATACCTTTAATTTTAACGGTCAATAATTGGTCAACTGACGATTTAGAGAATTTGACCAAACATGTTATGGGTTGACGGGTTTTGGAGTGGATCCGTAACCTTTTAAAAAAATGGATTGAAACTGAAATACCCGACAAACCATAATGACCAAAAATGTAATTAACTCTTAAATTAACTATGATTGGTTTGACATTACTCTTTTTAAAATAACATGAGATATATGTACCTTTTATCTTTTATAAAGTAAATTACATGGATGATCCCAGTGGTATGTGAAAAGTAACAACCTTCGTCTCTCGAAGTTTGAAGTTGCACTGGTAGTCCCAATTTTGGAAAACAAATAACATACCAGGTTCTTTAGTTTAACTGGTGTTAAGTGAGTTCCATTATAATGTACACGTTAGCCCCTTTGGTTAAAGATCGTTGCATCGTCTATCCTTAATAATAACGGTTGTTTATAATAATAACGGATAAAAATGGAGAAAACAAGTGAGTTCCATTATACTTTTTCGCCTGTTTTCGTCTGTTTTTCTTACGTTTTTATACGTTTTCGCCCGTTTTCTTACATCTTCATACTTTTTTTTCCCTTTTTTTATTACGTTTTCGCCGGTTTTCTTTCGTTTTCATACGTTTTTGTATGGTTTCTTACGTTTTTCCATACGTTTTTATCCGTTTACATTCGTTTTTATACGTTTCTATACATTGTCTTACGTTTTTATCTATTTTCATCCGTTTTTATATGTTTTCGTCAGTTTTTCTTAAGCTGTCATACGTTTTTATCTGTTTTTATACGTTTTGGCACGTTTTCTTACATCTTTATACGTTTTTATCCGTTTTTGTACGTTTTCATTCGTTTTTATAGGTTTTCTTATGTTTTTATCCGTTTTCGTCCATTTTTATACGTTTTCATCCGTTTTTCTTACGTTTTCATACGTTTTTATCTGTTTCTATACGTATTTATATGTTTTGATTCGTTTTCGTCCATTTTTATTCGTTTTCTTCCATTTTAATCCGTTTTTATAAGTTTTCGTACGTTTTTATCCATTTTCGTCCATTTTTATACGCTTTCGTCCATTTTTCTTACGTTTTTATCCGTTTTCGTTCGTTTTCTCCATTTTTATCCGTCTTTATACGTTTTTCACCTGTTTTCTTAAATTCACATACATTTTTGTCCATTTTTAAACATAAGAAAACATATAAAACGAACGAAAATGGATAAAAACGTAAGAAAATATATAAAAACGTATCAAACAGACGAAAATGGATAAAAACGAATAATAACGTAAGAAAAATGGACAAAAACGCATAAAAACGGATGAAAATGTATAGAAACGGACGAAAACGGATAAAAACGTAAGAAAACCCATAAAAACGGATGAAAACGTATAAAATTGTAACAAAACAGACGAAAACGGATAAAACGTAACAAAGCATACAAAACGTATAAAAACGGATAAAAATGGATAAAACATATGAAAATGTAAGAAGACGAATAAAAACGTATGAAAATGTAAGAAAACGGGAGAAAATGTATAAAAACGGACAGAAAAGTATGAAAATGTAAGAAAACGGGTGAAAACGTATAAAACTGGGCGAAAAAGTAGAGAAGCAGATAAAAACGTAAGAAAACGTATAAAAACGGATGAAAACGTATAAAAATAGACGAAAACACATAAAAACGTATGAAAACTTTAATTATAAGCAGCCGTTGGTATTAAGGATAAATGATGCAACGATATTTAAACAAAGGGGCTAACGTGTAAATTATAATGGAACTCATTTAACACTAGTTAAACTAAATGATCGGTGGTGTTATTTGTTTTTCAAATTAGGGAATACCAGTGCAACTTCAAACTTTGAGGGACAAAGGTTTTTACTTTTGACATACCACATAGACTATCCATGTAATTAACTCTTTTTTATATTACAATCTATGTAGTGATTATATTTGTTGAGATTGAAAACAGTTATGATTGTTGTGCCTACTAATCATGCCTACAAATGCACCTAATGATTTGATTGGTTGATTTCAAAAATTGATTGGTGGAAATTTGGAGAGAGAAAGTACATAATACAATTGTACAAATGATTTATGCATTAGGCATGTTTTTAGGCTTGTGTTGTAGGTCTAAATAGCATTACTCGTTGAGATTATACACAGTTATATATCGACGCTTTTATTTTAAAGAACGCATGTATTTGAAGTCAGTGATGATTATAAAATATACTAACTTTGAGATAATTTTCAATTTTTTTTTTTTATTTTTTTTTTTTTTTAATTTTTTTTTTTTATCCAATGGATGTCCGGTCATCTGACTTGTTAAGTGAATATGCATATGAACGTTTTAAACGACTTTTAATGGATATTGATATGGATGATAAAAGAATAAACGGAAATGGATGTGAATATACCCTTACATGATTCATATTCGATTCATTTACATTATTGATTGGGACTTAAAGTTTTCTTGGTTATTGGAAGTCCGATATCTTTTATTTTTGTGACTTAAGTTGAACTTCATTTTCATATGTCACTAATCTTCTTAGTCTTCATTTTGACTTGAAGTTTTCACAAAAGCTAAAACGCATCCGTTAAAGTTTCTAGTTGCCCAAAAATTCGTCAAGAACATGACATCAAAATTTTTGGTTGCCACACAAATTAAGACATAAATCTTTTTCTGTCAAAGATAACATGACTAATCATTTTGGTTCACAACAACAACATTGAAGAAAATTCTTATTTTTTTTTTTATATATCTATACAAGGGACTATGATGACGAAATTTATCAACATTCAAGAATTAGGAATTTTTCCAAAATAAATAGAATATCTTATGCATATGATGCATCAACATATATGCATGTGATTAGGTCGCACGTTACGTACTTTTTGTAATGTACCTGTCACCTACCTACGAACCTACAAAATAAAAATTGACGTTACAATTTATCACAATATACTTAGCCAATAGCTTTACCATCAAGTCTAGACATAAAGAAAGCAATTTATCACAATTTAAAGAAAGCAGGCTGAAGGTGAAAAGAGGACCAAAACTGTGAAGCTAACGTTTGAGTCAGCTCGATCGAAGGTAAATCACTATGCTATGGAGTTATAAACTTAAACATTTTTTTTTTATTGCGTAGGAGCTACATAAAACCGAACATGATCATTCGATCTTTTTTTATATAGATTTTTTTTTTTTTTTTTTTTTTTTTTTTTTTTTTTTTTTTTTTGTTCAGTAAGTCTTCATTCTGGGGTAGTTTAAAAATTACTGTAGCATGATGAATGTTGGAGAAATATGTATGACTGAGCTAGATGTTATTTCGCGACATCGTTGCATAAGAAAAGCTTGAATTAGTAAAGGGTCATAAGTCTAATACTCTAATTAGTGTATTTGGGTCCAAAGTGAATCAGATTGGATCACCAGCTAATAGTGGGCTAAGTAAGTGGATTGGGCTACTACACAAGCGGGATGAAATGTCTTTGGACTTATGTCAAATCTTATGGACCCGAACATCAAGAAGCTTGTCACATTACCAATTCCTAATACGTAGTTCAAACTCGACTCAATTAGACTTAGAATCTTTTACAACTTTACTAAAACATATTTGACCGATTACAAAACATTATGAAAAAAAAAATATGGTAAATCATGTGTTCCATCCTCATATATAGCAAACACATGTTCCAGGAGAGTATCCAATCCGTAAAAGCCATTTTCACACCATGATTTGAACATGGTTTCTTCACACATTCATGAAAAGATCGTCACATTATCAAATCCATAGCTTTTTACAACAAATATTAGAAAGATTATGGTTCATGTGTTCCATCCTATATTCCCATGGGACGCATGTTTCATCCCTTAGTCACATGAGAGTACACAATCCTCTAAAAGCCAGTTTATTCGCACATTTTATTGATGCTTTACTCACGCTTTTTCTCATTTTCAATGCAAATATATTATTAAATAAATAGAGTTTTAAAATGCATACTAAATTACAATGTTTGAAAAATATTATTAAATCGTAATAGTGCCTCGAGAAACAACATATACACATTTTAGAATTTTTTGATAAAACATAAGGTAAAAACTAAAAACTGTGCTTTGTAAAAATCGGACGATTTTTTTCAAATCAAGGTGCAAAGTGCTAATCGATTGAGAATGTTTTAATTTATTTGATTCCTCACATTTCACACATATCTATACTACATTATTATAAACCAAATGATGCAAAGTGCTAAGTGCTAAGTGCTGATTATATAATAATAACTACTATAATCTTTAAAGTTACCTCACATGATTTCTTGAACATTTAGATTTTCTTTATTTTTATATAATTATTCTTTTACTTGTATCATCTACCTATGTGTGATAAATATAATAAACATTTTAATAATTCAAATAAGTGCAATATATATAATAATAATAATAATAATAATAATAATAATAATAATAATAATAATAATAATAATAATAATAATAATAATAAATAAATAAAAATTAAAAAAAAAAAAATTATAAAGAAATAAGTTTTCTCAACATGATGCAACTGATTTTTAAAATTCGCTATGGTGTTTAAAAAAAAATAACTTGTGACTACGGGCCATTGTCAGCTACTTCATCCGTATGTATTACTTTATTATTGACCACTATTTATAATGGTAAAACCCTAGATGTCCTAAACCAACAAACCGGGCTTGAACCTATTTATCATCTAAAACGTCACGTGTATAATCTACAATTTTTATGTGTTAACTTGTTATTGCTTAAAATTATTCAAAACTAAAATTGTCGTCATCCGTAAAGCTATTGTATCGTAAAATATAGAGCTGAAAAACATTTCTCGTTGAAAATTTTAATTGCATAATACTTGCCGCCGCAACACGCGGGTACCCTGTTAGTATATCAAACACATGTTCCAAGAGAGAGTCCAATCCGTAAAAGCCATTTTCACGGCATGCTTTGAACATGGTTTCTTCACACGTTTCACCAACTTTCATGAAAAGATCGTCACATTATCAAGTCCATAGTTTTTTACAACAAATATTGGGAAGATTATGGTTCATGTGTTCCACCCTATATTCCCATGGAACACATGTTTCATGCCTTAGTCACATGAGAGTACACAATCTCTAAAAGCCAATTTATTCACACATTTTAATGTTGCTTTACTCGCGTTTATTTATCATTTTTTCCGGCAAGTGTCTCACGTGACACGCAACACGATAATCATGATATAAAGATGAACAGGTTAAAAGTATGTATAAACGGGTTCAGGTTGTAAAAATAACAATGTTTATAACTCGCTAAAAACGTATCACGTTTTGTTGTGTTTGTAAGTAAACATATCTATTCATAATCCCGTTCTCTATATATTTTGGAAAATCATAAGTTTAATCGGTCTATGCATTTAATCTACTTAGAACCAAAAGCTCGACCAATTTGTTACATCCCACTTAACCACTAACCTATTTTACCATTAATTAAACAAGTCCACACAAGTTATAAACATGTCACATAAGAAAAAGTGATAAATAACATGTCATATTAAGTTAAAAGCAATGTTTTGAAACTCGATTTTATCAGGTCGGTTCAGCCGGTTGAACCGTTTTTTGTCGAAAAAATAGGCCAATATGAACCGATTCTTCGAGGCATGAAACCAAGTTTGACCCCCAAGTTTCATGTGACCCGGGTCAACCCGGTTCGCCAATACCGATTAAGTTTAATATTTTCCTTTTATTTTTATTTAAAATACATATGATAAGTCTTGATT
Source organism: Artemisia tridentata subsp. tridentata (assembly GCA_021014915.2). Lineage (NCBI taxonomy): Eukaryota > Viridiplantae > Streptophyta > Magnoliopsida > Asterales > Asteraceae > Artemisia > Artemisia tridentata. The sequence goes on along the minus strand of CP139507.1, from coordinate 158,799,340 downwards.
GATCGTAATGATAGATAATGCCGATTCTAAGTTTAAAACTTGTATTCTCCGTGAATTATATGTGTTTGGTATTGATACACAACACTTCTAGGATTCACTAAAGAATCGTAAGAAGGAAACAATAAGCTAGGAAACTCAATGAAGAAGAATGAGAATCGGTAGTTTTATTGTTATGGCGGGAAAAGTGGTTAGGAAGTTCAATTGGTGGTTACAATGGAATGAGTAAGTTTGTTACAGATGAAAAGAGATGACATTTATACAAAATCAAGCTAAGTAAATGAAATACAAGTGATGACTATTTAAGGGGAAAATGGGCGCCAAAAGTAGTTAAGAGCATATGTGAGAGTTGTGGGAGTACTCACGTGCACCTCACATGACCGGTTAAACCGTGCATGTGCACCTCACGTGCCAACACTACTAACTCATATACTTTTACTCGTATTAATCCATCCCCCTTAAACTGTTCTTGTCCTCAAGAACTAACATTAAACATGGGAAAACGTTTGACTAAGTCTTTCAACAGCTCCCATGTAGCATCTTCCTTATCACCATTAACCCACTGTATAAGACCATAAACTGCCACAACATTGTTTTTCTTCATGATCTTTCTGTCTAAAATGGCTATGGGAGGTATGACCAACATTCCAATATCACAGTGTGGTAGGACAGCTTGTTGGTTATATGACACTTCACCTCTGCACTTCTTAAGCTGAGATATATGGAAAACATCATGTATCTGAGACTGCTTAGGTAAAAACAATTTATAAGCCATCTCTCCAATCTTCTCCACCATCTTGAAAGGCCCATAGTACTTTGGTGAGAATTTTTTTTGCTTGCCTTGCCTAATGGTGACTTGTCTGTGTGGTTGTAGCTTATGCCAGATCCAATCATTGATCTCAAAACTCCTCTCTGTCCTGTTATTATCAGCTTGTTGCTTCATCTTATTCTGAGACCTCTGCAAGTGGAACTTAAGTATGTTAATAGCCTCTTCTCTTACCTTCAAAGACCTGGCCACTGCTTCCACCCTGCTTTTTCCTCCCAAGTATGGAACATGGATAAGTAGTGGCTGACCATAAAACACTTAAAATGGAGTAGTATTGATTGAGGTGTGATAGTTTGTATTGTACCACAATTATGCCATAACTAACCATTTAGACCACTCTTTAGGCTGCTCTCCAACCATACACCTCAAATAGCCCTCAAGATATCTATTCACAACCTCTGATTTCCCATTAGTTTGAGGGTGATATGAAGTAGAAATTAAGAGCTTTACTTTGTAACAGCTTGAAAAGTTCCTTCCAAAACCTACTCATGAATATCTTATCTTTGTCAGACACAATTTTTTCAGGTAGCCCATATAGCCTATAAACTGTATCCAAGAAAATTTGAGCCACTTGTGCAGCAGTGAAGGAGTGTGACAAAGCAATGAAATGAGCATACTTGCTCAGCCTGTCCACCACAACCAAAATTGTATCCTTGCTTTAAGACTTGGGTAGGGCTTCAATAAAATCCATTGATATGCCTTTCCATACCCCTTGTGGAATGGGCAATGGCTGCAACAGACCAGGGTAATATGACAAATCAGGTTTGTTTTTCTGACAAACCAAACAGTCCCTTATCAGTTGCTTGACTTCTCTTCTTAGCCCCTTCCAATAGAACAAAGCTACCACCTTTTGAGTAGTCGGTTGTATGCCTGAATGACCACCAATGACACCTTCATGAATATGTTTAAGCAACTCAGTCTGCAATTGGATCGTATACACCTTGATAGATCTTATGAGCCGGTTAAGATCAATAGAATGTTTATGTAAACACAAACAAACTAATAGAAACTCTGATAATAAGATTAATGTTTACGCGAAATATAAACACTAAAATTGAAAGAAGAATTACTAATAATACTTGATCCTCTATGGATCTTTGATTCAATAAAGAAAATGTTTTTCTAATCAGTTGTCACAAAAGTGAAGCCGTATGTTTCTTTTATAACATAAGAAACCCTAATACGGCCCAGCTAAGAAAACGTATAAAGATGATATGCACTATCACTTCCTAATATAACTCATGCATATCCTTATCATCTAATAATACAGAAACAAGATAAACACGACCAGACCTAACATAGAAGGTCAACCAGACCTAATATACTATACCAGATCTAAATATAACTACAAGACCTAACTGTTACATTACAAGACCTAACTCAAACCAGACTTAACACTATCGGCAGCAACCAGAATATCTTATTTCCTTAGATCCTAACACTCTGTCATCTTCAGTCCTTCTTGTTTTGTAATAATCAAATCATAATTCCCAACAATCTTCCCCTATTTGATATTACAAAACTGTCTTCAATGCTTCCCCTTGAACAATGCTTCCCCTTGAACATGCTACCATAAGTAATAACCTGCAACACTCATTACTCCTCCCCTAAACTTGTGGTTGACCTAGTGGATCGGTAAACTAGGTTAACCTCAAGTTTCCTGAACGTGATAGAGCTTTAACTTCTCAGGCTTGAGGACTGCGACTTAGCAGCAGCAATAATTAGTAACCAGCAGCAACATCCATAACCTGCAAGATTCCAACCTCTATAGCATCCAGCAGCAACTTCAATAGTTCAGCAGGAATAGGAAATCTTCTTCAAAACATATAAGCTGGTCACCATGACATTCACTTGAACTTGACTGCTACTTATGACAATATGTACATCAAATCACTTTAAGTTTCATACTATTCTCATCACATCCAGGTGTGTGAACTCCTGTGAGAGGTGAATCATTGAAAATTAATGGATTTGATGTCTCTTTACCAATAGCCATCACTACTGGAGTAGCCAAATGTTTTGGTGTTTAAGACCATGGTACATTGATAACCATATGATTTTAAGTAAATCATCAACTATAAACGGATTTGAGTTGTCTTTACCTGTAGCCGTTTGCTCAGGACTAGCCAATTCTTAGGTTGAAGATAACCTTTGGTGAATTGATTACCAAATATGGTTTTCCACTGCCTTTACCACAAGCCATATACAAGTGGGCTAGCCAATTCTTTGGAACCCCCAAAAGGAGTAAAATCCATGGCGAATTGAAAACCATTCAACTCTCAGAAATTAATCATCGGTGAGTTGAGTACCCTATAGTTTTGAGCAAACTATTACAGCTTCCAACGGATTTGAGAATCACACCAGAGCCGTACCCTCATGGTGAGTCAACTCTTTCTTGTCGATTAGACATGGTGAGTTGATTACCATTTATTGTGTGGTTAAAAACCAACACTGGACCTGCACAAAAGTTAGTAGACAAAAAGAAAGAAAATAAACATAAAAGAAAATAAAGAAAGAAATTTTTTTTTTTTTTTTTTTTTTTTTTTTTTTTTTTTTTTTTTTTTTTGATAAAAAAAAATAATAAACCATAGATACCACCAATGAGCAGCAGAATTCCCACACATAGTCCTACTCTGCTGATGTCTGCACCAACCAGACTTAATTCACCATAAACCAGACCCAACTTTGCCTTAGCAGATAACCACAGAACAAGCACCACAAGCGACCAGAACTAAGAATCCACGTCACCAGACTTAACTCATGGTGGACCAATAATACCAATTCGAATAAAATAATTGAAAACATACGAGGCCCACTTGCATAACCAGTAATCGACAAACCAATCCTTAACAAAAGTCAACAATAGCTGCAACGAATCATTCCAAGCAGCAAACGATAAAACCAATTGACCCATCAATACTTCATTTGATTAATGAACTAATGAATCAATCTAGTGAATTTGACCAATAACAGTCGACCCATGTGATGTTATACGACAAAGCAATTCACATCATTTGCCCATAAATCAGCTCCCACGTGATGACATTGAGTAAACATTAGCATTTGACCACATTAATTGCAACCTACGAATTCAACGCCATATAATGTGTGAAGCAATCATTATATCACTACTGATGTCCCCACAATCAATGTCATTCACTTGCATAAACCAATGTCCCACACTTAAATATTCGATCAGCAGTAACCACTCAAGCAACAAATTCAACAGCTGCATTATTTTAGTTAGTGATCACAAAAAAACTAAAAAAAAATTGTTAGTTAGCACAAAATATACAACAATAAGCCTCCCCTTAAGCTTATACCTCCCCTCAAACACGGCAATGATGACATCCATCATTTCTCTTGAATCCCTTTCTCAAATAATGACCATTGTTTTGCCAAGACCAACCTCCTGTGTTCTGAACATCATGATCCCATCTTTGCCCCACCATATACCTTGGGTCATAATAACCAGGCCAAAAACCATTCTGAAAGTAAGTACTAGTAGGTATGAAGAATGGTCTAGCAACATGTCTTTTCCAATTGGGTCTGCTGGTTTTATGTGTTGCTTGTGGAACATATGGGGGAATATCATTAACATTGGTCCACATTGGTCTAGATCTCTTTTGGTAAGTACACACACCCATTCTCTTCTCATGAAAATCACAATCCTTAATGAGATGAGACTTACTACCACACACAAAACAAGTTTTCTTCTTAACATTACCAGCCTTTTTATTAAAACAACCATTCTTATTACAAGAAGTCCTAGAATTGTATGTATTCTTATCAGATTTATTACAAGTGAAACTAGGTAAATCTTGAACAACAATGGGTTCTTGTTTGGGTGCCCTAACTTTGGATTCAATCTCATCTTTACTCATGGATGTGGAAACACTAGAAGTAGAAGTAAAGGAGGTAGACTCAGTTGAGATGGACTCTGAGCTTTTAACATTAAAAACACTGGGGGCAGAGACATTGACCTTGGAAGACTTGTCACTTGAATCACATGAAACAAAGTCTTTAGACTCTGGTTCTGAGGACTTGACACTTGTGGAACAAGAGACAAAGTCATCAGGTTCAGGCAAGTCATTTGACTTTTTGCCATAAGTCATGTGTGATTCATCCAAGTCTAATTCAAGGGCTGTGTGCATAGGAACAGGCTTAAACACTCCTCTTATAGGAGGAGGAACAGCATTCATTCCTCCTTCTTTGACAAACTTAACAGGAATTTGATAGTCTACAGGTTCAGGGTCAAAAATACTATACTCATTAGGGTCATAAACTTGATCTGGCCCTATATAATCTCCAAACCCTAAACCAATTTTAGTTTTTATTGACATAGAACTATCAATTAACTTGTTTAGGTTTTTAGATGTTTCTTTCCATTTATCAAACCTAGTCAAGGAATTGTCAAGCTTAGTCTGTAATTCCTGATTTTCTAATTTGACCTTAGCATTTTGAGACTCAGAATATTTAAGCTCATCAGTAGAGATTTGTAAATCTCTTTCCAACACCCTAATTTTCTCTTCATATGCTAACTGATTTGCTTCGTGCCAGGCTTTTTGTTTTTCCAAAGTTTTAAGAGCATTTTTATAAGCTTTAACTTCAACAAACAGTTTATTATACTCAGGCTCTATTTCATCATATTCTTTCTTAAGTAGAGCATATAAGTCATGACAACCAAAAAGACAATTTTGTACCTGAGATGGGAAACCCATCAAGCCAGATTCCTCAGTCGCAGTGATCTTGACCTCCTGGAACTCCTGCTTGAGCATAGGCTTTATCATCTTCTTGGACTTATCATTCCCTCTAAACTTAGCTTTTACAGCAAGCCAGATTTCTCTAGCATCATGCATGTGATGAAAGTCACCCATGTGATCTTCTCCGAGAGCCCGAAGCAAAAGTTCTCTTGCCTTCTTCTCCCTTTGTACAGCAACATGCTCCTCAGCTGATTCAGGTGGAAGAATGATGATGTTCCCCTTTTGATCTTTACCAATCCTCTTCTTGCTATTCCCATTAAGGATAACATCCCACAGATTATGATCCCTGTTGGAGATCCATTGTTCCACCTTCATAGCCCATTTCTCATATTCATCTGTTTTGAGTGAAGTCATTTTATTTCGGTTTAAGAAAATGGTATGAAAAAGGTTTCTTCTTTGACAATTCCACCAGACTGAATTAAGTCAGGTGACCAGACTTAATTTCTGAAACCAGACTTAACAAATAACCAAGACTAATCGGTCCCACAAAAACGAGTCAACAATAGCAGCAATAGCACAAATCGAATCTTCGCTGTCCCCACGATGAATCAGTTTCTTCGTTGACAGTAACAGCAGCGAACACCAGACAACTTAAATCTATCAGCAGAAACGAAAAATACCAGTACAAACCAAGAGCAGCAGATCAAAACCAATAAATATTAAAGCAGCAGAATCAATTGAACACAGCCACCACCAAAATTAATCAACCCAAAATTAAATAAATAACAGCAAAGTAGCGTTCAAACGTTGACCAAAACAAATTAATTCTTGTTCCGAAAAACGATAATCAGTGCTTCTGTCCACCACGTGTGTCAAGCGTATGACACAGCCTTTTAATTCAACTACAATAGCCACAAACTGACAAACTCTTCTTTAATTTATACGAGAAAAACAGCAGCCCACAATCATTAATAGGTACGAGGTTTATTAATTAGCAGCCCCACTTTGCCACTAACGACAAACGAGTCAATCACAATTAAACCACAAGCGAACAACAACGAATTCAAGTACCACTATCACACAGCGACAAACAATTATCCCACTTGTTCAAACTTTGAATGCAGCAACAATAAATTCTACCGACCAATTGATTTAACCTTTGACTCACTTATTAATTATTCGACCAATTAAAATCAGACGACAAAATAAAGTCGATACCTTAAGAATTAAAAGTGATGAACATTATCAATCATAAAACCTTTACCAGATCTGCTTCCAATCGAACTGCTCTTCTTTCACAGAGTCTCTAACCCGCTCTGATACCACTTGTTGGATCGTATACACCTTGATAGATCTTATGAGCCGGTTAAGATCAATAGAATGTTTATGTAAACACAAACAAACTAATAGAAACTCTGACAATAAGATTAATGTTTACGCGGAATATAAACACTAAAATTGAAAGAAGAATTACTAATAATACTTGATCCTCTATGGATCTTTGATTCACTAGAGAAAATGTTTTTCTAATCAGTTATTACAAATGTGAAGCCGTATGTTTCTTTTATAACTAAAGAAACCCTAATACGGCCCAGCTAAGAAAACGTATAAAGATGATATGCACTATCACTTCCTAATATAACTCATGCATATCCTTATCATCTAATAATACAGAAACAAGATAAACACGACCAGACCTAACATAGAAGGTCAACCAGACCTAATATACTATACCAGATCTAATTATAACTACAAGACCTAACTGTTACATTACAAGACCTAACTCAAACCAGACTTAACACTATCGGCAGCAACCAGAATATCTTATTTCCTTAGATCCTAACACTCTGTCATCTTCAGTCCTTCTTGTTTTGTAAAAATCAAATCATAATTCCGTTTAAGCAACTCAGTCCTCAATTGCTTATCATTCCCAACCACCAGTCTATTCTTTCTTACAGCTGTCCATTGACTCAAACATAATGCTTCTTTGCAGACTGCCCATTCTGCAATTTGAGTTCAATGTCTTGAACTTGTGCATCAGTTTCCCAACTTCTTACTATCTTATCATAGAGATTAGTGGTAATTGTAGAGACAGCTATGGCCAATAACTAACCATGACCTTCAAGTCTAGAAAGGGCATCAGCTGCAACATTGTCACTACCCTTCTTGTATACCACTTCATAATCAAACCCCATCAGTTTAGCAACCATTTCATCTGAGCTGGAGTAGATATCCTTTGATCCAATAGGTACTTTAGACTAAAATGATCATTCTTAATCACAAAATGTCTGTCAAATAAGTACCCTTTCCACTTCTCCAAAGCTAAGATCACTGCTAGAAATTCCTTCTCATAAGTAGAAAGTGACTGATGCTTTTGTGAAAGTGACTTACTGAGATAGGCTATAGGATGACCATCTTGTAATAACACAGCTCCCAATCCCATTCCAGAGGCATTTATCTCTATAACAAAGGGCTTAGAGAAATCAGGTAGGCTGAGAACTAGAGCTTTTACCATAGCTTCTTTCAAAGTTTGAAAGGCTGTTTGAGCTTGATCATTCCAACTATACCCATTCTTCTTTAACAGCTGGGTCAAAGGCCTGCTCAATGTAACATAGTTCTTTATGAACCTTTTATAGTAGCCAGTTAAACCAAGGAAGCCTCTCAATTGCTTGATGTTCTTAGGTTGTGGCCAACTTTCCATGGATTTGATCATATAAGGTTCTGTGGCCACTCCTTCAGCAGAGATCACATGTCCTAAGTACTCCACATGACTTGTGCCAAACACACATTTTCTCTTCTTAGCATATAGCCTGTGGTGTCTCAGTGTTTCCAATACTTGAGTCAAATGCTGCACATGATCATTTAAGCACTTGTTGTACACCAAAATGTCATCAAAGAACACTAGTGTATACTTTCTCAAGAATGGTCTAAAAATTTCATTCATCAAGGCTTGAAAGGTAGATGGAGCATTTGTTAAGCCAAATGGGATCACAAGAAATTCATAATTCCCTTCATGAGTTTTGAAAGCAGTTTTAGCCACATCATCTTCAAACATCCTGATCTGGTGATACCCTGATCTCAGTTCCAATTTAGAAAACACAGTTGCTCTATGAAGTTCATATATCAATTCTTTAATCAATGGGATAGGGAACTTATCTTTTATAGTACTCTTGTTAAGCTGACTGTAGTCTATACACATTCTCCATGTGTTGTCTTTTTTCTTGACCTACCACATGAGATGCAAAAGGACTATGGCTTGTTTGGATCACTCCAGCCTCCAAAAGCTCTTTTATCATTGCCTCAATAGCATCCTTTTGAGTAGGAGGATGTCTATAAGGCCTAATATTAACTGGTGGATTTCTTTCAATTAGTGGTATCCTATGGTCATGAGACCTTGGTCGGGGCAACTCTTTAGGTATTGCAAACACATCCTCAAAAGAGTCAACTACAGCTTGCAATTCATTTGCAACTGCATCTGAGTTATTTTCTTTAATTGACTACAAATCCAACCTAGTGTTTGGATACACACACAACATCATCATCTCAGCCTGTTGTGGTTGTTCCATTATCTGCAATTGTTTCTTCCCTTCCATCCGATGAATTGGAGTCTTTGAAGTACCCCTCAAAACCATCTTCTTATTGTTGTGTGCAAATTCCATTATCAGCTCTTTGAAATTGCACTTCATATCTCCCAAGGTTGATAACCAGTGAATGCCCAATACCATTTCACAACCACCAAGTGGCAGTAGCATCACATCAGTAGTGAATGTCTCACCTTTCATTTTCCATTGGAAATCCTTGCATTCTCCTATACTAACAAGCTGTTTACCACCAGCCACTAACACCTTCAATGGGCTTGTCTGTTTCACCTTGCAACCTATTTTTTTAGCCACATTGACATCCAAAAAATTGTGGGTGGACCCTGAATCCACCATGCTACAATACCAACCACCCTCATGGTCTTAAAAGAACTTACACCAGTAAAAGCATTTAGTGAAATTTGAGGCTGCATATCACTAATATCACTCAATTCCGCCAATTCCTCTTCACCATCAACAAATTCCTCATCATCATCCATAGGCAAAACCACTAATTAGTATAATTGTCCTTCACACTTGTGACCAGGAACACACTTCTTATCACAATAGAAACATAGGTTCTTTGCACTTTTTTCCTCATACTCTTTTTGAGTCAATTGTTTCCTCATTGGTGGCCTAACTGGGGTTTCTGGGTTAGACTTCCAAGAGTTACTTGGACCAGGTAAAGCCAATAATGGTTGTTTGTTAACTCATCCTACACCATTACTAGGCCCAAATCTACCCACATTTTGACTCACAAAGGGTCTGTTCTTTTTCTTAACAGCCTCTAATGTAGCTTCTTGAAGGCAAGTTAGACAATATGCATCAGATAATGTTTTTGGCTTAAACATCCTGACACTCATTTCCAATTCAGTAGGTAACCACCCCCCCCCCCAAAGTACAAACTAAGGGCATGTTCCTCACTAACATCCACCCTACACAACAACTTATTAAACAAATCTTGATACTCCTTAGCATTTTTCTCATATTTTGCATTTTTCAATTTAGCCATTGGATCTTCAAATATAGAAACAAATCTTTTAACAATGGCCTCTTTATATTCATTCCAATCCACATTATCACCGAGAGACTTAGTAAATTGTCTATGCCACAATAATGCCTTATCAAACAAGTGAACAAAGACAATTTTTACCTTTTCTTCTTCTGGTGTGTTGTCAATGGCAAAGAACTGATCACACTTAAACACCTAACCTCTGACATCTTCACCCAGAAATTTGGGGAATTCCACCTTCGCCAACCTACTGAATTGATTAGCATTCCTTCCACCTCCATTATTGAGCACTTGATTATTCTGAATACTCAAAGCTGTGATCGTATTGTTCATGGTTAACAAAGATTTTCTGATCTCAGTCAATGCATCTTCAAGAGTCTGTCTTGAAACCCATTCTTCACCATTACTGGTGTTGGTGACCCTAGTTGTAGGGTCCATATCTTGTATGCTATTGTTAATTGATTGTGAATAGTTATCAATTGCTACTCCTTTTTCTTCCGTTGAGCAACAATGGACAACTCTTAACCGTTTCTTGGCCAAATCAAGTCAAAACTGATCATTGGTTTGAAAACAGGGGATAATGTGCTATTCTCGTGATCGTGATGAGTACTTGACACTTAGTCGTGTTTATGAAAGGATAGCATACAACAAATCAGAGTACCAGTGTAGTACTTCTGATTTCTTGAAAAATTCTCGCCGGAAAACTAAAAGTTTCGCCGGAATTTGAACAGAATGATCGGAATGGTAATCAGTTGCCAAGAGCGAAGGCTATGATACCACTTGATGCACAACACTTCTAGGATTCACTAAAGAATCGTAATAAGGCAACAGTAAGCTAGGAAACTCAATGAAGAAGAATGAGAATCGGTAGTTTTATTGTTATGGCGGGAAAAGTGGTTAGGAAGTTCAAATGGTGGTTACAATGGAATGAGTAAGTTTGTTACAGATGAAAAGTGAGAAAGTTTATACAAAATCAAGCTAAGTAAATGAAATACAAGTGATGACTATTTAAAGGGGAAATTGGGCGCCAAAAGTAGTTAAGATCATATGTGAGTGTTTTGGGAATACTCACGTGCACCTCACATGACCGGTTAAACTGTTCATGTGCACCTCACGTGCCAACACTACTAACTCATATACTCTTACTCGTGTCAGGTATTGAATTATATATGTTTTGTAAACTTATTAGTATGTGATTGTTATTGAAATTTTAAGGTTTAATGTATGTTTGTATTAACTATTAAACTTTTTTATTAGTGTCAGGTAGGGTGTCATAAAATCCGAACCGATCCGAACCCGAACCCGAACCCGAATATGGCTATTCGGGTCGGGTCAGTCGGGTTCAAATTTATATTCGGGTCAATAGGGTCAACCCGAATTGACCCGAGTTCTAAACAAGGTCGGGTTCGGGTTTAATATATGTATCTTACTCGGGTTCGAGTCAACCCGAGTGACCCGAGTTTGATTGTTTTTCTTTCTAATTTTTATGTATTCCAAGTTTGAACACCAAAATTGTATCATTTTTAAACGGCTTAGACCCGAACCCGAGTTGACCCGAACCCGAATTGACCCGAGTTCTAAACAAGGTCGGGTTCGGGTTTAATATATGTATCTTACTCGGGTTCGAGTCAACCCGAGTGACCCAAGTTTAATTGTTTTTCTTTCTAATTTTTATGTATTTCAAGTTTGAACACCAAAATTGTATCATTTTTAAACGGCTTAGACCCGAACCCGAGTTGACCCGACCCGAGTGACCCAAGTTCTAGACAAGGTCGGGTTCAGAATGTTTTTTTGAGCCTTGACCCGACCCGATTGACCCGAACCCGATCGGGTCAACCCGAATAACACCTCTAGTGTCAAGTGAATCGAACTATCGCAATCTACTTAAATGAAAAACCGGTTTAACTTGACGGTGAGACCGGTCGAGCCGGTGACTCGACCAGGTTTTAAAAACATTGGTTAAAAAACCTAACTAACATCAAAGGGCTTCTGTCTCAATAATAACTTATATTGTGTGAGAAACTCCTCAATCAAATAGTTATGAGTTCAAGTCTTACTTAGTACTTTGAGATAGATTTACGATATAAATATTATGACATAATTAAAATTGTAGTTTAAAAAAAAAAAAAAAAAACTACACAAATTTACCACCCATAGTTTTACGACCATAGTATTTAAACAAGTAAAAATAGTAAATCACATGTTCCATCGTATACAACACACATGACACATGTATCCCAATCTCTTAAAAAAAACCAACACTTTTCCTTTAATGATGGCTTCTTCACGTTTCCTTCTAATACAAATAGGAGGATGTCCGATGACCAATTTCACATTTTCACCCACCAATCTCTCACCCAATAACAACAACGTACTTATCTTTAATTCAAATTAATATAGTAATTTATTAAATTACCCTTGTTATTTAATACTAACTCATTAGTCATTAATATTTGTTGTGGTTCACAGTTGTCATACTTTAACAAGCAGCAACAACAACAGAGAAGAAGCATGCCACTGCTAGCTACAACTGAAAAGAAACCTGCTGTTTTGGATAAAAGAATGCTGGTTAGTAATTTTATTTTATTAGTTTGTTGTTTTTTATTAAAAAAAAAGAAAGAAAGATTTGATTTGGTTTTGTTTTGTTTTTTAATGTTGTACTGCAGGTGTTTGTGCCGCCTCATCCGTTGATTAAACATTGGGTTTCTGTGCTTAGAAATGAGCAAACTCCTTGTCCTATCTTTAGTAAGTCTTCTTTGATGATTTTTTTTTTTTTTTTTTTTTTTTTTTTTGAACATGCAATTTGATGGAGATGGTCTTGTTAGCTTTAGTTATACAAATATGGTGTTAAATTTAGTTACTTTGTATTTTATTTTTATTTTAATCCAAGTAGTTGTTACTTGTAAATCTTCTTTGATTTTATTTTTGTTTTTTCTTTAGATACTGATTCTGCATTTTTATTTAGTGTTTGATTTAGTTTTTTGCTAGTTTTCTTTTATAAATTGAACTAATGTACATGCAATTGGATGAAGATGCTATTATTAGCTTTAGTTATACAAATTTGGTGTTAAATTTAATTAGTTTTTATTTTTATTTTTTTATTATTTTTTTAATTGGGATTTATAGTTTTTATCCAAGTAAACATGTAGTTTTCTTGGATTAATTTGATTCTTTATTTTTGTTTAGTTTGTGATTAGATTTTGCTACTTTTCGTTTCGGGTTTCTTTGTTTTTATTGGATTTTTGTGATTCTGCATTATGGTTTAGAGAATGTGGCATGCAATTAGACGGACATGATCTTCTTAGCTTTAGTTATTGGAAATTTTTTCTTTTGAGTTAAGTAAAGATGTAAGATTTCAGGTATTTGTTCATAGCTTATAGATTCAGAATGTGACATGAATTGGATAGACTTGATTTTGTTAAAGATCCTAATTGATTGACTGAAGGTAGTATGAGCTTCAAATAAAGATTTGATTAATCAAGCAAAGTGTGTCTCTTTTATGTTTTCAAAAGTCTATTTATGGTGTGGGCTATTACAAGTTAAATACTATATTCTTTTGTTTTTAGTGTTAATCATCTAGTGTTATATTATTACAGTACAAGTGCAGTAATATCGATCGAGCTCAAGTCGATCGAGTAGGGAATCGATTTCCCTTACTGTGGGACTTGATCGACCAATTCGATCCCCCCTTACTTGGTCACAATGCCGATCGATATTTCACAAGTTTGCTTCTTCTTTTTTTTCTTTTTTTTTCTTTGTATTTGAATTAATACAACCTCAAAACTGGTTACACCATAACAAAATAAGCAAGAAAGAAAGAAAGAAAGAAAGAAAAAGAAAAAGAAAGCGTAATTGAGCTGGATCACAAGTGTAATTGAGCTGCTTACCGTGTTATTGTTATTGAAGGTAAAGAAAGAAAGAAAAAGAAAGTGGATGATATTGATGATGATACGTGTATGTGATAGGAAAGCTAATTTGTATATATTTATATTTATAAATGTGAATATGATGACTCTTGTTATTGTTATCTCTAATACTTAATAAATTTAGAGAACACATTTAAAAAAAAAAAAAAAAAAAAAAAAAAAAAAAAATAGAACTTGGTCGCCCTTACTGGGGCACCTAATCGCCTGTAGGTCGCTGGAGAGAGAAAGCTGACGTGGCAGAGAAAAATGGGGGAACTTGGTCGCCTTACTGCATGTAGTATTATATTATTACAAGTTAAATACTATATTCTAGTGTTAAATCATCTAGTGTTAAATACTACGTATATCATTTCATCTGTTTGTCAAATCACGTGTTACATTATTGCTCATAAGGTTTTTATTTTATCTGTCATGTAGAGAACGCCATGGCTGAGTTGGGAAGGCTGCTTATGTATGAAGCATCCAGGGATTGGCTGGTATGCACTATTTCTGTAATTTTTATTGATAATAGAGCCGTACCAAGTTATAGGAATAAATCATTTATTTGCTGATTTGTTGGCGTATGACCCTAGACAGACATAAATTCTAAAATGAAGCATATTTGTCCCGTTTTTTGCAGCCTACCGTTTCAGGGGAGATTCAGTCCCCACTCGGGGTTGCTGAAGTGGAATTCATTGATCCAAGAGAACCTGTAGCGGTTAGTATATTGATGCCCTTTTAGTATGCTTTGTTATATGACTTGAGTTTAACTTTAAAGATCATGATAAAAGGGTATTCAATCATGCATCATAGTTAACTAACTACAGTAATATAATTAGCCACACTTAACGTGCAGGTTATTCCCATTCTGAGAGCTGGGCTTGCTCTTGCTGAGCATGCATCATCCATCTTACCAGCAACCAAGACATACCACCTTGGTAATTAATAATATTGTTTAATTCATTAATATTCGTGTGTAACGTATTCTCAAGTTTTACATAAAGTTAGCACCTACCGCTTATTTTTGTCTCATCTATCTTTTTTTAACTCTTAGGTGTTAGCAGAAATGAGGAGACGCTTGAACCAACGGTTTATTTGAACAAGTAAGAAGTTCCAACTAGGGTCATAATTCACTACATTATTTGTTTGATTTCTTTTAAAATTTTAGGTCTTAACCATGCTTAACTTCTGATGGCTCTTGATGTTCCTTTCGCAGGTTACCGGACAAGTTTTCTGAAGGAACTCGAGTGTTTATTGTGGATCCCATGCTAGCAACAGGTAGTTATTTTCATTTCTACATTGAAGTCTGCACTTTATAAAATACTCTGTAATATTTATGTTTCATTGCCATTCTAATAATTTTCTTTTTGTATTTGAATTATCTTTAGGTGGCACGATAGTTGCAGCCATCGACTTGGTCAAAGAACGTGGAGTTGACAATCAGCATATCAAAGTGGTAAGTAGATTAACCATTTGTATTCTGCTCTATCTTTTTCTGCTCGCAATAATGTTAAGTTGCCTATTTGCCCATTACCATCAGTTTCTCGTTCCTTGGTATTGTCACGGGTCACTAATTATATTTTGGCGATGCATGTAGGTATCTGCTGTGACTTGCCCTCCAGCCCTCCAAAAGCTGAGCGAGAAGTATCCGGGGTACAGTATTACTAAAACTCAAAAACCATTGACACATGATCACTTTTATCTTCTGAGATTAATGTTATATATATTTTATCCACAGGCTTCATGTATATGCTGGAATCATTGATCCAACTCTTACTGATAAAGGGCAAGTATATTTATAAAATAAACAAAATAATTATATTGTGTTATTGAGTTCTAAAGCTCGTGTTTAAATGGTGATTTCAGGATGATAATCCCGGGACTTGGAGATGCAGGAGACCGAAGCTTTGGTACATAATTACTTAACCAAAGGAAGTTTTGTGGAACATGTAGCTTGTTGAAAATTGCAGTCTTTAGGTCTTTTGGCAGAAATTTTGCTCAAAGAGTTATGTTTATCGAGTCTTTCTATCTGAAATGTTAATTATCATGGGTCGATGACAAGTACTTGTTTAATAATTATGATCATCTTTTTTTGGTTACATGAGCCTTCTTTGTGGATCTTCAGGGGTTCGGTCCCAAACCGGACTCAAACCTTTTGGCTACTGATTTTTCCCTAAGCATCTTAAAATTAGAATAATACATAAATTATATATTGATTTTTTGACCTTACGGGACTAGTAACCAATTTAATCGAGCTCTTCATTGTGGGTTTGAAACTCGCTTATTTGGTGTGCACTGAATCTGCATTTGAAACGATATTGGGATTTCATAGAGGTGCCAAACCAGGAATGTATTTTGACCCATCTTTTATATACTCGTAAAACAGTTTTGACCCATCTTTTATATCTCGTAAAACAGTTTTGACCCATTGATCTGACTTGTTTAAGAGCAATTTAATTTCTTTTGTTTGTTTGTGTCATAAATAGTTAAATACAATTTACCATTACCAATATATACATTAACCAACCCTATTTCACTATTCATTAGAATTTCAAAACTCCGTTACACAACCCCGTTTCGTTATTTAATTTTGTCTTTTACACCAAATTTAACAAATATTTTTGGACTAGCCAAATACGCCCGCTATGCAGAAAGTAAAAATTAATTTAGGCAAAGTTATTGTACGAGACTTTTTAAACAACTAAATGATATTACCAATTACAATGTTGAACGTATTTCCGAATACTTCCTTTTTTAAACAACGACCGGATACTTTGGGTCGTTTATGAGTCATATCATAAAATGCATATCGGCCATATGCCAATTGGCGGTTCAAAAAAAAAAAAAAAAAAAAAAAAAAGGCAAACGACACAACACCTGGTGCATTTGACGAGTACTTGCGAATTGGTGAACGTTGTTCATGTGAATTTTTACAAAACTTCACTAGATATCCAACATATATATGTATTGCACGAAGAAAAACATGGACTCCTGAAAATGCTGGGAAGCATTGATTTTATGCATTGTGAATGGACAAACTGCCCGAAGGCCTTACACGGGATATTCAAAAGACATGATCATAAATAGAAGCCGTTGTGTCATATAATTTGTGGATTTGACATGCATATTTTGGTATTTTGGGGGCAAATAACGAGCTCAATGTTTTATATGGTTTACCGTTATTTGATGACCTTCTTGCCAATATAGTTACGGAAGCTCCACTTCTAGTAAATGGAAAAACATACGAAAGAGGTTACTATTTAGCAGATGCAATTTATCCTCAATTGTCTACATTTGTCAAATTGTTTTCTATTGCAAGTGATGAAAAAACAATGAAATTATAAAGAGTTCAAGAAAGTGAAAGAAAAGTTATTGAACGAGCAGTCCTACAAAGGTCGTTGGAAAATTATATAACTTGCACGTGCTTACCACACTACGAAGAATCATGTATTGTTGCATCATATTACATAACATGGTACTGAAATATTAAAATTTCGCAGTTAGTGAATTTAACGAATTGTACGTTTCTTCACAACCAAATATCCAACGTACTTGGGTCGAACAATGCGAGATACATTGAAGGAAAAATAAATAACTTTAGAATAGAATAGTACACAACGACCTTCAACAAGATATCATGGAACATTTATAGAACCTTGATCACTAAATTGTATTTCGTTTATCAATGTATCTTCTATTTTTATTTTTTTTATGTCTTTTTTTTTTTTTTTTTTAATGAAATTTTAATTTTAGTTTAATGTGTTGTTTTAGTTGAATAAATGAAAAATAAAAATAAAATAAATAATAATAAAAATTGTGAGGTCCATAAGTGTCCTATGGCACCAGAAATGATGTTGTAGGAAGGAGGGTGTTCCGTGCTGAATTATAGGTTCTGGTGTTATAGGAAAAAGTGCTGAAGTAGCAACATTTTTACCTATGTCACCATGTGTACCTTGTGCTCTTAGACTGCTAGGTAGTAACATGCCAAAACCCCCTTTTTATGTCAACTCACCACAACCTCAGCATTCTCACTTTTAATAACCGCACACCAAAATACATTCATAACTCAAAGCGAAACACCTCTTTTGGGACCCATCATTTTATTTATTCAAACAACCTAATTTTTCATTCACTCAAATAAATATATAAATTAAAATACAAAAACAAAAAAAAGGGTAAATTGCAAATTTGGTCCCTTAAGTAACACGAATGCGCAAGGATCACACTGAGACGATTCTTTTTTTGCAAAACAAACATTAATGTTCCATATTTTTGCAAAAAAGCCACCTAGACGCACTGTTGACTAACTTTCGTTAGTTTGCCTCGTTAAGTGCCACGTTAGTGAGGGTAGTAGTGTCATTTCACAGTTCATAAATATTATATTGTCGCCAAACTTACGATATCAACGCGACATGACCTCAATGGCTAAATTTTCAAAGTAAAATTTCATGTTTGCACCCATAAACCCCCCATACAACCCAGCTTTTAAACCACGACTCGACAACAAAAAAAAAACACGGTATTTCAAAATGCAATCACCACCACATTCACCAAACACCGCAATAATCACCACCACCATAACCACAACCACCACCACCAACAACCACCAAGAAACATCAACTTTGATCACCACAACGAAAAAACAACTCCCACAACAACGTCCATGACCACGTTGTCAATCACAAGACACAAAATTCTGTTACTACAATAACTACACCACTTCACAGCCTCGTCACTTTTGCAAAAGCTGTCGTAGACACTGGACTCATGGTGGCGTTCTCCGTAACATCCCTGTTGGGGGTGGTACTCGTAAAAACACTAAAAGACAAAAACTCATCAACCCCACCACTTCTTCTCCGGTGGAGTACCAGAGCCTGGTGCCACCTCCACCTGTGGATGCTGCCGGAAATGTGATGGTTCCGTTTGAAGGAAATGGGTTTATGTCGCACTTGGAGGTTGTTGGGTTTGAGGATGGTGTTTGGCCTTTTTGTGGCAGTTAATGTAATGTCTTAGCTTAATGTATGTCTTTTGATTGTAGTGGTTAATGTACCCTATCTTTTGGTTAATGGTTAACTCTATGGATGTAAATTTAACTAATCTTTTGGATACTTGTTATCTTTTGGCAGTAATTACCCAAAATTGCCCAAATTGACAATCCTGTTTGACTTTTGCAAATGAATGTACATGCATAAAATTACCCAAAATTGCCTAATTTGTTGGCTTCCATTAGATTACAGAAAAGGTTATGCAAGCATTTACCCTAGTAAATTATTACACAACCAGTAGATAAAGTTTAGAATAACTAGATATTGTTATAATCTTTCACTACAACACCATAGTAGAAGTATAATAGTTTATTGAAGTAAACGTAAAAGCATAAGCATTATTCAGCATCATCCTTAGTTTTCTTGTCAGCCATCAGTCTTCTCCTCTTGATTGATCTTCCTTGGTCTTCAAACTTTTCGTCTACAACCACTCCATCTTGCCCAACTCCATTTTTTGCAAGCACTTCATTCGGCTCATCTCCCTGTTTAGCAACCACTTTATCTGTAATCACATCTCCATCAACAGCTGACATAAATCCCTCCTGTCCAACTACTTCAGCACACAAATCATCTGGAATCACAACCCCATCAGAAACTAATTGTTCACCATCATCACCATCAACAACCTGTATTGAAAACATGTCTACAGCAAGGACCTCAAGTCAAACCACACAAAAACTAATTGGTTCAGCAAAAATAGCATACAACTTTGTTACTTCTTCAGCTGCAACTACGTCATCATGTTCATCCAATGCTTGGTCAATTTCAGCAAAGATGTCACTAATCTCTTCAGGCTCTTCAGGTTCATCAACTAAATGGTATGGTTCATCTTGCCATTCAACATTTATTCCTTGATCCACCTCTTCATCGCTAATCCAAGTCTCAAGATCCCCTTCCTTTCCACTAATGGTAACACCATCATCTGTGTCATAATCCGTATCATCATAATCCAGCACATCTGTATACCCTAGGGAATCCTCACTTGAATTCTCCACCCCAAACTCTTGGTCAATCTCTTCCAATAACCTTCTGAATTCAAACTCATCACTCAGCCTTTTTTTATGATTTGCAAGCATTTTTTCTACACACAATGTTGGTGGGAACTCATTGTCAGAATCAGTATCATCAACAGCTCCAGCCTTCCCATGTTGGCTTGTCTTATGCCACTCTAACAATGGTAATTTCCCACTGTTTCCAGTCTCACCATCAAGATCCTTTCCAACAGCATCATTGACATCATGATCCACAATTACTTCTATCACCACACCCTTGCCCTTACTCATCATTCGCTCCATCATCTGATACTCTACCAATGAAACACCGGTTCCAATATATAACTCCAATTCTCTAAATCTAGGAACATACTCCACAAGTCTGCTCGCATCTTTTTCAGACATTAGTGGTAGCAAACCATCATCCAATGACTCCGCAGGTATCCTAAAGTGAGTAAACACAAGGGTACGATCAGTGTAACCTAAATCCTGTAACATTTCGTCCAATAAGTTCATGGAGAAAATTTCACAGTGAACTCCGTCAAACCAATCTGTATCTCCAAAAAGATATCTTCTTCTTGGTGGTGAGGTAAATTCACCATTGTGATGGATTTGCAAAGTAAACATGGTTTCATTCAAATCTGTGCAACACATAAAACATCAATAACTTCAATTTCATGGCTTTTGGTTATCTAATGTGTGTATGAACACAATAACAAGTTTTAATATAAAACATAAATACCCCCAAATTTTCTGCATTATACATTATGAAATACAACTCAAACATCGGGATTTTAGAGTTTACAATGTCTGAATCAAAACAGTAACAAGTTTAAATGGAAACACGAAAATGGAACAGAGTATGCTTACCATAAAGGATTCCTAAATCAGGAATCGGGGTACTGTGTGCGCGATTTTGTAAAAACTTAACCATTCTCAAGATCTTTAATTGTGAAATTAATGTTCATGGAAGAAATTGAAACACAAATATAAACTATTGCTTTAAAGGACTAAATTTGTAAAACAATACACTGGCAAGTGACCTGGTTGGCAGGAAAGGGAGTGAAATGACACTACTACCCTCACTAACGTGGCACTTAACGAGATAAATAAAGGGCGTTAGCAAAAAGTCGCTCTCAGTGGCTTTTTTGCAAAAATATGAAACATTAATATTTGTTTTGCAAAAAAAATGGTCTCGGTGTGATCCTTGCGCATTCGTGTTGCTTAAGGGACCAAATTTGCAATTTACCCAAAAAAAATGAAAAAAACTAAAAACAATACAAAAAAAATACAATACGAAAATTAAAAAATACAGTACGATAATTAATTGTCACGTCTTTATTTTTGAAGGATTTCTTCTTTTTGCATGTTGATCATGTAGGCATCCTCGTCCGACATCCTCTCGGTGCTAGTGCCGAGAAACCTCATTTCTTCCAATCCCGTTATTGTTCGGTCTTTCTTCTTCGCCACCTTGTTCGCCGATTTAGCAGCTTCCCGTTTGTGTCTAAATTCATTTTGTAAAGTATCCCCAAAATCTTATGGGTTACTTCCCACGGTGCTCGACGTGGTTTTCGATTTAGTTTTTTTTAAGAGACGTGGTTTTCTGTTGGAAATTAAACCAACAGTTAGTACTGCCAGGTATAAAGTTACAGCTGCTGAAGATTACACCAGCAGTACTAACTGAGTTAGTACTGCTAGTACAGATGGTTAGTACTGATTATGTGATGAAGACAGAAACGCGTGTGGATATATATAGAATAGATTTGATGTATATCTTATATTTATAGATTGATACGAATATTAGTTTACTTGTAAAGGACTCCTTGTGATATAAAAGGAGATCCTAGGTTAGGGTTTCAGTATCCCAGTCATACGTATCTTGTGAAAGCTTCAAGGTTGTTAAACCCTAGTGATAGTCAAAGATCACTCGTATTATAATCAATAATATTGAAGCATTTGGTTCATTACTGTGTTCATACTTTACTATTTCATCATACACTGTTTCATACAATACAACACATATAATCTTCTAAGTGTTAGCTAGTAGATTCCGCATACTAGTTGACATTAACTCAAAGTATCTTCAACACAAGGAGTGTGTTTAGATCCTCTCAAGTGGTATCAGAGCCAGGTTCTGATACTTTGAATTAGAAGATCCAGAAGAACTTTTTCTCTCTCAACAAGGAAGATGGACATGGAAACTTCACAAACCTCAATCCTTGCCAAACTACCAATGCTCAAACAAAACGAATATGATCTCTGGAGGCTCAGAATTGAGCAGTACTTCATGGTGCAAGATTATGCACTATGGGATATCATTCTGCATGGTGATTCTTTTAAACCAACAACTTATGAAGAAACACTTGCTGATGGTACCAAAACTACTAAACTCAACACTGAACCAGTCACCAATGATGAAAGGATCAAGAAGAAGAATGATCTCAAAGCCAAGAGTTTGTTACTCATGGCAATTCCCAATGATCAGGTGTTGAACTTCAGTCATTATGAGACTGCAAAGACACTTTTTGCAGCAATTGTAGAGAGATTTGGTGGTAATGAAGCCACTAAGAAGGCACAAAGGACACTGCTAAAGCAAAGCTATGAGAATTTTAGTGCCTCAAGCACTGAAACTCTTGATCATGTCTTTAACAGGCTACAGAGGATTGTTAGTCAACTTGCTGGGTTGAAGATAGTGATTCCACAAGAAGACCTAAACATGAAGTTTCTCAATAGCTTATCTGCTGAATGGAACACCCATGTTGTTGTTTGGAGCAACAAGCCTGAACTGGAGAAGATGACACTTAATGAGTTGTACAACAATCTTAAGATTGTTGAACAAAAGGTGAAAAAGACAGGAAGCACCAGTTCTGTGTCTGGAAACATGGCATTTTTGTCATCACCCAGCAATAGTAGTCCTGAAGATGATCAAGATGTTTGTACTGCTAGCCCTAAAGTAAGTACTAATTGTGTAAAAACTAGCACTGCTAGCTTGAGTGATGAAACTATCTATGCTTTTGTGTCAAAGCAATCCAGTGAGTCTCAAATCTACAATGAAGACCTTCTTCAAATTCATGAAGATGACTTGGAAGCAATGGACTTGAAGTGGCAAATGGATTTGATAAGCATTAGGGCAAAGAAGTACTTTCAAAGGACAGGAAAGAAGCTTACTTTCAATGGAGGAGATGTTGCTGGCTATGACAAATCCAAGGTGGAATGTTATAATTGTCACAAGATGGGACACTTTGCTAGAGAATACAGAAGCCCCAGACAATAGGACAACAAGGGTAAAGGGTACAAAAGTCAGCAGGGAAACAGGAGAACAGTGAATGTGGAGGAGACTTCTTCCAAGGCAATGGTAGCTGTTGATGGAGCTGGCTTTGACTGGAGCTTCATGGAAGAAGAGGAGGAACCAACCAACTTTGGATTGATGGCCTTCTCAGACTCAGAGGTACATGAGGTTAAAAAGTGTTCTAATTCTTGTCCAGCTTTGAAAGAATATGAGTCTCTTAAGAAACAGTATGATAATCTTAGAATAGAATTTAATGAAGTAAACTTTAGTCTTTCAAATCATAAAAGAGGGATAGCTGTTTTAGAAGAGCAACTTACTTTTTATAGATAGAATGAAGCAAACTTTACAGATGATATAGCTGTCTTAAAAAGAGATTTGCAACTTAGAGATGATAAGATGAGTGGGCTTAAGTATGAACTAGAAAAGCTTAAGAAAGAAAAGAAAAACATACAGTTAAGTGTTGACACTCTTGAATATACATCAAAAGGAGTTCAAAAATTAATAGAGAGTCAACTGGTAAATAAAGCTAAATCTGGTCTAGGATATAAGCCTGTTGCACCTCCCAATAGAGGAATGTTTGTTCCTCCAGGCATTGACTTAGCTCATACAGGCTTAGAGGAATTTAAGGATGTTGAATTTCCTGGATATGGTCCTAAAACCAATGAGAGTCCTACTAAATTTGTTAAGGCTGAGGATTCTTTTGAAAGTGCAAGTGATACATCTTTAGTTGAAGAAGTTGTGTCTAAGGTTAAGGTTGATGAAGTTATGTCTGAGAATAAATCTGAGGATAAGTTAGAAGTAAAACATGTTCCTAAAGTGGTCAAAAATGAAAATGTAAAACCAGTTAGGAATACTGTTAGATATGCTGAGATGTATAGGTCTAAAAATAGATCTTCAGTTCCTAGGGGCAATCAAAGGAACTGGAATAACTTAAAATCTCAACAACTTGGTGATAAGTTTGTTATGTAGAATAAAGTATTTTTTGTGTGGTAATTTTGATCATTTGGCTGCATATTGTGACTCAAATCCATGGAAAAAGAAGGTTTTTGGGAATTCAAGGGTGTATGGGAAAACAAATGCTAGGGTAAATCAAAACAGTCCTACTAGATTGACTAACCCTAATGTAAATCATAAGATGACACCCAGAGCAGTCATGTTGAAGTCTGGCATCAAATCAGTTTCTACTGTTAGACCAAACAAAGGTTTTAATTACCAACAAACTGTTTCAAGTGCAAAACCATATTCAAATCATTACAATCATGCACAAACAGTTAATAGGCCCTTTTACAAGAAAACAACTTTAAATAATAAAAAATGGATGCCTAATGTCAAACCTGCTAGGCCAGCAGTTTCTACTGCTAGGCCAGCAATTCCTACTGCTAGGCATATGAATGCTGTTAAGGGTCAATGGGGCAATGCTGTGAAGGCCTCAGCACGTTGGGTATGGAAACCTACCAAACCCAATGGTGCATCAATGACTTTCAATAAATATAATTATATTGATGCACGAGGCAGATCCAAGTCAGTGATGGCTTGGGTCCCCAAAAGGAACTAATTCCTTTATTTTGTGTGCAGGAACATCCTACAAAAGATGGAGAAGATAGAGGATACTTAGATAGTGGATGTTCAAGGCACATGACTGGTAACATGTCATACCTTTCAGATTTTAAAGCTCTGGATGGAGGACCTGTTATCTTTGGAGGAGGTGTTGGTGGTAGGATTACTGGTAAAGGTATTATTAAAACTGGTAATCTTGACTTTGAAAATGTGTATTTTGTACCAGAGCTTAAGTACAACCTTTTTAGTGTGTCACAAATTTGTGACAAACAGAACAAGGTTCTTTTTACTAATACTGACTGCCTTATTCTTTCTCCTGATTATAAGCTACCTGATGAAAGTCAAGTATTGCTTAAAATCCCCAGAAAGGGTAATACATATAGTATTGAGATGAATAAGCTTGTTCCCAAAGAAGGTCTTACTTGTCTTGTTGCAAAAGCCACATTGGATGAGTCAATGTTGTGGCATAGAAGGCTTGGTCATGTAAATTTCAAAACCATTAATAAGATTGCTAAGTATGGTTTGGTAAGAGGTTTACCTAATAAATTTTTTCAAAATGACCAAACCTGTGTTTCTTGCCTTAAGGGTAAGCAACACAGAGCTTCTTGTAAGCCCAAGGTTCATAACTCTAATTTTCAAGCTTTATACATGTTTCATATGGACTTGTTTGGTCCTACTTCTGTTAATAGCTTGAATCATAAAAGGTATTGTCTGGTTATTACTGATGATTATTCCAGGTTTACATGGGTTTTCTTTTTGAGAACTAAGGATGAAACTAGTGAGATACTTAAGTCCTTTATAATTGAGGTAGAAAACCTAGCTGATAAGAGGGTAAAAATAATCAGATGTAATAATGGGACAGAGTTTAAAAACAGAGTTATGGATGAGTTTTGCAAAGAAAAGGGTATTAAAAGAGAATTTAGTGTAGCTAGAACCCCACAGCAAAATGGAGTAGCTGAAAGAAAGAATAGGACACTAATAGAGGTTGCTAGGACTATGTTAGCTGAATCTAAGTTACCTATCTCATTTTGGGCTGAAGCAGTTAGTACTGCTTGTTATGTTCAAAACAGGGTTTTAGTGGTGCAACCTCATAATAAGACTGCTTATGAACTTTTCAGAGGTAGAACCCCTGCCTTAAGCTTTATGTGACCTTTTGGTTGCCATGTCACTATTCTCATTACCAAAGACTAATTAGGAAAGTTTGATGGGAAATCTAATAAGGGTTTCTTTGTTAGTTATTCTTTGCATAGTAAAGCTTTTAGGGTGTACAATAAGAGCACCAGACATGTAGAGGAAAATCTGCACATTGAGTTTCAAGAGAATATACCAAATGTTGCAGCTAGTGGTCCAGATTGGATTTTTGATATTGATAGGCTTTCAGAATCTATGAATTATGTGCCTGTTACAGGTACAAATACTAATGATAATGCAGGTTCAGAAGATTCTGATGAAGATCATATCTTGATGCCAATTTTGGAAGATAGTCCATTGTATGATTCTTCTTCAAAGAAGGATGATGCTCCATCATCAAGTGATGCTGATAAAGAGAAGAATGCTGGTGAAAACAGTGGACAAAATGGTAAAGAAACCGAAGTTCTCCCAAGCAGTACAAATGGAGTTAGTACTGCTGAGCCAAATGGAGTTAGTACTGCTGAGCCAAATGGTCCTACTGCTGGTTCAAGTCATACTACTGCTCCACAAATGGATTCTTTTGATATATTTGGAGCTGGTTTGCACAACATGCCTATTAACTATGAAGTTCCTTCTACTCCCCAAACTACAGTTCACAAGAATCATCCACTTGAAAATGTGATTGGAGATGTACAATCTGGTGTGAAGACTAGAAGACAGATACAAGATCCAGATCATCATGGTTTCCTCAGTGAAGTATATGAAGAGAAATACCATGTAGATAAGAATGAATGTCTGTTTGTGTGTTTCCTATCACAAATAGAACCAAAAAATGTGCTCAAGGCATTAGAAGACTCAAGCTAGGTTGAAGCAATGCAAGAAGAACTGCTTCAATTCAAGATTCAGAAGGTATGGGTCTTAGTTGATTTGCCAAGAGGCATGAGGGTTATTGGTACTAAGTGGGTATTCAGAAACAAGAAAGATGAAAGAGGTATAGTGATAAAGAACAAGGCTAGGCTTGTGGCTCAAGGCTATACTCAGGAAGAGGGGATTGATTATGAAGAGGTTTTTGCTCCTGTTGCAAGAATTGAGGCAATAAGGCTTTTTCTAGCTTATGCTTATGCTTCATTCATGGGTTTCATGGTCTACCAGATGGATGTGAAGAGTGCTTTCCTATATGGCACTATTGATGAGGAGGTTTATGTTTCTCAACCTCCAAGTTTCATTGATCCTAATCATCCTGACAAAGTATACAAGGTGGTGAAAGCTCTATATGGCTTGCATCAAGCTCCAAGAGCTTGGTATGGAACTCTGGCTAATTATCTCTTGAAGAATGGGTTCCATAGAGGCAAAATTGATCAGACTCTTTTAATCAAAAAGAACAAGGGTGATATCTTATTAGTTCAAGTATATGTGGATGATATCATCTTTGGTTCTACCAAGAAGGAAATGTGCAAAGAGTTTGAAAAGTTAATGAAGGATCAGTTCCAGATGAGCTCTATGGGTGAGCTTACTTTCTTTTTGGGACTACAAGTACAGCAGAAATCAGAAGGAATATTTATCTCCCAAGATAAATATGTAGTTGAAATATTGAGGAAGTTTCAATTTATAGATGCTAAGGTTGCTAGTACACCTGCTGATAAGGAGACACATTTGCTTTTGAAAGATCAAAGTGGTGAAGCTATGGATGTGCACACATACAGATCTATGATTGGGTCTTTGATGTATCTCACATCATCCCGACCTGATATTATGTTTGCAGTATGTGCTTGTGCAAGATTTCAAGTCACTCCCAAGGTGTCTCATTTGACTGCAGTGAAGAGAATATTTAGGTATCTTAAAGGTCAACCAAACTTAGGTCTGTGGTATCCTAAAGACTCTCCATTTGATTTGGTGGCATATTCAGATAGTGATTATGCTGGTGCTAGTATGGATAGGAAGTCTACAACTGGTGGTTGTCAGTTTCTGGGATGCAGACTCATCTCATGGCAGTGCAAAAAGCAAACTATGGTGGCCACTTCTACAACTGAAGCTGAACATGTGGCTGCTGCTAGTTGTTGTACTCAAGTTCTTTGGATTCAGAATCAATTACTTGATTATGGGTATAATTTCTTGAACACAATAATTTTTATAGACAATAGCAGTACAATGTGTATAATTAAAAATCTAGTTCAACACTCTAAAACTAAACACATTGAAATTAGACATCACTTTATAAGAGATTGCCATGAAAAGAAGTTAGTTCAAGTTGTCAAAATTCATACTGATGACAACTTTGCTGACTTATTAACTAAAGGTTTTAATGTGGGGAGGTTTCAGTACTTGGTTACAGGTATTGGAATGCTTAACCCTTAAACGTTCAATGTCTAAGTGTTTTTGTTATAAAAAGGATTTAGTACTGCTAGGTGTGTCTGATGAAACTGCTATGTATAGTTTGTACTGTTTGTATAATTTTGGTACTGCTTATATAAAAATGTTAGTCAATTTTGATAACTGTCAACTAGAAAATACTTTGTCTTGTGTTTTCTTTGGTTTTGGACTAACAATTGCAGGTCGAATAAGCTAATTACTTGGAGTTTGTGATTTAAGTGTTTTGGAAAGTATGGTGCTTTGGAACTTAAAGTGTGTGATCTTAGCATACAACAAATGGTAATTGGTTCACCATGTCTAACCCACATCAAGAACCAACTAGTCTAGAGCAAACGGTTTCTGGTAAAGACTTCTCAAATCCGTTTATGGTTGATAGTTTACCAAAAACTATATGGTTTTCAACTCACCATACTTCACAGCAAAGAGTTGGCTAGTCCAAAGCAAACGGCTCTAGGTAAAGACACATCAAATCCGTTGATAGCTGGTAGTTTGCTAAAAACTATAAGTGAGCAGTAATGTTTTCAAATCCAAATTGAGTTTATACTGCTCTTTGAATTTTTTTGATAAACAGTTTGTACTGCTAGTTCAAACTAGCTTTGACACTGAGTCTATGCTCCATGATTCACCTCTCTCAGGAGGTAACACACCTGGAAGTGATGAGGGCAGTTTGAAACTAATTGAATTGATGGAAACTTGTACAAATTGTCTGGAAAAATGACCATATTGAAGGCTGAGCTCAAGTGATGGTGAGGATTCTTCCAAACAGGGGAGGAAAATTGTTCATATTGGAGGAAAATTGCTCAGTTTGATCAAGATTTTGATGTTCAGTTAGTTCAAGATGATTATGTGACTCAAGGGAGGATAAGAGAGGAAAAAGAAAGTGGTTCATGCAGAGAAGATTCAAAGAATGATTGATTCTGATGAAGTTAAGTGTTGAAGTGCTTGCTGTTATGATTTCTTCAAAGCTTAAATGTGAAGAAAATACTGAAGTGATTCAAAATCAAAGATAAGTGTTTGAAAGAATCCCACCCATCATCAATAATGAAGTTTAATTCAAGAAACTTAGTGATTTGCAGAGAAATCATAAGTTTAGGGGAGGATTGTTGGGAATTAAACCAACAGTTAGTACTGCCAGGTATAAAGTTACAACTGCTGAAGATTACACCAGCAGTACTAACTGAGTTAGTACTGCTAGTACAGATGGTTAGTACTGATTATGTGATGAAGACAGAAACGCGTGTGGATATATATAGAATAGATTTGATGTATATCTTATATTTATAGATTGATACGAATATTAGTTTACATGTAAAGGACTCCTTGTGATATAAAAGGAGATCCTAGGTTAGGGTTTCAGTATCCTAGTCATACGTATCTTGTGAAAGCTTCAAGGTTGTTAAACCCTAGTGATAGTCAAAGATCACTCGTATTATAATCAATAATATTGAAGCATTTGGTTCATTACTGTGTTCATACTTTACTATTTCATCATACACTATTTCATACAATACAACATAGATAATCTTCTAAGTGTTAGCTAGTAGATTCCGCATACTAGTTGACATTAACTCAAAGTATCTTCAACACAAGGAGTGTGTTTAGATCCTCTCATTTTCTAGGGGGACGTGGTTATCCAGTGGGACGTGGTCTTGAATCATCTACGAATAGCTCGATCTGTCCTGTGAGATCCACCAGATTAACGGGCTCGACCACATCCCACTTGTGGTGTTTTCTAAGATTTTCTATGCGCCGTCTTGAGAAAACGGTCTTCCTTTTGACTCGTCACGATATGTAGTCCTAACACAGTTTAAAAGATCAACCTCGTAATCCCCACTTCTACTCAAACGTAATAACATTTGTAGATAGCTTTGAACTTTTGACAATTTATTGGTCCCCGTTACACGGTTAGAAGTAACTACAAAGTTAAGCTAACCGTGTTCCATGGCTTAGTAATGTATTGATTAACTTGACAAATAAGTAAAACGTAAAGGATAAAAGACAATAGTTTTTCAACGTTTAAGTTCTTATTAGAAGTAAATCAAAAGAATCTATACCCAAGTGTTTGCGGAAAAACACTTGGGATTGAAATGACAAGTATGGTATGTCTCCTCTCTAAATTTAAGCTAAGCTTAAGTGGCAACTATAAGGAACCACTGAGCTATCTCAGGGACAAGGTTGCTCTTTGGAGGAGTAAAATTTGTTTGTGAATGTCTAAGCATTAATTGCACAAACTTGTCCACTTTTACTCCCTCTTATGATCCTATTTATAGACAAGTAAATTTGCAACCGTTAAGTACAAGACAAAAGATGACCTAAGCTAATTAGGACAAAATACTGATGTATTTTGTCACTGTTACAAGAACCTATTTTGGGTATAGGACAATAACACTTTCTGAAGGACAGTGATGACACTGTCCTGACATTTTGCCTTTCAGGGAAAGTTTGACTTCAGCCTGATAAGGACTTCTCCTTATCTCTTCAAACGTTTCCTGCCTTGTCCCACCTTTCTTTCAGTCTCAAGTTCTTCAGTCTTTGGTCTTCAGTCTTCATTCTTCTTAGTTGTTGAGGAGACTAGGGTTCAGTGACTTATTTTCATCACTCACTAAACCCATCACCTTCTTCTTTGGCTTGGGTGCCACTCACTGAGTTCCACCTCACTGAATGGAGAGACTTTTCTTAATAGACTCGTCCTAAGCATCCTGAAGGTGACTCACCGAGTAACTGTTCACTCAGTGACCTGAATGTTGTTGAAGGTCTTCTAACACTTAGGTTATTTTGTATTTAAATCCTTGTTTAAGATTGCTTGGGTACTGAATGAACCCAACAGTCTCCCCCTATTTGGATATAAATATAGCCTAAGTGTTTGATCAGTGTAAGTGAGCAATTGGGCTTCTTCTTACACTGAAGATACTATAAAGCAATTAAAGAACACTGATTTAAAAAACATGGGCCATCATCTTATTCATCAAAATTACATCAGTCCTATCATCTAATACAAAATGCTCAGGGTTAAGTACTCAGACTTCCTTAATTCCCATGAGCTCAAGTTTAGCTTTCTTAGACAACAAAACCTGCTTTTCAGGTCTCTCACTCATCATCTTCTCCATTAGCTTAATGAAATCTTAATTCTCAGGACTCTTCACATGGAGTGCCATCAGTTTGTAGGCCAGTAGTGTTGTGGTTTCCACCAAGTGAATGTCATTGACTCTCTGAAAGGCTTGTTGACCAAACTCATCTATGAAGAAGATTCCAAACTTAGGGTGCTTGATCACCTTGTTTGGAATGAACTTGACACCTTCAGGGGGAACTCTATTACAGTGTAGTGCAACAATAAAGTGTTCAGGTTCCTTTCCTATTGCTTTCTGTTGGGAATTATGATTTGATTATTACAAAACAAGAAGGACTGAAGATGACAGATGTTAGGAATCTGGAAAATACTTTGTGTCTCATTGCTGCCGATAGTGGAGTTGGTTCATGCCGACAGTTATGGTTTCTGCTGAAGATCATTACTGCCGATAGTTTATTTGTGTTCCTGCTGGTAGCGTTTCAATGCTGCTGATGTTTCCATATTTTTAGTATGGTTGTTATAGTTTATTTAGGAAGAGATTTGGTTTTATCTCTTTACTCGTTTTCTAGAATGTGGTATTAGGGTTCCTTAGCTTATAAAAGGAACATACGACATTAGGGTTAAAAAATAAGTTTTCATTAACTCTTTGTAATCAAACATTGATAGTCAATAAAGATCCATAGAGGATCATTTCATATTAGTTCTTCTTCATATACTTGTTGTTTAGTTTCCGCATGAACACTTGTATACCATACAGAGATTCTCAACGTAGTTGGTTTGTGTTTACATAAGCTAGCTACTCATTAACCAAGCTCAATCAAGCTCGAAGTACTCGATCCTACAAGTGGTATCAGAGCCAGGTTAGGATCTCTGATAAAGAAGGAAACATTGTTGAGTTGTCTTTCTTGAATCTTTTAACAATGTCGCTGCTGTCGGGTGATAAATTTGAAATGTCTGCAATGAAGATTAGGAATTTGTTTCAAAATAAGTCTGTGGAAAAGCTGACTGATAAAGGTGAATCCTTTAATACAAAAGAGAATATGGAAGAATATGCTCTGTTAGGATTCCCATCTCAGGTACAAAGATGTAATTCTGCTTGTCAAGAATTGTACTCAACTCTTAATAATGAATATGATGAAATGAAATCTAAGTATAATGAATACTTTATTAAGGTTCAAGCTTATGACAAGGCAGTTAAAACATTAGAAAAGCAAAAGGTTTGGTTTCAAAAGAATCAGTTAGCTTATGAGGAAAAGATAAAGGTTTTAGAGAGGGACTTGAAAAACACCACTAATGAGCTTAAACATTCTGAGTCTCAAAAGGCTGAGATGGTGTTAGAAAAACAGGATGTGCAGACTAAACTAGACAATACCTTGGCTAGGTTTAATAAATGGAAAGATTCATCTAAAAACCTAAACAAGTTAGTTGATAGTTCTATGTCTACGAAAACGAAAAGAGGTTTAGGGTATGGTAACCTGATAGGGCCAAATCAATTTTATGACCCTAATGAGTATAGTGTTTTTGACCCTGAACCTGTAGACTACCAAAAACCTGTTAAGTATGTGAAAGAAGGTGGAATGAATGCTGTT
The DNA here is from genome assembly GCA_021014915.2 of Artemisia tridentata subsp. tridentata. Lineage (NCBI taxonomy): Eukaryota > Viridiplantae > Streptophyta > Magnoliopsida > Asterales > Asteraceae > Artemisia > Artemisia tridentata. Next base: position 158,766,279 of record CP139507.1, on the reverse strand, counting down.
TCTCCACCTATAAGAGGAGTTTTTATGCCTACTCCTGTCCACTCTCTCTCTGATATTGACTCAGATGAGTCACAAATGGTTTATGGTAAAAAGTCCAAAGACTTACCTGAATCTAATGATTGTGTCCCTTGTCACACAAGTGACAAATCCTCAGAAGCAGAGTCTAAAGACTTTGTTTCATGTGACTCAAGTGAAAAGTCAACCACACCCAAATATCACAAGTCCTCAAGTTCAACTAGTGGTAAATCTACTCCTAAATCAGTCTTCTCAGATAACAGCTCAATGAATTCTTTTAAAAACAACTGTGTCTCTAGTTCCACTAGTGATAATGGTTTCCATATTAAGAAAAGTTGTAGTAAAAACAAGGCTGTTAGAAAGAAGACATGTTTTGTGTGTGGTAGTCAATATCATCTTATTAAAGATTGTGATTATCATGAGAAAAGGTTGAATGGTGGGAAACATCAGAACAGATCATTGTGGAAAAATGTTAAACAAATCCCACCATATGTTCCACAAGCAGCAGGAATGAATTTTTATAGGAGTTCTTTTCCTGCTGATAGACCTGTTCCTGCTGGTTCCTCTGTTCCTGCTGATTTTCAAGAAACCATTCCTACTGGTACTTCTTCATATATTCAAAGGGGTTTCAGACCTGTCTATAATAATCACATCTTTGGAGGGGGAATGGCTTATTCTCCATGGTTTCCTTGGTAATCGTTCTGTTTGATCTATTATGTTGTTGTGTTTGAAAGGTGGTGTTAGCCTAAGGGGAGGCTAATGCTTGTAATTTTGTCTTGCTTTTTCATTCATTTATGTTTTGTTTGTATTTCTCTAATTTTGTTTTGCAGGTTTTTCAATGTCTTTTGTTAGTTAACTTTGTTTTGCAGCTTAGTGATGCTTGGACTTAATGCTAATCACAGAAATTTTCATTCATCTTAAGAAAGTTAAGCACATTCAATTGCTGGTTACAAAAGATTACGGGTTACAGGGTTACAAAAGCTACCTATTAACATCATTCAAAACATCATACCAACCTTCATACATCAATCTATCTAAACCCTACCACCTATTCCATTTTCCCTTTACCCTTACCCATATTATCAGGCATGAACCTCCTTCCTCTCTGGCGACAGATCTCTTCATAAATATGGGGGACTGGAAGTGCCAATATCACTGGCAATGGTTGTCTTGGTTCAGGGGGTGGCTTTGAAGAGCTTGAAGTAGTTGGCCTTTGATGTGTTCTGGAGCGTGTCCTTGCAGTTGAATGGCTTGGCTGTGGAATAGGCTTGCTTGATTGTGGAGCTGAGGATGCTGTTGATCTCACCTCTATGTCCCAGTTACTTGACAGATCTGTGAAGAAAATTGAGGCATTGGAGTCAGAACTTAATGAGACAAAAAGGATTTTTAGTGAGAAAGTGAAGAATTTGGAAAAGGAGCTCAGGGATTCTAATGAAGCTTTTAGTAGAACTATCCAAGAACTAAATGAAAAGATCAGCATATTGGAGGGTAGTCATGTGCAAAAGAAAAGAAGGGTTATTCTTTCTGAGTCTGAGGAAGATCAGGATGATATGATATTTGATGGGCTTAATGTTCTAGCATCTGTTTCTCTTGATGGTGCAAATACTGAAGTACCTACAACTTCTGAGCACAACATCTCTACTCAAGCTCAGGTCTCCACTGAAGCAAGGACCATTGCTGCTGATGTCTCCATTGCTGCCGATGTCTCTATTGCTGCTGATGTCTCTGCTGTTGCTGTTGATGTTGATAGTATCTCTTCTAAATCTGAGGTTCCTGTTGATACTACTGAGAGTCCACTCATTGCTGCTGAAAGCAACACTATTCCTTCTGAAGCTACTCAGAATGATGAAGAGGTAGCTAGACAGATCCAAGAGCAGGACAATGCTGCTGAACAAGCTAGACTAGCTCAGGTTGCAAATGATGAGGAGCTTGCAAGACAATTGTCTGTTGATGAGAAGAATGTTGCTGGGATTATAAATAACCCAAGTTCAGATGATCCTACTTCAGAAGTGTTTAGTGCACAAGTTGAATATTTATTGACACTGACATGATTATTAGAGCTCATGGGTTTATGGTTCTTCAAATGTCAGAATTGGATTCAGATGAAAGGTCAGATCTGCTCAAGGCATTCATCTTAAAGAAACAAAGAGCAACCACTTGGAATGAATTGATGCACAGGATCAAGGAAAGACAAAGGTTAGGATATAAGATGCCAACAAATAGAGATAATATCAATTTTATGAAGGTATATCTGAAAAATGAAGCCAACTACAAGATCAGTGACTTCAAAGGTTGGGCTGATGGTGCAGTTCAAAAGTTGTTTCTTGATACCTATGCAAGGATCAATTCTTCCATTCAGACAGATATTTCACAAAGCAGGAAAAGAGAGTCTTCATCTTTAGAATCTGATGTTGCAAAGAGAATGAAGTCTGGAGAAGGTTATCAGGATGCTTCTTTCAATGCTCCAAGTTCTAATGTTGATGCATCTGAGGTACCACAAGAAGATCTTGTTTCTGCTGATATTTCTGCTGCTAATGTTTCTATTCCTGCTCAACCATCTTCCTCTGTTCCTATCCTTCAATATGGACTAAGGACAAGGCAGAAGAGTCATTCTTACTACTCTTCTTCTGTTGATATTGCTGAAGTGGCTGATCATGATTTAATCAGAGTTGACTCAGATAGTGATTCAGAGGGGGATTCTGTTCACTCTTGGGGTAATATTGCTCATTGGGAGCTTAGATCTACTACTGATGGTGAAGTGAATGTTTGGTTTTCTCTTGATGGGACAGTCAAGTTCTTTACATTTCTAAGGGAGATCTTGGATAGGGTTGAAAGAAAAGATTTGGAGCATCTTTATAAGATAGTGGATAATCATTATCAATCTCATACTCCTACTGGGATTGGTCTGCTGCTTTGGGGAGATTTACAAGTCTTGATGAATAAATTGGATGGAGACAAGGCTAAACTAGTGTGGGGTAATCAATCATCATGGAGAGTATTTTCTTGGAGATTATATCCCTATTCCAATGTTCATGTTGTGGAACTCACCTCTGGCAAGTTCCTAACTATGTTTGTGGATATTGCTTATCCTTTAACTGAAGGAGTGTTACAGAGAATGCTAACACAGAAGGTCAGAGTTCATAAGCATTCTATAGGAAATGATCTAACCACAGCTGAACAATTGGTTAAATTCATCAAGGATCAAATTGCAGCTAAGGGATCATCAGCTTAAGGGGAGGCTTGCAGCTTAAGGGGAGGATAAAGCTCAAGGGGAGGATTGTTCTTGTTGTTGTTGTATATTTTCTATCTTTCTTTCTTTCTTTTGTTTTTTTTTTCTTATTTTCTTTTATTTTGGTGTGTTTCTTAGTTAAAAAAATATATATATATATATATATATATATATATATATATATATATATATATATATATATATATATATATATATTTTTCTGTGTATATTTTGTGTGCTAATAAGTGGTTTTGAGCAACACCTTGCAGGTACAGTGTTGGTGTTTACACCTACACAATAAATGGTACTCAACTCACCATGTCTTGCAGACAAGAAAGAGTTGACTCACCATGAGGGTACGGCTCTGGTGTGAAAATCAAATCCGTTGATAGCTGTAATAGCTTGCTCAAAGCTATAGGGTATTCAACTCACCCATGGTTAATTCCTGAGAGTTGAAAATGGTTCTCAATTCACCATGGATGTAACCCTTTATGGGATCCAAAGGATTGGCTAGTCCACAAAAGTATGGTTTGTGGTAAAGACAATTGGTATCCATATTTGGTATTCAATTCACCAAGGTTTTGCTGTAACCTAAGAATTGACTAGTCCTGAGCAAACGGCTACAGGTAAAGACAAGTAAAATCCGTTTATAGTTGCTGATTTGCTAATAAATCAGATGGTTATCAATGTACCATGGTCTAACACACCTAAACATTGGCTACTCCAGTAGTGATGGCTATTGGTAAAGAGACATCAAATCCATTAATTTTCAATGATTCACCTCTCACAGGAGTTAACACACCTGGATGTGATGAGAATAGTATGAAACTTAAGTGATTTGATGTACATATTGTCATAAGTAGCAGCCAAGTTCAAGTGACAGTAATGGTGACCAGTATACATGTTTTGGAGAAGATTTCTCATTCCTGCTGAACTATTGAAGTTGCTGCTGGATGCTATAGAGGTTGGAATCTTGCAAGTTATGAATGTTGCTGCTGGTTACTAATTATTGCTGCTGCTAAGTCGCAGTCCTCAAGCCTGAGACGTTAAAGCTATATTATACAGGAAACTTGAGGTTAACCTAGTTTACCGATCCACTAGGTCAACCACAAGTTTAGGGGAGGAATAATGATTCAAGGGGAAGCATGTTCAAGGGGAAGCATTGTTCAAGGGGAAGCATTGAAGACAGTTTTGTAATATCAAATAGGGGAAGATTGTTGGGAATTATGATTTGATTATTACAAAACAAGAAGGACTGAAGATGACAGATGTTAGGAATCTGGAAAATACTTTGTGTCTCATTGCTGCCGATAGTGGAGTTGGTTCCTGCCGACAGTTATGGTTTCTGCTGAAGATCATTACTGCCGATAGTTTATTTGTGTTCCTGCTGGTAGCGTTTCAATGCTGCTGATGTTTCCATATTTTTAGTATGTTTGTTATAGTTTATTTAGGAAGAGATTTGGTTTTATCTCTTTACTCGTTTTCTAGAATGTTGTATTAGGGTTCCTTAGCTTATAAAAGGAACATACGACATTAGGGTTTAACATGAGTTTTCATTATCTCTTTGTAATCAAACATTCATAGTCAATAAAGATCCATAGAGGATCATTTCATATTAGTTCTTCTTCATATACTTGTTGTTTAGTTTCCGCATAAACACTTGTATATCATACAGAGATTCTCAACGTAGTTGGTTTGTGTTTACATAAGCTAGCTACACATTAACCAAGCTCAATCAAGCTCGAAGTTCTCGATCCTACACTTTCCTTTTCCTCCCTGTGCTCTGAGTTGGTTCAGGGATTGTTAGGCCTTGAGATGCAAGTGCCTTCTGATGATCAATTCCAAGACTCTTGGCTACCCTCTCCAGTTCCTCATATTTGTTTGTCAGGGCTGCCAAAAGGTCAGGGACGCACCTGTTCTTCTTCTTCTTCAGGATGGGTCCCATCATGTCCCATTCTTTGATCCCATATGCTGAGAATTTGAAGGGATCATTCTTCTCATTCACTCTTGGTCCTCTTTGAACAGTTATGGAAAGAGGATCAGTGTTTGCATGAATGATCATGTCAGTGATGAGACCTTCACCCTTGGTCTTGGTCATGGTCTAGACATACCTTTCATAGCTCATCTTTTTCCTTTCACTGTTCAGCTTGACCTTCAGGTTGTGTTCTTTGATTAGGTCAGCCTGAAGTTTAAGGAACTGTTCCCCCTGATGTTCTGATCAGTCTCTCTGATTACTTCCTTGGCTACTTCAGCAATAACAGGCTTACTGAGCAATTCAGCCTGGATCATATCCTCTTATTCCATAATAGCAGCCACTTCTTCATTTGTTCCACTGAAGACTTTCCCATTGTGTAAGATGACTTCAATAAGTACTGGTGCATCAGGGTCTTGTCTGACCTCCCTGGGTGCTTTCATTAGCCTGGGAGGTGAGTCTCCTCCTTGTTTAATTGCCTTCCCTTTGTCAGTGGGTTGGGGTGTTATGGAGGATGACTCTGGGAACACTGTGGCTGTTGAAGTTGCCTCAGTAAGAATAGGAGCTGGAGTGCTTGTATCAACAGGGGATACTGAAGAGATGGCCATTGCTGAAGTTGTTGTTGTTGTTGGCATGAAGCTTTGAAGAGGCACAACTTCAGTGATAACTTCAGCATTGGATTCAGGTACTGACTCATCAGGTGTCTGAGCATCTTCCTTTGTCTTCTTGTGTGGATCCAACTGGTTGAAAAGTTGTTGTATTGGAGTTGGCACAATTGGAGTAATTTTCTTCCCCTCAACAGATGCTGGAGCTTCAGTAAGCATCTGTTGATTTAGGAGCAAATTGAGTTGGAGAAGACTGAAGGATTGTCAGGATGGTGGAGACCATACCCTTGATTTCTGAGGTTTTGGTCTTCAGGGAGGAGATATCATTGCGCATGGTGACCTGAGCCTCAGAGATTTGGGAAACCCTGGTGGTGTAACAGCTGACAAGCTCATTCTGCTTCTTTGTGAGCTGTTCATATCCTGAGGAGATGGAAGTGAGCTGGAGCTCTTGATCCTTGAGAGCCCTGGCGACTGATTCTTGATGAGTCTTGAGAGCTGGGAAGTCTACCTCCTTGAAAAATGTGGGGAGTGCACTGAGAGTTGCAGAGGTAGACTTATGAGAATCCATGAACTCAGTAAGCTTGGTGATCAGGACCGGATCATCCTTAAACTCTGCTTGAATGTTTGTAAGAATCTGAAGGATGGAAGCAAAGTGAGTTCCCTGATCAGTTCCCAGCTTCTCAAAGGAGGTCTTCAAGTCATTGACATGTCCATCAGTGGATGTGGTAATCTTCTTGAGGTGACCCTGAGACTCTTCAATAGTAGCCCTGAAGTCACCGTAAGAAGCCGCTGCTTCAGTGTGTTGTTCCCATTGCTCCTTGATGATCTCATTGAAGAGGACAGTATTTGATTTCCCGAGGAATTTGACCAGCTGCCTTTCAGTGAGGGAAAGAACATCATCATACTTCTGCAGATAGTCTGGAATTGCAGTAGCAGAGTCTGAGGAGCCTGATGTGTGATGGGATGAGGATGATGATGATGGTGAGTTAGGTTGATCTTCAAGAGGGGGTGAGTGAGATTGTTGTTCAGGATGAGGTGAGTTAAGTTGTTCTTTAGGAGGAGATGAAGCTTGTGGTTCAGGATGCTGAGGGGACCCGTAAAGTGAGTTGTTCATCAGTATCCATGGTATCCCCAGCAGGTAAAACCTCATCATTTGCAAAATCCACTAGTTCCTCCTTTGACTCTTCATCTATGAACCTTTGTATATCAGCCAAAGTAGGAGCCAATGTTACATCCGGCTCCCCCTCAGAAGAGGGCTTGCCTTTGTTGTGGCCAGGTTTTGACCCCTCTAGGAGAATAGAGTGGGTTGTCTCTTCCTGGTCCACGGAGTCAGTTCCCAAGTTATGTGTAACGCCGTGAGGGTGTGTAGGTTCCATATCAGCGGGTGGTTGCATGCCCCCTGAGTATTTGTCCCCTGATGTTCCTTCAGGGACTGGTGGGTTTGAGCCAGTACCATTACTAGGAAATGAAGTGTTGAGGTCCCCCTTTCCACCAGAGTTGTGCTGATCTGGTGAAGATATAGGGACAAGTACTCCCAAAGACTCTGGTTATGATTTATCAAAGCCATAAGCAGGATGTGAGAGGGTGTGGGTCCCCGGCTCAATAGGGTAGTGCTGCCCTAGCGAGGATATAGGACCCTGTTCTCCCTCAGGCAAAGGTTGTGATGTACTAATGCCTTCATCGGGAAGTGATTGTTGAATTATTCCTGACTCAACTGACTTGTTTATGTCAGCAGAGTCTTTAGGAGATGGTTTACCCGAGGACACTGAGTGTGATTTCTCAGTGCCCTCCGTTGGCGTTTGTTCTTTGGTCAAAATTGTACTGGCCTCCTCAGTGGGTGTCTCAGTGGGCAAGGGCTTTTTGTGCCTTCTTTTCTCAGGCTTTGAAGTAGAGGTCTCAGTGTCGAGTGGTTTGGGTTGAACCACCTTCCTGGACCCCTGTTTCTTTTTCTTCTTCTCTTTCTTGGAAGGAGAAGGCACTGGTGAAACTGCGTCTGCACCCTGAATTACTGTCAACATATATGTTGTCAGGGTGATTTGTGTGACCTCAGTGGGGTCTCTTGAGTAGTTGGCCTTGTGTAAGACATCAGGTACAGATCCCTGTATATTTGGTCTAACGTACTCAGAGCCTAATAAGTCTTGGAGCACACAGGAAATGAACCTAGGTTAAGACATGTGTCTTTGCCTGGATTTCCCTAAGAGCTTGACTATAAGGTCCTTGAAGATAATTTATCCAATATCAATTTTTCTACCTTCTAGGAGACTGAACACTATCATTTGTTGAGCAGTGTTCAATTGCTCCGTGGAGGATTTGTTCTCATCCAGGACTTGAATGACAAAAGTCAGCAGTATCCTCCAAACGGCAGGAAACCATGTTTTGATTATGGGGGCTTTGGCCAAAAGAGTCCCTAGGGCCACATCAGGGTGTTGTTTGTCATATGGCCCAAGTAAAAGCAATTTGGCCTTTACTTCACTATTAGAGGGTTGTTGGGCAAAAGTTTCAGTGAAATCAAGGCCTGTGGCTTTGATAAAGGTTTTGTAGTTAAGGTTCAGGGGCTTCTTCCCATTTTTCACTGTAAACTTGATGAGGGAAACCTTGGTGACATCAGGGTTTTCAACCACTTCTGTACACCAGAATTCCCTCAGATAGTCATTGTACATGACTGAGGGTGTTTTTGAAAATGCCGTGGAGAGAAAACATTTTTAAGATACTTCACCATATCCTTATAGGCTGGAAAGGTTTCAGGATAGGCGAAGTTCCCCACGACATTGTTTTTGGTCATATCAACACTTTCCAATTGGAATTACACATTTGGAGCGTAAGTAACAGCCTTAGAAGTATCCATTGTAGAGCAAAAATGTCTTGTTTTTGAAGAAAAGTTTGGTTATGAGAGATAAAACACACACAGATTTTTGAGAGTAAAAATTGCAAGAGTTTAATTAGTTTTGAAAAAGTGTGTGTGTGTGTTTTTCTTTGTGGGGGTATTTATAGGAGAGAGATAGGGTTTGAAGATTTTGGATATCAAAAGTTCTTTATGTTTTATTTGAAGGTAGTTTTTGAAAACGGTTTGATATCCGCATTAAATGCTACCTATCCCATCATCCGACAATTTTGCAACTAGTAAGATGAATAGTTGCGCGTCTCATCAAAAAGGTAATTTTGCAGAGTGACGTCACCACATATAATATCAAAAAATATTATTTGTGAGTGAGGCATTAAATGCCAAGTGGGATATGTGGTGATGATGTGGGGGCCCAAGATGTGGATGCCAGAAGGTAAAAGAATATATATTCCTATATTAAATATGTATTTAGTTACCATCATCGGATATTTACTAAGTACTCAGAGCATTTAGTTTCGCATTGAATGTCATTTGTTGATGTCTTGAGGCCCTTGAATGACTTTTCATTCAGTGTGAGGGTGTTCAGGGAAGGTTATTCAGTTAGTACATAAGATGCTCATTCACTGAGAGATTCTTTGAGTCAGGGACCAATGTTTTGTTCAGTAAGGTAGACATTATTTACACTAGGTTGGATAAGTTTAGTCAGTGGACTGATTTTCAATATCCAACATCCCCAATTCAGCTTTCAGTCTTGTGAAAGTTGGTTCATCCAATGGCTTGGTGAAGATATCAGCTAGCTGATATTCAGTGGGGATGAAATGTAATTCTATCTCACCTTTCATGACATGGTCCCTGATGAAATGATATCTTATATCAATATGCTTGGTTCTTTGATGAAGAACAGGGTTGTTTGAGATAGCAATGGCACTTGTGTTATCACAGAAGATGGTACCATTCTGTAATGGATGCCATAGTCACTGAGTTGACTTTTCATCCATAACACATTTGCACAACAACTGGCTGCTACAACATGTTCAACCTCAGCTGAGGACATGGCTACTGATTGTTATTTCTTAGTACTCCAACAGACTAGTTTACCTCTCAAGAATTGGCAGGAGCCTGAAGTACTTTTCCTATCCATTCTGCATAGTCTGAGTCTGAGTACCCTTTGAGATCAAAGCCTGAACATTTAGGGTAGTATAATCCAAGATTTGGAGTACCTTTCAGGTATCTGATTATCCTTTTTACAGCTGCGAGATGTGATTCTCTTGGGTCAGACTGATATCTGGCACATAGATAGACTGAAAATTGGATGTCAGGCCTTGATGCAAGTAGGTACATCAGTGACCCAATCATACCTCTAAATAGAGTTTGATTTACTGGTTTACTAGCAGGGTCAGGACCTAGGTTGTTTGGGGAAACCATTGGAGTTTTCACTGAAGCACAGTCACTGAGCTCATACTTTTTCAGTAGGCTCCTAGTGTACTTTTCTTGACTAATGGAGTTTCCCTTATCAGTTTGCTTGATTTGCAGTCCAAGGAAGTAAGTGAGTTCTCCTATCATACTTATTTCAAATTTCTTTGTCATCAGTTTTTTAAAATGTTTACAAAGTTTGTAATTTGTTGAGCCAAAAATAATGTCATCCACATACACTTGAACAAGAATAACATCTTCTTTTGTCCTATAGATAAACAGGGTGTTGTCTATCTTTCCTCTGACAAATTTGTTTTGGATGAGAAAGGCTTAAAGAGTTTTATACCATGCCCTAGGAGCTTGTTTCAGTCCATAAAGGGCTTTGTCAAGGTTGCAGACATAGTCTGGAAACTCACTGCTTTTAAATCTAGGAGGTTGTTGAACATAAACTTCTTCTTTCAGTGTTCCATTGAGGAAGGCACTTTTTACATCCATTTGATATACCTTGAAGTTCATGTAGGTTGCATACGCAAGGAAGATCCTGATGGCTTCCATTCTAGCAACTGGTGCAAATGTTTCTTCATAGTCAATGCCTTCTTGTTGATTATAACCTTTGGCAACAAGTCTGGCTTTGTTCTTAATGACTATGCCATTTTCATCAGTTTTGTTCTTGAATACCCATTTCATGCCAATGATGTAAACATCCAGAGGACATATGACCAAGGTCATTACCTTGTTTCTGTCAAATTGTTCAAGTTCATAATGCATAGCCTGAACCCAGTTAGGATGTTTCAGTGCTTCTTTGACACTCTTAGGTTCAATATTGGAGATGAAGTCCACAAATAGACATTCATTGGCTGAGGCTGCCTCAAGTTTAGCAGCCATGCTTCTAATAAGCATTCCTTCTGTGGACTCTCCAATTATGTTGACAAGTTCTATATCTTTAGACCTAGTCCAACTGTCCTGAGGTTTTGGATATTGATTGGAACTTGTAGAGGCCTGATTGGGTGGTGGTGTAGGTTTAGGTGCAGATACTTAGTGAGGGTAGTAGTGTCATTTCACTGTTCATAAATATTACATTACCGCCAAACTTGCGATATCAACGCGACATGACTTCAATGGCTAAATTTTAAAAGTAAATTTTCATGTTTGCACCCGGAAACCCCCCATACAACCCAGTTTTAAAACCACGACTCGACAACAAACAAAACACGGTATTTCAAAATGCAATCACCACCACATTCACCAAACACCGCAATAATCACCACCACCATAACCACAACCACCACCACCAACAACCACCAAGAAACATCAACTTTGATCACCACCACGAAAAAATAACTCCCACAACAACGTCCATGACCACGTTGTCAATCACAAGACACAAAATTCTATTACTATAATAACTACACCACTTCACAGCCTCGTCACTATTGCAAAAGCTGTCGTAGACACTGGACTCATGCTGGCGTTCTCCGTAACATCCCTGTTGGGGATGGTACTCGTAAAAACACTTAAAGACAAAAACTCATCAACCCCACCACTTCAGGTTATGTTACCACTTCTTCTCCGGTGGAGTACCAGAGCCTGGTTCCACCTCTACCTGTGGATGCTGCCAGAAATGTAATGGTTCCTGTAACTACCCATAATTTTCTACGTCAACATTTATTTTCAAACTCTAATTTACTACTTTGAAATTTTACAAGAACATTTTTTATGTATAACTCTTTAGTTAAATAAACATAAAACTAGGAGCAACCCTCTTGAGCACTATGAATTTAGGCTATATTCAGTCTACGACATCACACTACATTTCCACCACTCCAGTTCATAAATTTTACTACTAGGACTTTTGCATTTTTCTTACTCGCAAGTATTAAATTAATAAACGCTTTTCGCTAATTAAATAAACACCTGATATACCCAATACTCCTAACAATTATTTCTAATGCATTTTTACACCTCCTAAATTATTACCAAAGTTCCAAAAATATTTTCTTACGTCTAATGTAATTTCTTTATTCATAACGTTTAATTACGCGTAACTTACGATAATCACCAAACCGATAACCAATACCTATTTTTAATACCCAATACATTCAATATACACATATTACATAAAAATTAAATCTTCTACTCCTATATTTTACATATTTCCGCCACCCCCCCCCCTTTGTCCATAATAATTACTAGACAAGATTTGATGCTTACAATTAATACTAGACAAATTACTCTAAAACATGGAGTTCCAACCATAGCCACCCTAAAATATTTGACTAACTATTGATACTTGGACTAAACCTAGAAAGCTTACTATATATACATATACTTACACTCATATAGCTTACATACAAGAGAAGAAAAACTATTATCACTCACTCACACTCTTACACTACACGACCACAAGGAGAGGAAGCAAGGAAAGATTTGGTTTTTCAAGTGCAAGGTTTATTAGTGATTATTTGGGTACTAGAATCAAGTATTGAGGGTTAAAGCTTGATACTTTTGGGTAAACTTGAGTTTTCATCACCTCTTTTTCATAATCACTTCAAGTAAGCGCCACTTAGTCCATGAGCTTTTATACTACTCTTATGAGTATTACTTTCATTTCCTAGTACTCATTTTCAAGTTTGCATACACTTATGTATATCACTTTATACATGTTTGAAACACTTTTAAACTTGTGATGGTTAATTAAGTCTTAAACATTTTTTTATGAACATACTAATAACTTGGTATTCTTGGCAAGAAGAAGATGGAAGAGTTAGGATTAGTTTTGAAGTTGTTGAAAGTGGTTTTGAATGATTTAAAACTAGAAAACGCACTTTGACACTTTTAAAGGAGAAGCTGTCCTATTCGGCCTCACATAGGAAAATCAATAGGTTGGGAGTAAGGATAGACTAGAAATATAGAAAATAGACTCAAATACGAAAACGTGGTCGCTTGAACGGGTTAAAACGGACATATAACGAAGAAGATACGCTAATTCTAAGTTAGACGACGGAAAACAAAATTTCTGAAATAATACATGCTGTTAGGGGTTTTTCGAAAGGTAAAATCTGTAACACCCCAACCCGACAAGGGTTAAGATATCACATTCATGGTGTCAAACAGAACATACACAAGCGGAAGACTTTAATAATACAATTAAATTCAAATGTTACAAATGAAATCTAAGGTAAATGAAATACAAGGATTACAACAAAGGTACAATAAGTCTGGTAATGAAAATCTCCAAGTCAACTCTAATCCAAGGTAGCTATCAAAGGTGTAGTCCTCTAAGAGCTCTTATGCACTCTTCACTCATATCCCAGCTTCCCTCTAAAACCTGTCGCGATGAAAAGAAATGCGGCTGAGCTTAAAAAGCTCAGTGAACAGATATATATAAAAAGGTAATGAAACTGAAAGAGAAAATATAATATGGTGCATTGGGGAATAACAGAAGGCATATCATAAGTGTATCAAAGGTGTAAAGATGTCAGAAATCTACCACGAGCCCAGAAACATATCATATCATAAACATCATCATCATGGTCTTCATAAATAACATAAGTAACATAATGGAGTAGCTAGCTCCCAGAAATGTGAAAGGCGTGTATTGTACACAACACCAGTCACCAGAAACATATCATAATAACATAACAGATCAGATCTAGGATGCATCCATACGCCCCTGCAGAAATCATAATTATCGTGGCCATACATATTACATAACAAAAAGGACGGGGTGGAACATCACTCGACCACCCTAGAGTCATGCCATTGGTGCATCAATGACATGGTCATGGAACCCCCATGACTAGTGATAGCTCGGGTATCAAACTGAAAGGTTAATAGAATGTCATAGTAATGACACAGAATCTAAGGTCATCAGAAATATCATAATCATAGGTTCATATCAAAGGGTGCATAGCAAAGGTTCATATCAAAGGGTGCATAGCAAAGGTTCATATCAAAGGGTGCATAGCAAAGGTTCATATCCAAAATCAGAAGCTAAGTAAATCAAAAGGTGTGAAAGGATCATGAGAAACCTTATAAGAAAGGTCAGAATATCTGTACCTTATGCAAAAAGACAATGAATGAAATAACCAAGAAGCACACGGAACAGAAGCTACTCCCTCTTCACGGAACCTATATGAATTAATCATCACGTATTACTTATAAGCTCATTTTAATCAGATTTCATAATTTAGGTTTCTTTCTATTTTTAGAAACTTTCCATTTTTAGTAACTTTCCATATTTAGTAACTTTCCATATTTAGTAACTTTCCATATTTAGTAACTTTTAATACGACTTCCCAATTTAGTTAAATTAGGTTTAGGGTTCGGGATTATCGATTAGGTTAAACGTACCCACACACAAGTCAACATGACATTAAAAAGACACACTCGACATAAGAACATGTATTAGGGCACCAAACACCAAAGGAACACATTTAACACATATGTAAAACATGCATACACATTAACTAATTTTATCACAAAATTAAGCCTACTAAACGAATTTTAAAAATATATCAGAAACCCAAACTAAAAATCAAAAAAATTTGCACAGGAGCCCATATGTCTTAGAAGTCTATTGGAATTTTTACAGATTTTATTATTAAGTGGATACCCCCTTTTAAAATCGTTTATGATAACATGTTCAGATTCGGATCTGCAGACACACTTCAAAAGTATGCACTTAAAAACCTAACCATATAACTTCAGAAAATTCTACAAAAATTCCAGGAGGTAGTAAACATATGAAATATGATTCCTGTAAATTTGTGGCCTCTAATTTGCTACGGTGTCTAAATGAAAAATCATAAATCATGACTGAAATACAATTTTGCTAACACAGTTTAACATATCATCACATTAAATTCAGAAAAACAACTAAATCAAACTCAAATTCATTGAAACCAATTGGAATACTTTACTAAGACCCTAAACTGATTTTTAGAGCAAAAATCCATAATTAAACATTTACAAAACTCGTTGTATGATGCATCCAAATTCGACTATCCAAAACTGTCCTGATCAAACAACCACATAAAATAACGATTTTCAAACCTTTATAAAACACATAATAATCCGATTCACAAAACCATTTTCTCCAGTTCATTAGACCCATATTAGACTTAAGTGAACCACAAAATAAATCCTCGAAACTCCCATCCATTTAGTCACAATACCGCTCACAATTTCACAAGAAAACACATATCACACACCCTTTATTATAGCCGTATTTTGTTTAATTCTTTTAGGGTTCATACCAATTCTTTTAGCCATCATTCTTACACTTTTATTACTGATTTTATGTGTAACCATGTGTCGAAAGGAAAAGCAAAATAGAAAACAAGAATAACCTGTGAATCGACTTGGGAAAATACAAACCGAATGGCACAAAATTAGGGCTCGGATTGAAAAGGAATTTTCACCACGACTTGTATTCTTTCTTGGCACCGAAAGCCTCTTGATTCTTGGAGAGCTGAACGAAAAAATGATGGTGGCTGCTAGGGTTCATATGGAGAGGGAGAAAACCGATTTGTAAGAGTTTTAGGGTTTGGTTTGTGTGTTAAAAATGTATTCGGTTAGGATAAAAAAAAAGTGCCGTGACTTGTGCTAAAAAGAAGGGAGGCCCATTTTTCTAAATCTTCACATAATAATTTCGGTATTAGTCCTTATAATTTCCAATCATGTACATGTATGTTAAGAACTAGAATTGGGTCCTATATGACATAATCAACGTGTGATATTTATTTAGGAGATTAGTTTGTGCCCTTTTTTTTTTTTTTTTTTTTTTTTTTTTTTTTTTTTTTTTTTTTTAATTGAACTTATGTTAGGAAATTCATAATTATTATATTAATTTACTTAGTTCTTGCAAAATTCAAAATAGAGGGGTAATTTGAGAAATTCAAATGATGAGAAAATGAGGGTTTTACAACTCTTCCCCTCTAGAAGAAAATTTTCGTCCTCGAAATTTGAGTAGACAGATCAGATGGAAACGTATCGAATCGCAGAAAGCACATGGATAATAAATACGCATAACTCTTCAGTTCCTCAAGTAGTATCATCTTCAGTATAGTCCTTCCAAAGGATTCTCACAATCAGACATATATTGTTTCTTATAAATCCTAGCCTCAGATCTTTATCCAGAGTAGATCATAATGAATCAGATTCAACGGAAATGAAACGTTTATGTAGCAGATGGTAGGCTTAACTTCTCAATAGTAACATATAGAACACATACGGACAGAAGACAGATTAGATGATAATATCAAACGGTAGAGAGCTCTACAATGAAGCTTAAGATTCTTAATGGGTGTACCAAGGTCAACAAAATGCATGTCGAGAGTTCACACTTATCAAGATGTCTAACGATGAAGGTAGAATGTTCGGACAGATAGAATGAACCTATGGTCTACTAACCGAGGATAGTTCTTCGTTGGATATCAAAATTTCTGACGCTTCTAAGGCACTCCTCAAGACATCCTATGGTCACAATAAGTGCACGTTATATGATGTAAGTATTATCACGTTGATCAGGCGTCATAATACTAACATCATATAAATATGCCCTCATGATGGTCATACTCTATCTCGAGTTGTGAAAAAGCAACCTATCAGCATCCTAATCGATCTTCTTCATTCTCAGGTGGTATCAAAATTAGTCATCCTCAACGGAACGAACTAGGAAAACAAATCTTATCGTAACGGTAATGGAAACCTAAGTATGTCTAGCAGAAGTGAAGTACGTCATTGATTGCATCAATTACTCCATCTTTCACAGGAATCAACTCAACCAGACATGAATGTTCACTTCAAGAATCCGTTCATTCAAAATACATGATCTCAACACCTCCTCCAAGTCTGAGTAGTCTGTCTTTGTTTGTCCATCAGTTTGAGAGCGAAAAGAAATCTTAAACTGGAGTCTGATTCCTCAAGCCTTCTGTAGTCCATCCTAGAACTGAGAGATAGTAATACGAATCCCTAACATGATCACTGAATACCCTTCTACCAGCAAGTCTACTTCTGATCTCAATTCATCTTAGTACAACTAATATGAATAGGGAGGTGAAACTGCGTGTCTCAGTCAGGTCTTCTAACACAACTCAAAATTCGTCATCTTGATTAGATTCTTCTTCTATGCTCGCCACCACTTTCGCCTTGCGAGAAATGTCTTCCAATCTTCAAGGTAACCACCACTGTTGTCAACTCCAGGTTATGTGTTAAATAGGTTATCTCCTACGGTTTGGTTGTCTTGATGCCCAAGCAGTAATCTTCACGTGCTGAATAAAGTATAATCACGTCCCTCCTAAGTTTCTCTCCTCTTCTCACATGCTTCATCGAT
This sequence comes from Artemisia tridentata subsp. tridentata, assembly GCA_021014915.2. Classification (NCBI taxonomy): domain Eukaryota; kingdom Viridiplantae; phylum Streptophyta; class Magnoliopsida; order Asterales; family Asteraceae; genus Artemisia; species Artemisia tridentata. The sequence goes on along the minus strand of CP139507.1, from coordinate 158,748,867 downwards.
GGTAACGCCAGTCGTATACACCTTCCTCTACTCTTTTGTAAGTTTCTAACTCCGGAAACTGTCGTCGATCTTGGCCCTTTGGTGGAAATCTCAGTCTTCACAGGATCCATAGTAGTACTATTTGTTGCAACTTATGAACACCAATCAGAATTTACTCTTCCAGAACAACGGGTCATCCTGGCTTAACAAGAATTGATCTTCATGTTCCTCATTCGCCTTTGAACACACCACAATGTCATACTATAACAAATTTGTCCAAATACTCGTGAAAGACATGATTTCATTAGATCCATAAGAATAGTTGAAGTATTTGCCAATACAATTGACATCCTTAAAATTCATAGTGATCACAATGAGTACGAAAGGCAGTTCAGGAATATCTTGCTTCTTACACGTAACAGATGATAATCGGACCTTAAGTCAATCTCCATGGAAACTTCACCTCCTGCGGTTGATCAGATAAATCCTCAATTCGGGGTAATGAATAACGGTTTCGCCAGTCGGAATTTATGGTAAAAGAATTAATAAAAACGATTGTTTGAGTCGCCAAAAGTGAGACGTATAGCATGACAGTCGTTAGCATTTTCATGCTCAGTTAACAAATCCATACCAGAATAATATCGAAATTATATATTTCCAAAGGAAAACACTCAGCAGAATGAATCTTATGATCAGAATGGAATGGTCAAATTCCTATACTTGTGGTTAATAACCACCAGGTTTCTCATAAGATAGAAATGGTTTATGTGAAATCTAAAAGTGTTAGAGGAAACTTAATATGCTCAGCATAAGCAAAAGAATTCAAACTGATTATCAAACGAATCGGAGATGAAGGTCGGAATCAGAAAGTGAAACTTAAATGGTGTAAGGTATAACAATGTAGTTCTCGAGGCATTCTAAACTTACTTGGTTACTAAACTTAGGTTGTGCATAAATTCTAATTTCTGAAAGAATGATCTTATAAGGTTTAACTAAAAGTAGAGGCACGATTCAGAGTGATGCGGAAGCAATACTACTCAGGCAAAAGTCCTGGTCTACCCAATCCTCACCGGTCATAATTTAAGTTTCTACAGGGAGATCCTAAAGCAAGTTCTCAAAGGTTGTCTTATAAGCTCTTACAGTGGAAGCCTAAGGTCCAAACTTTATAGGTCAAGGTTTTTATGTATTACAAGTCGAAGCCTGGTCTCTGATACCATAATTGTAACTTTTAATACGACTTCCCAATTTAGTTAAATTAGGTTTAGGGTTCAGGATTATCAATTAGGTTAAACGTACCCACACACAAGTCAACATGACATTAAAAAGACACACTCGACATAAGAACATGTATTAGGGCACCAAACACCAAAGGAACACATTTAACACATATGTAAAACATGCATACACATTAACTGATTTTATCACAAAATTAAGCCCAATAAAAGAATTTTAAAAACATATCAGAAGCCCAAAATAAAAAAAAATAATAATTCACACAGGAGCCCATATGTCTTAGGAGTCTACTAGAATTTTTACAGATTTTATTATTAAGTGGATACCCCCTTTTAAAATCGTTTATGCTAACATGTTCAGATTCGGATTTGCAGACACACTTCAAAAGTATGCACTTAAAACCCTAACCATATTAATTCAGAAAATTCTACAAAAATTCCAGGAGATAGCACACATATGATATATGATTCTTGTAAATTTGTGGCCTCTAATTTGCTACGGTGTCCAAATGAAAAATTATAAATAATGACTGAATTACAATTCTGCTAACACAGTTTAACATATCATCACATTAAATTCAAAAAAATAACTAAATCAAACTCAAATTCGTGGAAACCAATTGGAATACTTTACTAAGACCCTAAACTGAGTTTTAGAGCAAAAATCCATAACATTTACAAAACTCATTGTATGATGCATCCAAATTCGACTATCCAAAACTGTCCTGATCAAACAACCACATAAAATAATGATTTTCAAACCTTTATAAAACAAATAATAATCCGATTCACAAAACCATTTTCTCCAGTTCATTATACCCATATTAGACTTAAGTGAACCATAAAAGAAATCCCTGAAACTCTCAGCCATTTAGTCACAATACCGCTCATAATTTCACAAGAAAACACATATCACACACCCCTTATTATAGCCGTATTTTGTTTAATTCTTTTAGGGTTCATAACAATTCTTTTATCCATCATTCTTACACTTTTATTAATGAATTTATGTGTAACCATGTGTCGAAACGAAAAGCAAAATAGAAAACAAGAATAACCTGTGAATCGACTTGGGAAAATACAAACCGAATGGTACAAAATTAGGGCTCGGATTGAAAAGGAATTTTCACCACGACTTGTATTCTTTCTTGGCACCGAAAGCCTCTTGATTCTTGGAGAGCTGAATGAAAAAATGATGGTGGCTGCTAGGGTTCATATGGAAAGGGAGAAAACCAATTTGTAAGAGTTTTAGGGTTTGGTTTGTGTGTTAAAAATGTATTCGGTTAGGATAAAAAAAAGGTGCCATGACTTGTGCTAAAAAGAAGGGAGGCCCATTTTTCTAAATCTTCACATAATAATTTCGGTATTAGTCCTTATAATTTCCAATCATGTACATGTATGTTAAGAACTAGAATTGGGTCCGATATGACATAATCAACGTGTGATATTTATTTAGAAGATTAGTTTGTGCCTTTTTTTTGGGATAATTACCAAATACCCTGGTTGCCCAGGTGCGTTGCTTATCCGAACCGCTCAAAGAGAATTCTTATACTAGACCAGGGCAACTTGTCCGACCAATTATAGGTTGCCACGTGTCCGACCAAATAGTGATAATACTGTTGGCGTTTTTTGGGCAACTTGTCATTTTTTGGGCAACCAATATGGGTATTTTGGTCATTTTATACTTACTCTACTCTTACTGATTAAACCAACTAATATAAATCTCACAGCCCTCTCCTCTCACAACTCACACCACCACAACCACCCAAAAACCCGTCGCCACCACCATCCGACGCCACCACCACCTGACGCCACCTCCACCGGACTCCACGAACACTGAACATCCGTGTAATTTTCATTTCTGATTAAAAGCGCGGCAAAACCCTAACATCACTTTTTTTCGGGCGATTGAACCTCACTCTCCGGCGGTCACCGTCCGCCGCTCGTCGGTATACTTTTCATTTCTGATTTTGTAAATTTTCATTTCATTTGAATTTTATTTTGATTGATTTTGTTATAATTAATTAATAATGCTTTTAAAAAAAAGAAATCCAAAAAGTGTGCATTTTGATACAGTTTTACAAATGGTTTACAGATCTTGAAGCAGCAATGAAATCAGAGGTTAGTATTATGTTCTCTTTGCCGTTTTATCGCCTTATTTGTCTTTATGCTACCGCTGGCTACCTCTTGGTGTAATGCACATTCACTTATGATTGACCAATTTGACTTTTCACAGGTGCCTATTGATGTTTTCAAAGGAATTACAGATGAAGATGCTGCCAAGGTTGTAGATGGTCTTGCTCCTAAGGTAGCTGACAGAGACGCTTCAATAGAACAAGTGAAGAAGTTGTATAACCTTTTTCGTGAGTCTGATTGTACACAGTTGGAGGTGAGTTTAGGCTTGTCGCTCAATTTTGGTATGTACATTTTCTTGTATGTTGATATTTAACTTTAAACCTCCTTTTTCAGATCAATCCCATTGCAGAGACTTCTGATAACAAGTTGGTAGCTGCTGATGCTAAATTAAACTTTGATGATAATGCCGCTTACCATCAGAAAGAGATATTTTCTCTACGATATCCAATTCAGGAGGATCCTCATGAGGTATAGGCATACAGCTAATCCATTGTGTTTACCAATTATTTTTCTTTAATGCTAAGACATAGTCATCACCAGTGAAATTGGAGAACAAATAATATTATTGGCATAAAGTTTGAGAAATCAGCACATTTCAGTATGCTGCCTTGGTTTATTCACGGGTAGGGCTGCTAAAAACTGCCAAATCGATGTTGATCTTTTTCGGTTCCGGTTATTTGGTTATTCTCATTTCATGGATAGGTTTAGATATGGTAATTATAGCAAAAAGTGGTTGAGCAAATTATATAGATATCTTTTATATTACAAATAAGGTTTTTCCTATTGCTGTCACAAAATTGTCTTCTTGATGGACTAGATTAAATCCAGGCCGTTATATATGATTCGAGTTCAAACTTTTTTTTTCTTGGTCCAGAAGCTCCCATTGAATTTGGTTAGTCTTTGGTTAGTTGATTTATTAAAATATCAGTTTCTTTTGGAAGAGGGAGTTGATCATTGAGTTTTGTTATTGAACTGATACATGTATAGGTTCTTCCTCTTTTGCCTATAGTGGGTTACCTCTAAAGTCCAACCAGACTGCAGGTTATCTACAACCCTGTGTTTAAAAATGCGCCTAAGGCGTGAGGCGAGCCGAGGCAGTAAGGTCATCGCATCAGGACCCTTGATGCGCAGCCATTACAAAAGGCGAGAAAAGGTGGTGCTTTTTTGCGCCTTTGAAGAGCGCTTTTTAACGCTTCATGTGTTTATGGGTCTAAAAAGGACATTTAAACTAAAAGGGTTTAAATGGACTATTGTTAGTCCCTTCTAGTTGGGAATTGGGCTTTAAGAAAGCCTTCAATAAGGAAAATAATTAGAGATAGGGAACCCCAAACTTTGAGAATGAATGGAGAATGTATGCTTTCTTCTGATTTGCATAAATCCCCATTCATTCTTATGCATTGCATGGTTTTTGTTCACATGCATGCCTTTGTGGTCCTTTTGTTATTCTCCAGTAGGAATTTGATAAGCTTATGATCTGCGTTTTGTAATATCTAGCATTTTAGCGATATGGAATCGCAAACTTTGAGAATGAATGGGAATGAATCGGTGTTATTGTTGTTAAATGTTCTGAAATCCTGGATCCGCCTCTACTAACACCCGTATTCTTTGTTAGCTATTTTTGTCCCCCTAATTTACCCGTTTTACCCGTTAGAGATACAAGAGAGCTAAAATTGCCCTATTCATAAGTAAAGCGGTTTTTCTTAATCAGGGATACAACTTAACAAAAATTGCTCTATTCATTAGTAAAGTGGTTGATTTAGACTACTATGATTATAATGTAACGATTCAACTTTTTTGTCATATGCAGGTCTCATTGAAGGTACCAGTTGTGGTTCGTCTTGAAGGCACAAATGTTGATCAAGGGAAGAGAATCCTCAAGGTATATTTGCATATCTAAAACTTTTGGTTCCTCTATTGAAAGACTCTTTTGTTGTATTATGTTCCGAGGAACGAAAAATAACAATTTACAATGTGTTTGGATATACAGGAAAGTGGGATGGCTTTGATAACGGCAGAGGACCTAGATGATGCAGCGCTGATGAGGAAGGTGAGTATGAGGAGGAAGAAGAGGAGGGTGAGTATAAAGGTTGAGAATAGTGCAGAAACATCAGAACATGAAAAAAAGGGGGGGGTCTATTATGGGTGTTGTAGTTTTATGTGTGTTTGCTCGTGGTTGTAATCTCGACCCATTCAATAGAATATTAGTAGGAGATGAAAACGGTTTAGTTTGTGAACAATTTTACAAGAAAGCAAAGCTATTTGCTAGAAGGTTATGGGTGTAATTTGTTTTTGGATTATAACTATTACTTGTTATTGTGCTTGTGCCTTCTTTTGAATGAATTTTGTTTCTTGAAATTGATTTTGTGTTGTTATTTTGTCTATTGATATCTGCTTGAAATAAGTATAGATTGATGCAAAATGTGAATACTTGTTTGATCGAATTCTGGTTCTCGAGCTAAAATTCAATTTAAGTTTGTTTTGGGGTAGATATAGTAGCTTGCGCTTACGTAGCTGGTGGTCTCATTTAAATTCTGCCAAAGAGTACTAATCTGGAGACTTTAAGTAGTATCACTTGCCTTTATAACCATCTCTATTGTGGTGCAATCAGAGCTGATTTGGTTTCAATAGAAGCATGTTTTGGAAAGTCTAAACAAGGCAAACATATTCGAGTTCTGTGTGTTCTGGTCGAGGGTATGTCATTCTGCTGCTAACCTTAGCATCATGCTGCTAACCTTAGTACTGCTGCTCGGGTATTTTTACTACTGCTTGCGAGTTCTTTGATTCTACTGCTCGATATATGAGACACTACTGCTGCCCTTTGTGATTTTCCTGCTGCTCATGGTTATTGGTTTATGCTGTTGAGATATGATGTGGTTTCATGCAATGTCAAAGTCAAATATTTGCATGGTGATTTTGGACAGTGGAAAGCAAGAAAGCAAAACTTGGAGTACGCAATATTTATTTGTTTTGTATTTTTTGGGCAACTTTTCCCAAAAATACAAAAGTTGCCCAAAAAATACAAAAGTTGCCAAAAAAATAGAAGTGTCCCCCAGTTGCCCAAAAAATACAAAAGTTGCCCAAAAAATACATGTAAAGTCTTGAAAACAGAGAGGATCATTGAAAGCCAACAAGAACTTGGAGTTAAAATAACTAGAATGAACCAGCAAGAAAAGAAAACGAGCAATGTAATTACGAATTCTTGGCCAAACTACATGATTAGTACATTACGATATTCGAGTACTTAAAAGATCAAAATACAATTTAACAAACATATGAGAAATGAATCCAAGACAGCTTCACGGTAGAAGAACATTGAAATACAGCTAGTTTTGTTTATTTTGATCTTGATCACAATATTGAGCAAGCCTTTTGAGCCTTTCCCTTCTTTTTCTTTGACTTTGGTGGTGCAAGAACGACTTTAATGGCAGCATCAAAAACCTGCTTCACATTATGGGAAAAACAACCAGTCTCTATTTAGCATAAGAAAATCCCTCGAGGTAGATGTGCAGATCGGGTTCAGGTTAAAAAGTTAAAAATGGCAGGGTCGGGTTGAGTGGTTGACCCGAAAGCTTATTTTCCCAATATATAATAGATTTTTTTGTAATTATGTAAATTTTAAGAAGGCCATATGGATTATGAAAATTTTCACTTATTTCCCTTGTAGTTAAAATTTTCAATTTTCCAATTTGACTCGACTGAGATCAAATGAAACCCAACCGACCCATTCACAAGTAAACGGGTCAAAGCTGCACCAGCAGCACCATAAACTAAACCCCTAATCAATCAAAGCAATTTAAAACTTACCAGCTGTGTTTTTGAACTACAATCAATGTACTCAAGAGCTCCGATTGTCTTCTTCAACTCATCACCCTGTGAAAAAAGACATGATACTTAGATGTCCTGCAATTGAATGTTTTTTAAGCTTTTTTCGTTGTAGTGATTTGGGTACGAGATAAGCACCTGGGCAGTAGTGATGGGGGTTGCACCAGGATGGTCTACAAAGAACTGCTTGTCATCCCGAAGATCTACAATTCATTAAAGATTCAAATCCGTTAATTACGAGTGCACAAAAGAACATTTTGATGGTAGATTAATAATTTTCTGTGGTATAGCTCACCAAGTTTTGTTCCAACAAGAACAATTGGGACGCCATGGGCATAATGCTTCAATTCTGGAATCCACTGAGAATAATAAAAAAACAAAAAGAAACCCGTCAGCTCTAAGTCCAACTAATACGGTATAAATTTAAGCTAACGAAGAAAATGTGGTTGCAGGTGAGTCCTACTTGTTTGAATAAGAATAGTAATACGGTATAGAACTAGTACGGTATAGATACCAGAAAGATCAATGCATTATTGAATAAGAATAGTAATCAGGAACCAAGTTAAACAAATTAATGTGATGGGAGGGAAGTTCAGCGATCTTACGGGATGTAAAAGTTAATATGTTACTATCCATTAGAAGAACTAGTAAGAGCAATTTACTTACGAGATGCACTCGTCAAGCTTTTTAAGCTGTGGAAGAAAGTTTTCGCTTGCAACACTTGTATTTGAAGAATAAAAGCTGGTGGCAACTTGCAATACAGAGTATGAGCGAAACCTGTGTCCTTGGCCACGTGTATAGATGAAGACTCATTTAAAAAAACTTTGGTAGGAACTAGTTGACTTAGGCATAAATTAATTGTTTATTAAAGCAGCCTAAGCATTTGAAAGCACTCTTTAAGGGCCCACATTGCATAATAAGGTTCAGACATCTTACAAGAAGCACACAGTTATTCGTAAAACTCAGACTTACATTTTCTAATTCATCAAAATAATTGAGCTTACTACGAAGGGAATCTGCAAACTCGATTAATCTTTGCTTCTCTATTACCTGCAATATAGAAACACTGGTGATACACAAACTTGCCATTTAACTAGAGAAAAAACTATAATTGATCACATAAATTTGAGGAGAAAACAAACAATACCCACCATTCTGTCGCACGCATCATGAAGGGTTTTAGTCTTTGTTGCCACTACTTGATGCTGCATTTGTAACTCGTTGAACAAATCAAGAGTTTCATCCACCTGAAAAATAAGGTTGGTTAAGTTGACTGTCAACTATGTAGTCACGGAAAAATTAGAACGATAATCTCCACTTGGGAAACTGGTAAACTGGGCCAGAGTATAATAAATCTCATTGACCATTTAACTTGTATCATCTTATTTGACTCTTCTTCTTCAACACCGCCGTCTGTCACACTTCTTGCCACAAAATTACAGTTTTTTTCTTCTTTTTTCTTCTTTCAAACAATGTTGAGCTAGATTAAGTGATGAAGCGAAAAGTGTACCGCTTTTAAGGGGTCATTTAAGCCCTAAATCGTATTTATTTGATCAAATATTGCCCTAAATCGTTCCTTTTGTCATTTTAGGTACTTTTGAGGAGAAATCTGGAAAAGGAGGCATTTTGGACGTTTTTGGAGCATTAAAGTGAAGAAAACGGCAAAGTCTCAAAAATCGGCTAAAAGTTACTCTTGACGGCGTCAAGATTTACTCTAGACGGCGTCATGCTTTGGCAAGAAAAGTTGGACGTGAAATTTACTCATGATAAGCCAGTGAAAATAGCATGTGAATTCTGACGGCGTCACGCTTTAACTTGATCAAGGGCGTCACGGCTTAAATCATAAGGGGACGGCGTCACGTTCACGAGCTGACGGCGTCAAGCCTTGATAAGCCAGAATGGATTTTGGAAGAGCTAAAGAGGGACGGCGTCAAGAAGGTCATCCGGGAACCTAAAAGCGGCGAGGTGACGGCGTCACACTCCATAAGGTGACGCCGTCAGATCCAAAAATCTATATATAGTTTTTTAATTTTTTGTCATTAAGGAGAGCTTAGTGTGTGGAATTTTGGGAGAAAACCCTAAGACGATTTTAGCTACTTTTTCAGGGCTTTTTGCCTTGAGATCTTCCATGTTTCATTGAAAGATAAGTTATCAATTAATCATTCAATATGTCTATGTGTTGTTTGATTCTATCTTATTCTTGTCTTTTGTTTAACATGTTAGGCTAAATTTATCTTGTGTTTGCTTAGATCTAATGAAACCTAGCTATTGATTATTGGTTGTTAGTGTGTTGTTAGTTGTATTGGATGATTGTTTATCTATGTTAGGCTTAAGAAAACTGGCTAACTTCCTATTCGGTAACTTGCTTGAACGTCTTAAGAAACATGAACCAAACGCGTACTAAAGGTTTTTATGGTTGTATTTAATGCACAAGCGAATTCTAGTGATCCTATGTTAGGAGCTTCCTAGCCGGCTCGACATAGGAGTGAAGTAGGAGCTTGTAGAGTTGGGGAAGTAAGTACGCCACCCCACGAATGGTATTAAGGAATACACCCGTCATCCACGCGACTAATACACACTAATTAACCGGTAAAAGATAGTTAGGGAGTAAGGAAATCTAAGTAAACACATTTCTCTACACATAAGTTTCTCACCACATTTTATTTTCAGTTATTTATTTTATTTGCATTCGTAGTAATTTGGGTTAGTTGACTAGCAACTAATTCCGCCCACTCCTTCAAAACCGAGATTTTACTTGCTTTCATAAAATTATAAAAACATAAAAAAAGAATCTTCCTCAACCCTTAGACCTAATTAGAGTAGCCTTTCATACCTAACGAACACTATTCCCTGTGGAGAACGATCAATCCCCCGTACTTACCACTACACTATACTACATCGGTCAGGTACACTGCCTGGTGGGGTTGTAAGCCTCTTGAGATCCTCGAGAGGTAAAACCTGTTGTAAGGTTACAAAACCACGCAATCAAGTTTTTGGCGCCGTTGCCGGGGAATAGTTATTGTTTAGGTTGAATTTTTATTTCTATTAGGTCTACTCACTAGATTCCTTTCTAGTGAGATTTTTATTTTATTTTTCTAGGTTTTCTTTAGTCTATCTATTTTCTTCGTGTCTTTGTTCGTAACCATTACCGTCCGACATCATGGAAGATGGTAATATCCTTAACCCCCACAACCAACCACCACAACAACCACCACCACCTCCTAGAGCCCGTACTTTAGGAGAGTATTCCCATCCTAGCCACCATGGCTATCGAAACACCATTGAGCTCACTCAAGGAGCCAATATCACACCCTTGCGATCCGACACCATCCGGTTGGTGCAAAGTGGATGCGCATTCCATGGACTTCGTTCTGAAGATCCTAATCAACATCTCAAGGACTTTCTTAAAATCGTTGATTCTATAGACCTTGATGTTGCCACTCGAGAGACGACCCGATTGCGTCTCTTCCAATTCTCTTTGCGGGACCAAGCTAGTCAGTGGCTAGAACGTCAACCCGCAGGATCCATTACCTCTTGGGATGATCTCACCACTCGTTTCCTTGCTCAGTTTTTTCCACCGGGAAGAACTACCAAGCTAAGGAATGATATCTTGATGTTCCAACAACGTCAAGGCGAAACTCTCTACGAGGCATGGACTCGATTCAAGGACTTACTCCAGAAAGTCCCTCACCATGGCATAGAACTTTGGCTCCAAGTCCAAATCTTCTATGATCATATCAATCTCTCCACGAGGCAAACTATTGACCAATCGGCCGGTGGTAAGCTACGTGATCTAAGTGCGGAACAATCATGGGCTCTCCTAGAGGATCTTGCTCTTTATGACAACGAAAGTTGGAGTGATCCCCGTGATTTGAATAAAACGGTTAAGGCAATATCTTTGCCTTCGAACAATTCAAGCACTTCTGACCGTAGGATCATAGAACTTGAAGACCAAGTCAAGTTTCTCATGAAATCCTACGAGGCTCCTAAACCTTCAAGCCAAGTGAACAAAATCACTTCTTCATGTGAATTATGTAGTGGTCCCCACGACACTCGTGATTGCATGGAACTCCCCGAACAAGCTTTTGTGGACTACGCATCCTCGCGTACCGACGGAGCGGGAGACAAGTGGTACACTTTCAAACCCGAGCCAAACCATTACGGTGATTCATACAACCCCTCATGGAAAAATCACCCGAACCTTAGGTGGAAACAAAACCAAAACGCCCAACAAACAAATTCTTCCAACCCACCTAATCGTTTCCAATCAAGCGGTTCCAACTCGAACCGTACTTTCAACAACAATCCTTCCGGCAATGGTAGTACCAATAACTTTGAAGGATTGATTTCCCAATTTATGGCATCTCAAGAAGCTCGGATAGCTAGATTCGAGACCGAATTCAATCAACAACAAACGGAGATGACCACTAAAATTGACAACTTGTTGAAAGCTCTCCATAACCAAGTGTTATCACCTCCACATAAGGACGCTAGGAACACAAATAGCGGACCCCAAGTAAAAGACCCCTCTTCATCCAAACACGTCCACTTTGTCAACATTGTCACTATTAAACCAATTGATAGGAATGAGGATAATAGTGAACCTAAGGATGAGGATAGGAAAGTCGAGGTTGATAAGGAAGTTAGGACAAGTGTGATTGAAGAAGTAGATGATGATGAGGACTACTTCAATAGGCTACCCACTAAGGAAGAGCGCGCATATCATACAAACTTATTCGATGACCCCGAGACACCATACTTCCTAGGTAGACCCATCATAGAAATAGGCGACCCTTCTAATCTCAACATACCATGCAACATTGGACATCTACATGTGTGGAAAGCTTACATCGACCTTAGATCGCCCATAAACATCATGACTAGAGCCAAATACAACTTGATAATGAAGAATCAACTTGGGTATAGGATGTTCCCTGACAAGGGTTGGATGAGTAACTTCACGGGAAGAGTTAAGGGATTACCGGTTTATGTAGGAAACTTCACCTATGTCACCGACTTTTTAATTGTAGAAGATATCCGCCCAATAGTCGATGCATCCTTGACTCAAGTGGTTTTTGGAAAACCATTTGTTGAGGTCTCTAGAATGACTTATGAACCTTCCTTAGGGATAGTTAGATTTAAGGATGAGACCGATGAAGTAAGCTACCAAATGCCATATAAGATAGAACAATTCCAACACTTGTCAAATGTTGAGAAGGAGCTCAAGCAAGCGGTCTACTATAGGAATGATGAGGATAGAAGTAAAGGAGTAGACTATGTTATGGAAAGGATATTCGGTTTCTACAAGGATTGTTTGAAATTAGGACCGGAATATAAAACCGGGAAGGAGAATGGCCTAGGAACCGTGACTGATGATGGAGTCACGTAATGTACGTGACTTTGAGTCTAGCTACAAGACTCGTTAATAAAGAAAAGCGCTTCTTGGGAGGCAACCCAAGCTTTATTTGTTTTATTTGCTTTGTGTGTTTATTTATTTGTTTGTTTGTTTTTATTTGTTTCCGTATATGTGTTTAATTTTTATTATTATTGATTCATGTTAAAAACTAATTTGTGAAAATGCTTTATGTTGTTTTTAACTTCGTCTTAACTACATATAAAGGTATTTTGCAAAAGATAAGTGTAAGGGAAATCTAAATCGGTTTATTAGAACACAAATGAACATGAATCATAATAATAATAAATTAGCATACATATTAGTGTTTGTTTGAGTCAAATGCTTGTATCGAGTCATAATGATGTTTTGCAGGATTTCCAGGAAGTAAGGTAAAGGTTTTTCCAGAAATTTTCCGGAAACTAAAAATGAAAATTTTTGTCAGGTCATTTCTGACGGCGTCAGGGGTTATAACCTGACGGCGTCAGATTTAATTTCCAGAAATTTTTGAAAGTTTTGTTTTCATAAAAAGTTTTATTAAAATCTCCAACTTATAATCTCCAGGAATCTGCAAAATTATCATTCCACAAGCATTATATCCTTATATATAGATTTTTCCCGCCGATGTTATGTAGGTTTTCGTGTTTGTTTTCTCAGGTTTAACAGGTTATTTTGGACAAGGAAATGTTTTTGGATCAAGCTTATGGCGATGCATTAGTCATGGAGCTTCAACATTCTCTTTGGAGGAAGATTTAACCGTGTAATTTCATTATCCACCGAGCGAATCAGGGGAGTATTTGATTTCATTCTTTTACTTTTTGCTTTTACATCTTATTATTTGAACATTGGGGACAATGTTCATCTTAAGTGTAAGGGGAGGGTAAAAGTACGATTTTAGAGAATACAATTGCGCTTGATTTTTGTTTGTTTAATAGTAGATGTGTAATAAAACTGAGAGGAATACTTGTTAAGGTAATTTTAGTGCCAAATTTAAATTTTTTTTACAACATATAGGAGTGAAACTTTAGTTCTAATAAGCGTCTCACGGATAGGAGTTATATGACTAGCACAAAAAACCGTACCACTAAAAAAATTTTCCACCCCCAAATATGTGAGGTTCGCCCCTAGAATTGGTAGGAAAAGCATTTATGCTATGATGTGTGTACCGGTAGCACTTAGATTCTAGAACTTGCGTTAGGACCATTCCAAGGCCACAAGTGAGACTACATTCGTGTAGTTAGATTTACTACATGATAAGAGGCATTAGGATTAACCCATTGTTTTACACCTGTGTTTTTGTTATAATTACGTTGGCTACATTGGTCAAGTAATTCTCCCACACCCTTTGCGTTGTACTCATTTTTAGTACACGATACCCCTAGTACACCCCTCAGAGCCTATCTTTTCGTTTCGACCTTTAAGCATTTTACTTAAAGGAAGAATTTGTTACACCCCACTTAAATGTACACCCAAATCGCCTTAGCCTACCTTGTATGCACTCATCTTTAGTGCATTATTGTGACAACATTTGTTTAAACCCCAAGTTAATTATCTAATTGATTACATGGTTGCTAAGTCGAGTCATATCCTTGTACATATTGTTTTGGGACGATTGGGACTCATGGGTAAAGTACTAGTGTAATGGAGTAATGGGGAAGAACATCATTTATTACCCCCATATGTGCTAAATATTTTAAAAGTACTCCAAGTTTTTCAATTATCTTAATTCGAGTCATTAGATTAGTATTTGTAAAGTTATGTAAAAATTCAAGTGTAAGGGGGATGCAATGCCCCTATGATGTATTATTTTGGATGGTAGGGTAAAAGTGTATGCAAAAAAAAAAAAAAAAAAAAAAAAAAAAAAAAAAAATCGAAAAAATCAAGAAAAATACAAAAAAATGAGAAAAAGAAAAGTAGAAAAAACATACGGACTACCATCCCGTTTTATTTTATGTTTATTTTATGTTTTTGTTATTTTATCATTAGCTTAAGATCGAGTCTAGTCTTGGCTTAGCAACATTGTATAGTACATGTAATTGATCAAGATTTTTAACTCGCCACCAGTAAAATATCCCGTATCCAACAAAACCGTGTTTTCCTTTTCCCTACACCTAACGTTATAACCCATTTAAAAGCCCTCTTTGATAGTTTATCTTAGGTGCTTACGCCTAGTGGAGGAGGTTTTCGATCCTTTCCCAAGCCTATGGTAATCTATTTGCTATGACAGGTAGTGAGAGATATTATCCGTTTTCATTTATGAGATTTATTTTGATGACACTTGAGAGATGTGAGTATCTAAACACTACTTGTGAGGTGCTAGTTTATAATCTCCGTGCTTATTATGATTGAAGTGGAACGATTATTTGTTGTAATTACTTTTATGTTTGCATTAAATGACCCCTAACTTGTATTTTGATTAGAATAAAAGCGCATTTGCTTGAGGACAAGCAAATCTCAAGTGTAAGGGTATTTGATGAAGCGAAAAGTGTACCGCTTTTAAGGGGTCATTTAAGCCCTAAATCGTATTTATTTGATCAAATATTGCCCTAAATCGTTCCTTTTGTCATTTTAGGTACTTTTGAGGAGAAATCTGGAAAAGGAGGCATTTTGGACGTTTTTGGAGCATTAAAGTGAAGAAAACGGCAAAGTCTCAAAAATCGGCTAAAAGTTACTCTTGACGGCGTCAAGATTTACTCTAGACGGCGTCATGCTTTGGCAAGAAAAGTTGGACGTGAAATTTACTCATGATAAGCCAGTGAAAATAGCATGTGAATTCTGACGGCGTCACGCTTTAACTTGATCAAGGGCGTCATGGCTTAAATCATAAGGGGACGGCGTCACGTTCACGAGCTGACGGCGTCAAGCCTTGATAAGCCAGAATGGATTTTGGAAGAGCTAAAGAGGGACGGCGTCAAGAAGGTCATCCGGGAACCCTAAAAGCGGCGAGGTGACGGCGTCACACTCCATAAGGTGACGCCGTCAGATCCAAAAATCTATATATAGTTTTTTAATTTTTTGTCATTAAGGAGAGCTTAGTGTGTGGAATTTTGGGAGAAAACCCTAAGACGATTTTAGCTACTTTTTCAGGGCTTTTTGCCTTGAGATCTTCCATGTTTCATTGAAAGATAAGTTATCAATTAATCATTCAATATGTCTATGTGTTGTTTGATTCTATCTTATTCTTGTCTTTTGTTTAACATGTTAGGCTAAATTTATCTTGTGTTTGCTTAGATCTAATGAAACCTAGCTATTGATTATTGGTTGTTAGTGTGTTGTTAGTTGTATTGGATGATTGTTTATCTATGTTAGGCTTAAGAAAACTGGCTAACTTCCTATTCGGTAACTTGCTTGAACGTCTTAAGAAACATGAACCAAACGCGTACTAAAGGTTTTTATGGTTGTATTTAATGCACAAGCGAATTCTAGTGATCCCATGTTAGGAGCTTCCTAGCCGGCTCGACATAGGAGTGAAGTAGGAGCTTGTAGAGTTGGGGAAGTAAGTACGCCACCCCACGAATGGTATTAAGGAATACACCCGTCATCCACGCGACTAATACACACTAATTAACCGGTAAAAGATAGTTAGGGAGTAAGGAAATCTAAGTAAACACATTTCTCTACACATAAGTTTCTCACCACATTTTATTTTCAGTTATTTATTTTATTTGCATTCGTAGTAATTTGGGTTAGTTGACTAGCAACTAATTCCGCCCACTCCTTCAAAACCGAGATTTTACTTGCTTTCATAAAATTATAAAAACATAAAAAAAGAATCTTCCTCAACCCTTAGACCTAATTAGAGTAGCCTTTCATACCTAACGAACACTATTCCCTGTGGAGAACGATCAATCCCCCGTACTTACCACTACACTATACTACATCGGTCAGGTACACTGCCTGGTGGGGTTGTAAGCCTCTTGAGATCCCTCGAGAGGTAAAACCTGTTGTAAGGTTACAAAACCACGCAATCATTAAGGTATGCACTAATAATTTTCCACCGATCTAGAGGGTGTGCACTCATAGATTCATAGTGTATTTTATAGTCACATTCGAAAAAAACCAACTTTTTTTACACGACTATAGATCTACACAGGGTACGCACGTGCATACCCTGTCTTCAAGCTAGATCCGCCCCTGGGTGTTAGGAATGTAAAAGTTTTGGATAAAAGCTGTTTTGACTAGTACTAATGTGAAAGTTTTGGATAAAAGCCGTTTTGACTCGCTTTGACCTGTTACTCAACATACCTAACCCGACAATTTGCCATCTACTAAAATTATTCTCCTATGGTTGGTGACATCACTACGTAAATAGGTATGACAAATCACAGAGAAACTACTAAATAGTGCAGTGGAAAAGCAGGAGCAAACAAGTGTTAGGAAGTTGGATTGCATTTAAAGACAATGCAATTGCACTAAATTTGATGGACTCACATGTTTAGTAGCGTTGACGATCCCACTAACAATCACATCACATTTCATTATTCCTCTGAAAATGTTTACCAAAATTGCTTTCACTTTGTCATCTGATGGACTCGCCTTTTGTAATGGCTGCGCATCAAGGGTCCTGATGCGATGACCTTACTGCCTCGGCTCGCCTCATGCCTTAGGCACTTTTTTAAACACAGGGTTGTAGATAACCTGCAGTCTGGTTGGACTTTAGAGGTAACCCACTATAGGCAAAAGAGGAAGAACCTATACATGTATCAGTTCAATAACAAAACTCAATGATCAACTCCCTCTTCCAAAAAAAACTGATATTTTAATAAATCAACTAACCAAAGACTAACCAAATTCAATGGGAGCTTCTGGACCAAGAAAAAAAAAGTTTGAACTCGAATCATATATAACGGCCTGGATTTAATCTAGTCCATCAAGAAGACAATTTTGTGACTGTAACACCCCCAAAATCGGATTCAGCAGAAGCATACATGTCGCTGGGGTGCTACTCAATTGGTGTCATAACACATGTACAAAGAACGGTTTTCACCTCGTATCATTTATGGTAAAATTGTTTAACAAAAGTGTTGAATTTACATTGTTAAAAGTTGTGCGGAAATAGGCCCATAAAATAAGTTAAGCGGTCCCAAAAGTTTATCAGAGTCTTCTATGACCATGCCATGCCCTGCCAAGAGCTTCCAGTAGCGTGCTATTGCTTAATACCTGAAAATACATGCTAAAAAGTGTCAACCAACGGTTGGTGAGTTCATAGAGTTTAGTTTAAAAGTAAAGTATTTGAATGAAAGTTTCCCAGCAAAGGCGTTATAAATCCACTCAGTTCCAAGCCCGTCCCATTCCAGGCTTGCAACCTGTGTGTTTATAACCCACTGCTAAAATAAGATATCAAGAACCCATAGAGTATCATAGAGTATCAATAGAGTATCATAGAGTGTCCATAGAGTACCAATAGAGTATCATCGAGTACCATAGAGTATCATAGAGTACCATAGAATATCATAGAGTACCAATAGAGTATCAATAGAATGATGGGTGCCATTTCCCAAAGAATTACTGGGTGCCATTTCCCAAAGATTACTGGGTGCCATTTCCCAAAGATTTGCATAGAAAAGTATAAATGTTTGAGTACTTGCATCACAATGCCAATCATGTATTTGATAAACAGGTAAAGTATTTCTACCAGTAAGTAAATAGAGTTTGAGCATGTATCTCCCCCAAAAGAGTAAATAAAACATGTAATGAAAAAGAGGGGCTATGAAGTCTCACTTGGAATGTAGTGGCGTAGACAACAAGATGGTGCCAAAGAGTGTGGCAGAATAGCGTAACGTAAGTGACGTCAAGAGTCAAAGCACGATGTCGTGGAATTCGGTACGACCTAAGGAATATGAAACTTATCTTAACGTATATACTATAGCGTAATAGTCTTAACTATTCCCATTCCCAAAGTATTATTTCAATCTTGCTTTCAAAAAAGATTTGAGTTATATCCGTTTCATAGTGTTTGGTATCATCGTACGTGTAGTGGTTTGAATGTCGAGACTCGAGAACTCACGCCAAAATGTAAAACATATCGCCCAAGTATAAGAGGAAAAATAAACATATAAAGATCATGTAGCCAAGTATAGAGCATATTACGCATGTATGAGAAGAAAGTAAACACGTAAGAATCATGTAGCACATAAGTGTTAACATAAGTAAATGGTTAAGTTCTAGTCAAAGTAATCAAAGCTATTCCGGTTAAATCGTTTATCAAGTGGTTTAAGTTCTAATCCATTTTGACTAAAGTTTATCCGGTTAGTTAAGTTACCGAATAGTTTTAGTTCACGAGTTTTATATGTTCCAACTAGTTAAGTAATCGAGTAGCTTAGCTTACAAGTTCTATATGTTATCAGGCTATCTATAACAATTTTCTAATTGTTAAGTTAATTATGTTTGTCGATAAAACAAGTCTCAATCAAAAGTATATAATCCGATTTTTAAGTGCCAAGTCCCAAGTCCATACTCATAAATCAATGTTCGATAATTAGTCATATTCCGTATTCAAAGTCAATCGTCCGCTAATTATCTACATTGTCTATGTACAAGTATAATCCGACTATCGATCAATAATATTACCGAATCTCACTACTCGCATTAATGTCTAAACAGATTATACACTAGTTAAGTATATATTGACAAACAATTCACATCCAACACTCTTTTGTTTACCAAAACCAAAAGCACCCAAGTAATAATAATTTAGTAACAATTAAGCAATTTCAAACTCACCCTTGTGGTGGTCTCATTCGGCCCAAACAAAACAAACACACCCTTCGGGGTGGTGTTTGAACCGAACCTAAAAAAACACCCTCTTGGGTTATTTTGTGCAATAAATCTCAAACCACGAAATGAGATTAACAAGAAAACTAACAACAATAGTTAAAAAGTATATTATTGCCGAGACTAATGAGTCTCGGCTTTCCTTTCCCTGTCGGCAGCAGCCCAACCAAACGGACCCGTGGGGTCTCGGCTTATCCCATCAACAATAACAAATAATTAGTAGCAATAATAACCACAAGAACCATTGCCGAGACCATCATGGTCTCGGCTTAGCCTCTCGGTTCATCAACAGCCCAAACGGACCCCTTGTGGTTTTTAGACCAATCAACATCACCATATACGAATAATCAACAAATCAAAGACCAAAATATCAAGAATATATTATGTATACCGTGAGCTTAAGCTCACGGTTTGTGTAGCTCGACCAAACAAACACACCTTTTTTATACCAAACGATTATTACCCATGTTTATTAATGAAAAACTTTAGAAACCCGTTTGATTAAACCCGAAATAATGAGATTGAAACTGAGTTGACTCGTATACGAGTCAACTCGTGAGTAACTTACATGTTTCCTACCTTTTTCTTCAAGATCTAACCGATGGAGATGGTGGTGGTGGGTTAGGATGAGACGAAGCAAAAATAACAAGGATATTGAGTGACTTGGGTGGCGCGTGATGTACACCAAAAGAGAGAGGAGAGTGAGAGGAGCATTATGGTGGTGGTAGTGTAGGTATGAGGGTGGCGGTGGTGGTGTTGGTGGTGCCGGCGGCGGCTGAAGGAAGGGAGGAAGAGAGAGAGAGTTAGTTTGAGGAAGATGAAGTGAAAAATGTGATGTTTAGGGTTAGGGTTTTCCTTTTATTAGTTATTAGTTTTCCGAAATTGCATTTAGGTCCTTGTGTTTTATTTCGTTTCTTTTAAGGAGTCAAGGACTAGCGGGAAAAAATTATTATTCTTAACCCGAGTTTATTTATTTTTAGTCACGAGACTGTTAAACGTTACACAATTAAGTTTTTAATCGTTACCATTCGTTTTAAAATGTTTTTCCATTAAGTTTGACGATAAATAATCCTAGTCTTCTCGAATTTACACCAAATTTGAAAGGGTTGATTGTTTCTCCGAATATAATCTGATGAGGATTTTTGCGGGTTGTGACAGTCTCACCTCCTTAGCAGAATCGCGTCCGCGCGATTCAATTCAGGTTACTCGTTACGGTTGAAAAGAAATGAGTATATGCGCACAGAGTTTCATCTTCACGTTATCACATGGGTTCAGGACCTTTTTGTAAGTTTCGAAGAGCTTGGTCGGTAGGGATGCGACTTTACTAAAGTCGTTTGATTTCATGGTCTACGGTTTTGGATAGGTCAATCAAGGTTTGATTGTGCTAAGATCTGGATCTCCTAGAGGAATAGTAACTGCCTCGATGGCAAGTCATTTCTTCAGTTTCGTCACTCAATATGTCGCAAATGCTGCGGAGTCTTGACGGTAGCTCAAGTATGTGAGGTATAGATTCTAGCAAGAATTTGAAAAGGATAAGTATAGCGAAGATTAAGCCTTCCACGTTTACTAAACGCTTCGTTTCTGGCTTTGGATAATACCTATAGGTCAGTCTTGGGTAAGACTTGTAGGTATGTGTATCCCACTTACTTGGTCCTTTCTAAATTGGATTATGACTTAGGTTCGTCGTTGTCCTATTTGGTCTAACTAGTACTTCTGAAATGTTGTGATTTGGTGATTATGCCAAAGATTGTGATTTGGATTGCCTAGTAAGATGTTTTCCGTTACAATACAAATCAACTTATTGTATACTCCAAGTCCTTGTTTGTGATTTCGCAATCCTTTTGTTGTTCTCTTACGTCACGAAATACTCTTCGTAGATAGAAAATCTTTCCTAGAGAGGTCCATGGTTGAGGTCCACTTAACGGCTAAGTGAGATGTAAATAAGATGTCTCCTAAGATAGGTGCCCTAATGTGGTTTGTCATAGAATGAAAGTTTGAAGTCGTTATGATTAGTTGGCGTGTTTCTAGGCGGTGGTTCACAAGGTGATGTAGACGTTCTCGTGGTCAGATTTGATGAGGCAAACTTTCCCATTCTCGAGCGTAGCCCTCAAAAGACCTTTAGGTAACCAATTTTTACTTAATCCCACAACTCATCAAACAAGAACTGTCATGGGATTAGGCTAAATCGGTTTTTCGGTTGTCGATTCAAATTTAATCTCACAACTCATCAAACAAGAACTGTCATGAGATTAAACTGAATCGGCTCGGGGTAACAACTTGACTCTTAGCTTGATTTTTGCAACTCATCAAACAAGAACTGTCACTAGATCAAGCTAGGAAACAAGTTGTCAAAAGAATGGATTCAACATCCTGAAATGAGATCTTTTGAAAGATTTGCTCGATTTGGAATTGCTCACCGATCAAATAAATCAAGACATAATCCTATTATAACTACTCTCAGTATTGCAAAATTCATCTCTGAGTCGGACATAGGTGGTCAGGCTATGCCCCACTGTCCCATGTCGAATATAGATGACCAGTCTATATTCTACCGAGGTTCAATGAATTTTGAAATACTCAGCTCAGTTATACTATTACTATGTCCTTCACAATTAAAGGTCGTTTCATAAGACTAAGGCAAGTGACCAAAATCAAGGTCGAATGATTGAAATTACGTAGGGAAAATGCGTAACGCGGCGATTTGTACGATATGTGAGCATGTTTATATGGAAGGCAATTATAGTAGTCAACGAGAATAAGTGAGTATAATCTATCTGATAATAAAATACAAATCTCATCAAATATGTCAGCAACAAACCACAAATGAGGCATTAGCTTGGCAGGAAGGCACGTGACGGTCATAGGGTTAAGTTTTCGTAAAAGTAGCTATAGTCTAGGTTTTAAAATTACCCAGTTCTCTATAGCCAAGGCTCTGATACCAATCTGTAACACCCCCAAAATCAGATTCAGCAGAAGCATACATGTCGCTGGGGTGCTACTCAATTGGTGCCATAACACATGTACAAAGAACGGTTTTCACCTCGTATCATTTATGGTAAAATTGTTTAACAAAAGTGTTGAATTTACATTGTTAAAAGTTGTGCGGAAATAGGCCCATAAAATAAGTTAAGCGGTCCCAAAAGTTTATCAGAGTCTTCTATGACCATGCCATGCCCTGCCAAGAGCTTCCAGTAGCGTGCTATTGCTTAATACCTGAAAATACATGCTAAAAAGTGTCAACCAACGGTTGGTGAGTTCATAGAGTTTAGTTTAAAAGTAAAGTATTTGAATGAAAGTTTCCCAGCAAAGGCGTTATAAATCCACTCAGTTCCAAGCCCGTCCCATTCCAGGCTTGCAACCTGTGTGTTTATAACCCACTGCTAAAATAAGATATCAAGAACCCATAGAGTATCATAGAGTATCAATAGAGTATCATAGAGTGTCCATAGAGTACCAATAGAGTATCATCGAGTACCATAGAGTATCATAGAGTACCATAGAATATCATAGAGTACCAATAGAGTATCAATAGAATGATGGGTGCCATTTCCCAAAGATTACTGGGTGCCATTTCCCAAAGATTTGCATAGAAAAGTATAAATGTTTGAGTACTTGCATCACAATGCCAATCATGTATTTGATAAACAGGTAAAGTATTTCTACCAGTAAGTAAATAGAGTTTGAGCATGTATCTCCCCCAAAAGAGTAAATAAAACATGTAATGAAAAAGAGGGGCTATGAAGTCTCACTTGGAATGTAGTGGCGTAGACAACAAGATGGTGCCAAAGAGTGTGGCAGAATAGCGTAACGTAAGTGACGTCAAGAGTCAAAGCACGATGTCATGGAATTCGGTACGACCTAAGGAATATGAAACTTATCTTAACGTATATACTATAGCGTAATAGTCTTAACTATTCCCATTCCCAAAGTATTATTTCAATCTTGCTTTCGAAAAAGATTTGAGTTATATCCGTTTCATAGTGTTTGGTATCATCGTACGTGTAGTGGTTTGAATGTCGAGACTCGAGAACTCACGCCAAAATGTAAAACATATCGCCCAAGTATAAGAGGAAAAATAAACATATAAAGATCATGTAGCCAAGTATAGAGCATATTACGCATGTATGAAAAGAAAGTAAACACATAAGAATCATGTAGCACATAAGTGTTAACATAAGTAAATGGTTAAGTTCTAGTCAAAGTAATCAAAGCTATTCCGGTTAAATCGTTTATCAAGTGGTTTAAGTTCTAATCCATTTTGACTAAAGTTTATCCGGTTAGTTAAGTTACCGAATAGTTTTAGTTCACGAGTTTTATATGTTCCAACTAGTTAAGTAATCGAGTAGCTTAGCTTACAAGTTCTATATGTTATCAGGCTATCTATAACAATTTTCTAATTGTTAAGTTAATTATGTTTGTCGATAAAACAAGTCTCAATCAAAAGTATATAATCCGATTTTTAAGTGCCAAGTCCCAAGTCCATACTCATAAATCAATGTTCGATAATTAGTCATATTCCGTATTCAAAGTCAATCGTCCGCTAATTATCTACATTGTCTATGTATAAGTATAATCCGACTATCGATCAATAATATTACCGAATCTCACTACTCGCATTAATGTCTAAACAGATTATACACTAGTTAAGTATATATTGACAAACAATTCACATCCAACACTCTTTTGTTTACCAAAACCAAAAGCACCCAAGTAATACTAATTTAGTAACAATTAAGCAATTTCAAACTCACCCTTGTGGTGGTCTCATTCGGCCCAAACAAAACAAACACACCCTTCGGGGTGGTGTTTGAACCGAACCTAAACAAACACCCTCTTGGGTTATTTTGTGCAATAAATCTCAAACCACGAAATGAGATTAACAAGAAAACTAACAACAATAGTTAACAAGTATATTATTGCTGAGACTAATGAGTCTCGGCTTTCCTTTCCCTGTCGGCAGCAGCCCAACCAAACGGACCCGTGGGGTCTCGGCTTATCCCATCAACAATAACAAATAATTAGTAGCAATAATAACCACAAGAACCATTGCCGAGACCATCATGGTCTCGGCTTAGCCTCTCGGTTCATCAACAGCCCAAACGGACCCCTTGTGGTTTTTAGACCAATCGACATCACCATATACGAATAATCAACAAATCAAAGACCAAAATATCAAGAATATATTATGTATACCGTGAGCTTAAGCTCACGGTTTGTGTAGCTCGACCAAACAAACACACCTTTTTTATACCAAACGATTATTACCCATGTTTATTAATGAAAAACTTTAGAAACCCGTTTGATTAAACCCGAAATAATGAGATTGAAACTGAGTTGACTCGTATACGAGTCAACTCGTGAGTAACTTACATGTTTCCTACCTTTTTCTTCAAGATCTAACCGATGGAGATGGTGGTGGTGGGTTAGGATGAGACGAAGCAAAAATAACAAGGATATTGAGTGACTTGGGTGGCGCGTGATGTACACCAAAAGAGAGAGGAGAGTGAGAGGAGCATTATGGTGGTGGTAGTGTAGGTATGAGGGTGGCGGTGGTGGTGTTGGTGGTGCCGGCGGCGGCTGAAGGAAGGGAGGAAGAGAGAGAGAGTTAGTTTGAGGAAGATGAAGTGAAAAATGTGATGTTTAGGGTTAGGGTTTTCCTTTTATTAGTTATTAGTTTTCTGAAATTGCATTTAGGTCCTTGTGTTTTATTTCGTTTCTTTTAAGGAGTCAAGGACTAGCGGGAAAAAATTATTATTCTTAACCCGAGTTTATTTATTTTTAGTCACGAGACAGTTAAACGTTACACAATTAAGTTTTTAATCGTTACCATTCGTTTTAAAATGTTTTTCCATTAAGTTTGACGATAAATAATCCTAGTCTTCTCGAATTTACACCAAATTTGAAAGGGTTGATTGTTTCTCCGAATATAATCTGATGAGGATTTTTGCGGGTTGTGACAATTTTGTGACAGCAATAGGAAAAACCTTATTTGTAATATAAAAGATATCTATATAATTTGCTCAACCACTTTTTGCTATAATTACCATATCTAAACCTATCCATGAAATGAGAATAACCAAATAACCGGAACCGAAAAAGATCAACATCGATTTGGCAGTTTTTAGCAGCCCTACCCGTGAATAAACCAAGGCAGCATACTGAAATGTGCTGATTTCTCAAACTTTATGCCAATAATATTATTTGTTCTCCAATTTCACTGGTGATGACTATGTCTTAGCATTAAAGAAAAATAATTGGTAAACACAATGGATTAGCTGTATGCCTATACCTCACGAGGATCCTCCTGAGTTGGATCTCGTAGAGCAAATATCTCTTTCTGACGGTAAGCGGCATTATCATCAAAGTTTAATTTGGCATCAGCAGCTACCAACTTGTTATCAGAAGTCTCTGCAATGGGATTGATCTGAAAAAGGAGGTTTAAAGTTAAATATCAACATACAAGAAAATGTACATACCAAAATTGAGCGACAAGCCTAAACTCACCTCCAACTGTGTACAATCAGACTCACGTAAAAGGTTATACAACTTCTTCACTTGTTCTATTGAAGCATCTCTGTCAGCTACCTTAGGAGCAAGACCATCTACAACCTTGGCAGCATCTTCATCTGTAATTCCTTTGAAAACATCAATAGGCACCTGTGAAAAGTCAAATTGGTCAATCATAAGTGAATGTGCATTACACCAAGAGGTAGCCAGCGGTAGCATAAAGACAAACAAGGCGATAAAATGGCAAAGAGAACATAATACTAACCTCTGATTTCATTGCTGCTTCAAGATCTGTAAACCATTTGTAAAACTGTATCAAAATGCACACTTTTTGGATTTCGTTTTTTTTAAAAGCATTATTAATTAATTATAACAAAATCAATAAAAATAAAATTCAAATGAAATGAAAATTTACAAAATCAGAAATGAAAAGTATACCGACGAGCGGCGGATGGTGACCGCCGGAGAGTGAGGTTCAATCGCCGGAAAAAAAGTGATGTTAGGGTTTTGCCGCGCTTTTAATCAGAAATGAAAATTACACGGATGTTCAGTGTTCGTGGAGTCCGGTGGAGGTGGCGTCAGGTGGTGGTGGCGTCGGATGGTGGTGGCGACGGGTTTTTGGGTGGTTGTGGTGGTATGAGTTGTGAGAGGAGAGGGCTGTTAGATTTATATTAGTTGGTTTAATCAGTAAGAGTAGAGTAAGTATAAAATGACCAAAACACCCATATTGGTTGCCCAAAAAATGACAAGTTGCCCAAAAAACACCAACTGTATTATCACTATTTTGTCGGACACGTGGCAACCTATAATTGGTCGGACAACTTACCCTGCTCTAGTATAAGAATTTTCTGTGAGCGGGTCGGATAAGCAACGCACCTGGGCAACCGGGGCATTTTGGTAATTATATATATATATAATATATATATATATATATTTTTAATTGCACTTAGGTTAGGAAATTAATAATTCTTATATTAATTTACTTAGTTCTTGTAAATTTCAAAATAGAGGGGTAATTTGGGAAATTTAAATGATGAGAAAATGAGGGTTTTACAAAATCGGACATTAAAAGTTAACTAGACATGCCGAGGCACTTGAAACCTGTTAGTATGCTTAAACACGAACCCGGGGATATAAAGAACTTAAGAAACGGAGCTAAAACGACCAAGATACGTTGATTTAAAGTTACGATGAAACTAACTATTTACCAGCTCAAAAAAGTCAAGATATTTCTAAGTGTCAAAACTGTTTTTCTCATATGACCATGTTTAACCCCGTTTTTCTCATAGATAGGGTCTGTTATGGAAAAATGGCACTAGTAGGTAAAATAAAGTTCACCTGGCCTAGATTCCAAAAAGTCCAACCGTTCGTCAAATGGATTTATAACGAGTAACTTATGACCTCTCAAACTTTCCCAAAAACTGTCTAGAAACTATAAAAATAGCCTGACCACCTAACTTTATGGCCATAAAAGTATGGGATCGGGATCTGAATGGGCTAAAAGTCTGTGTTAGCTTTTGTTGACCTTACTACATACTTCCTAAATCCACTAAGTTGGGTCAGTAACACTTAGTAGAAACTGTTTTACGACTAGCTTTACTAGGCTACTTGGTCATTTTCAGAAATCTAACAAAGTGTATTTTGACGTAAAATTCTATTTTTCTCAAAAATCACTTAGACTACTATCGTAGAATGTTGTTAAAGCACGTCGGTGATTTTCTAAGATACTTATTAACAAAACGACCACACTTTATTTACGAGATAAACTAGTGACGATAAATAAATGTGTATACTTGATATTTAAACGAGCACCATAACGTAACTACGTTTTTAACCACCAAACTTTACAACGAACATGTACGGGTGATATATTAGAGTGTAAACTTGCATACATGAACTTTTTCCGAACCTAAGACATATCATTCATATTAGGTTGCGAGTAGTTTCCGAGCCTCAATTCCGTGCACTTTCCTTTTGTTATCATATCGGTTGTTCCAGGTGAGTTCATGGCCCCTAATTTTACTTGTTTTATACTAGTAACTATTTTGGGGGAGAATACATGCTCGTTTTTATTTAAACTCCATGCTCATTTTACTTGAAACGTGAATTATTTTCTCAAACATTACTAATTGGTTGGAAACCCTTGATTTGTTACTCGAAAGTATTATGCGCTTACCTGTTGCACACTTGATTATTTTCTTATGGACACAAGTGCATTAAATTATTACATATTGCCTATGTTATGAACCGTTAAGCGCGAATGTTGTGAATAGATCTATTGGGATTGAACTCCCCGTCCGGGTGGTTTCCCCACTTGACTGGTATGTCAAACGGACGCATAATCATTTGAGGAACCTTGGATGTCCTAGGTGGTCATCTACCAGAAACTTTGGGTGTTCGAGTGGTTTCCCCACTTGACTGGTATGTCAAACGGATGCTTAAACCAGAAATCTTAAGGCTTCGGTGTCATGAGCTTAATACAACAACAACTCTTTCTATATTTGGAATATATTGGTCTTTGAAATCTTGTGGTCTGTACATAATTTGTTGTTTACTTAAATCTATGAACTCACCAACCTCGTGTTGACACATTTTAGCATGTATTTTCAGGTTCTTAAAGTGTCAGCTCACCTTTGGCGGCTTTTGGCATGGCATGGCATGGTTATAGAATCAAGATACTCTGATAATCATTTGGGGACCACGTTATTTCTTTTATGGGCCTATATTTCCGCATTTTATTGAATGATGTAAAACAAAGTACTTTTGATTATAAATATTTCTTCTAAACGGATACGGTAAATCCGTTCTCTTTACTCTGTGTTGTGGTACCAATTTAGTAGCACCCCAGCGACATCGTCTTCCGCTGAAACCCATTTTGGGGGTGTTACAGATTGGTATCAGAGCCTTGGTTATAGAGAACTGGGTATTTTTAAAACCTAGACTATAACTACTTTTATGAAAACTTAACCCTATGACCGCCACGTACCTGCCTGCCAAGCTGATGCCTCACTTGTGATTTGTTTGCTGACATATTTGATGAGATTTGTGTCTTATTATCGGATTAATTATACCCACTTATTTTCGTTGATTACTATAAGTATCTTCCATATACTTAAGCTTACGTATCGTACATGTCACAGCGTTACGCCCTTCCTTACGTAATCTCATCATTCGACCTCGAGTTTGGTCACTTGCCTTAGTCTTTCAAAACGGCTTCTAAAAGTAAGGGACTTATTATTAGTATAACTGAAATGAGCATTTCAAAATTCATTGAACCTCGGTGGAATATAGACTGATCACATATATTCAACCAGGGACAGTGGGACATAGCCTGATCACCTATGTCTGACTCGGAGGTGAATTTTGCAATACTGAGAATAGTTATAATAGAATTATGTCCAGATTGATTCTCTACTCGATTTCTAAGGGTTTCAAAAATTTCTGTGTGTATATGCAATCGTTGCATGAACATTCACATCTACATCCAACACATTAGCATCACAATACTTTCTCGTCACAATACTTTTCTTTTAAATGGACACTCGTACTTTCTGAAGGTCCTTTAAACATTTCCAAGATATCGTGATTAATACAAATGATCTCTGAAAATTTTCACAATCATACGAAATATCGTTTTACGTGACCTTAAAACCCGTTACAGTCTACCAATTTCCCGATTACCTTACTAACCATTTCTGAAGGCTAGTTTGAACACTCGTCCCATAATTTAGAACATCTACATCACCTCGTGAACCACCGCCTAGAAGCACGCCAGCTAATCATAACACGACCTCAAGCTTTCATTTTATGACAAGCCACTTTAGAACACCTACTTTTAGGAAACATCTTTATTACGCCTCACTCTTCTTTTCTCGTTTTGAAGAGAATGCCACCGAAGAAACAAAGCATGAGTGCAGCTGCTATCGATAGACTCGTTGCTCAGCGAGTCACTGCACAAGTTGCCGCTGCTATGGCTGAATACGAGACCCTCCACAACAGTAGTAACGGCAGGGAAGCCAGTGGAACGGAAACCAGGGTTGAACCCGTGGCTCGTGGTTGTACTTACAAGGAATTTATGAACTGCCAGCCTCAGCATTTCAGTGGCAAAGAAGGGGCTTTCGGCTTAGTTAGATGGTTAGAGAAGCTGGAGTCGGTTTTCCACATGTGTAACTGTGCGGAGGACCGTAAGGTGAAATATGCTACGGGTACCTTGCTGGATGGTGCCTTATCATGGTGGAATGCTTATGCTCAGTCAGTGGGAATTGATACTGCTTTCGAAACACCATGGGCTGATTTCAAGGAAATGGTAATAGCGGAGTATTGTCCAAGAAATGAGGTTCAAAAGATGGAAGCCGAGTTTTGGAACTTAGCAGTGAAGGGAGTCGACATTGCAGCTTATACTAAGCGATATCATGAACTGGCTACCCTTTGCCCGGAAATGGTTTCTACTACCCGTAAGAGGATCGAAAGGTACATCTGGGGACTTCCACCCAGTATCCAGGGAAATGTTACCTCATCAAAACCCAACACTCTTGAGGAGACAATTCGAATGTCTCACAGCCTGATGGACCAAATCGTTCGAGCAAGGGCTGCTCGAGATGATAACAACAACAACCGCAACAACGACGACAACAAGAGGAAATGGGATGACAACCAAGGAAAAGATCAAGTTCGACAGCCAAACAAAGGACAAGAAGTGGATAGAGCCTATACTGCAGGACCACGCACCAAGAAAAGATATGCTGGGAATTTACCCTACTGCAACACATGCAATCTCCATCACCTAGGTCACTGCAGCGAACCGTGTGGGTTGTGCAGGAAGCGTGGTCACCAGACCAAGGACTGTAGGAATCCCGCAAACTAGAGGATCCCGGGGAGCTGCTTTGAATGTGGAAACATAGGACACTTCAGGAAGGACTGCCTGGAGCTGAAGAACAAGAATACCGAAGCCTAAACTCTCTAAGGTTGTATTTCTTTTGCGTTTCACATTAAGTACTATCGTATAAGTTTCATGTACTATTACGAATTTCTATCTAACAAATATTTTATCTTTTATCGCCGCAATACGGCAAGCCTCGTCCATTACATTCTCTATTTCACTACCTTTAACTCAACCTTGTCTTGAAAAGCTAGTCCCATTTCATACAACGTTCCAAGCCAACAAAGTCGAATTCCTATCGTTAAGGTTCGCTGGAATTCTCAAGGAAATCCTGAGATCACTTAAAGCGAGCGCATACGTCTGTAGAACGAATGAGCTGAATTCAGGGACTGAATTCCTTTAACGGGTGGAGACTGTAACAACCCGTAATTTTTCACGTCAAGATTTATTTTCAAACTCCAATTTACTACTTTGAAATTTTACAAGAACACTTTTTACATATAACTCTTTAGTTAAATAAACATAAAACTAGGAGCAACCCTCTTGAGCACTATGAATTTAGGCTATATTCAGTCTACGACATCACACTACATTGCCACCACTCCAGTTCATAAATTTTACTACTAGGACTTTTGCATTTTTCTTACTCGCAAGTATTAAATTAATAAACGCTTTTCACTAATTAAATAAACACCTAATATACCCAATACTCCTAACAATTATTTCTAATGCATTTTTACACCTCCTAAATTATTACCAAAGTTCCAAAAATATTTCATTACGTCTAATGTAATTTCTTTATTCATAACGTTTAATTACGCGTAACTTACGATAATCACCAAACCGATAACCAATACCTATTTTTAATACCCAATACATTCAATATACACATATTACATAAAAATTAAATCTTCTACTCCTATATTTTACATATTGCCGCCCCCCCCCCCCCTTTGTCCATAATAATTACTAGACAAGATTTGATGCTTACAATTAATACTAGACAAATTACCCTAAAACATGGAGTTGCAATGGAATCCTTGACCAAAGTCTTGTCTCCCCTTCCTAGCCCAAAATTCGGCCAACATAATCCAACCATAGCCACCCTAAAATATTTGACTAACTATTGATACTTGGACTAAACCTAGAAAGCTTACTATATATACATATACTTACACTCATATAGCTTACATACAAGAGAAGAAAAACTATTATCACTCACTCACACTCTTACACTACACGACCACAAGGAGAGGAAGCAAGGAAGGATTTGATTTTTCAAGTGCATGGTTTATTAGTGATTATTTGGGTACTAGAATCAAGTATTGAGGGTTAAAGCTTGATACTTTTAGGTAAAATTGAGTTTTCATCACCTCCTTTTCATAATCACTTCAAGTAAGCACCACTTAGTCCATGAACTTTTATACTACTCTTATGAGTATTACTTTCATTTCCTAGTACTCATTTTCAAGTTTGCATACACTTATGTATATCACTTTGTACATGTTTGAAACACTTTTAAACTTGTGATGGTTAATTAAGTCTTAAACATATTTTTATGAACATACTAATAAATTGGTAATCTTGGCAAGAAGAAGATGGAAGAGTTAGGATTAGTTTTGAAGTTTTTGAAAGTAGTTTTCAATGATTTAAAAACTAGAAAACGCACTTTGACACTTTTAAAGGAGAAGCTGTCCTATTCGGCCTCACACAGGAAAATCAGTAGGTTGGGAGTAAGGATAGACTAGAAATATAGAAAATAGACTCAAATACGAAAGGGTGGTCGCTTGAACGGGTTAAAACGGACATATAATGAAGAAGATACGCTAATTCTAAGTTAGGCTACGAAAAACAAATTTTCTGAAATAATACATGCTGTTAGGGGTTTTTCGAAAGGTAAAATCGGACATTAAAAGTTAACTAGACATGCCGAGGCACTAGAAACTTATTAGTATACTTAAACACGAACCCGGGGATTTAAAGAACTTAAGAAACGAAGTTAAAACGACCAAGATACGTTGATTTAAAGTTACGACGAAACTAACTATTTTACCCGCTCAAAAAAGTCAAGATATTTCTAAGTGTCCAAACTATTTTTCTCATATGACCATGTTTAACCCCGTTTTTCTCATAGATAGCGTCTGTTATGGAAAAATGGCACTAGTAGGTAAAATAAAGTTCACCTGGCCTAGATTCCAAAAAGTCCAACCGTTCGTCAAATGGATTTATAACGAGTAAATTATGACCTCTCAAACTTCCCCAAAAACTGTCTAGAAACTATAAAAACAGCCTGACCACCTAACTTTATGGCCATAAAAGTATGGGATCGGGATCCAAATGGGCTAAAAGTCAGTGTTAGCTTTTGTAGACCTTACTACATACTTCCTAAATCCACTAAGTTAGGTCAGTAACACTTAGTAGAATCTATTTTACGACTAGCTTTACTAGGCTACTTGGTCA
Source organism: Artemisia tridentata subsp. tridentata (assembly GCA_021014915.2). NCBI lineage: Eukaryota > Viridiplantae > Streptophyta > Magnoliopsida > Asterales > Asteraceae > Artemisia > Artemisia tridentata. The sequence continues at coordinate 158,715,686 of CP139507.1, read as the reverse complement.
TTTTCAGAAATCTAACAAAGTGTATTTTGACGTAAAATTATATTTTTCTCAAAAATCACTTAGACAACTATCGTAGAATGTTGTTAAAGCACGTCGGTGATTTTCTAAGATACTTATTAACAAAACAACCACACTTTATTTACGAGATAAACTAGTGACGATAAATAAATGTGTATACTTGATATTTAAACGAGCACCATAACGTAACTACGTTTCTAACCACCAAACTTTACAACGAACATGTACGGGTGATATATTAGAGTGTAAACTTGCATACATGACCTTTTGCCGAACCTAAGACATATCATTCATATTAGGTTGCGAGTAGTTTCCGAGCCTCAATTCCATGCACTTTCCTTTTGTTATCATATCGGTTGTTCCAGGTGAGTTCATGGCCCCCACTTTTACTTGTTTTATAACTGTTTTGGGGGAGAATACATGCTCGTTTATATTTAAACTCCATGCTCGTTTTACTTGAAACGTGAATTGTTTTCTCAAACATTACTAATTGGTTGGAAACCCTTGATTTGTTACTCGAAAGTATTATGTGCTTACCTGTTGCACACTTGATTATTTTCTTATGGACACAAGTGCATTAAATTATTACATATTGCCTATGTTATGAACCGTTAAGCGCGAATGTTGTGAATAGATCTATTGGGATTGAACTCCCCGTCTGGGTGGTTTCCCCACTTGACTGGTATGTCAAACGGACGCATAATCATTTGAGGAACCTTGGATGTCCTAGGTGGACATCTACCAGAAACTTTGGGTGTCCGAGTGGTTCCCCACTTGACTGGTATGTCAGACGGATGCTTAAACCAGAAATCTTAAGGCTTTGGTGTCATGAGCTTAATACAACAATAACACTTTCTATATTTGGAATATATTGGTCTTTGAAATCTTGTGGTCCGTACATAATTTTTTTTTTACTTAAATCTATGAACTCGCCAACCTCGTGTTGACACATTTTAGCATGTATTTTCAGGTTCTTAAAGTGTCAGCTCACCTTTGGCGGCTTTTGGTATGGCATGGCATGGTTATAGGATCAAGATACTCTGATAATCATTTGGGGACCACGTTATTTCTTTTATGGGTCTGTATTTCTGCATTTTATTGAATGATGTAAAATAAAGTACTTTTGATTATAAATTTTTTTTCTAAATGGATACGGTAAATTCGTTCTCTTTATTCTGTGTTGTGGTACCAATTTAGTAGCACCCTAGCGACATCGTCTTCCGCTGCGACCCATTTTGGGGGTGTTACAGTTCCGTTTGAAGGAAATGGGTTTATGTCGCTCTTGGAGGTTGTTGGGTTTGAGGATGGTGTTTGGCCTTTTGTGGCAGTTAATGTAATGTCTTAGCTTAATGTATGTCTTTTGATTGTAGTGGTTAATGTACCCTATCTTTTGGTTAATGGTTAACTCTATGGATGTAAATTTAACTGATCTTTTGGTTAATTGTTATCTTTTGGCAGTGATTACCCAAAATTGGCCAAATTGACAATCCTGTTTGACTTTTGCAAATGAATGTACATGCACAAAATTACCCAAAATTTCCTAATTTGTTGGCATCCACTAGATTATAGAAAAGGTTATGCAAGCATTTACGCTAATAAATTATTACACAACCAGTAGATAAAGTTTAGAACAACTAGATATTGTTATAATTACCCAAAAATGACAATCCTATTTGACTTTTGCAAATGAATGTACATGCACAAAATTACCCAAAATTTCCTAATTTGTTGGCTTCCACTAGATTACAGAAAAGGTTATGCGAGCATTTACGCTAGTAAATTATTACACAACCTGTAGATAAAGTTTAGAACAACTAGATATCGTTATAATCTTCCACTACAACACCATAGCAGAAGTATAACAGTTTATTGAAGTAAACGTAAAAGCATAAGCATTATTTAGCATCATCCTTAGTTTTCTTGCCAGCCATCAGTCTACTTCTTTTGATTGATCTTCCTTGGTCTTCAAACTTTTCGTCTACAACCACTCCATCTTGCCCAACTCCATTTTTTGCAAGCACTTCATCAGGCTCATCTCCCTGTTTAGCAACCACTTTATCTGTAATCACATCTTCATCAACAGCTGACATAAATCACTCCTGTCCAACTACTTCATCACACAGATCATCTGGAATCACAACCCCATCAGAAACTAGCTGTTCACCATCATCACCATCAACAGCCTCTGTTGCAAACATGTCTACAGCAAGGACCTCAAGTGAAACCACACAAAAACTAATTGGTTCAGCAAAAATAGCATACAACTTTGTTACTTCTTTAGCAGCAACTACGTCATCAAGTTCATCCAATGCTTGGTCAATTTCATCAAAGATGTCTCTAATCTCTTCAGGCTCTTCAGGTTCATCAACTAAATGGTATGGTTCATCTTGCCATTCAACATCTATTCCTTGATCCACCTCTTCATCGCTAATCCAAGTCTCAAGATCCCCTTCCTTTCCACTAATGGTAACACCATCATCTGTGTCATAATCCGTATCATCATAATCCAGCACATTTGTATACCCTAGGGAATCCTCACTTGAATTCTCCACCCCAAACTCTTGGTCAATCTCTTCCAATAACCTTCTGAATTCAAACTCATCACTCAGCCTTTTTGTATGATTTGCAAGCATTTTTTCTACACACAATGTTGGTGGGAACTCATTGTCAGAATCAGTATCATCAACAGCTCCAGCCTTCCCATGTTGGCTTGTCTTATGCCACTCTAACAATAGTAATTTCCCACTGTTTCCAGTCTCACCATCAAGATCCTTTCCAGCAGCACCATTGACATCATGATCCACAATTTCTTTTATCACCACACCCTTGCCCTTACTCATCATTCGCTCCATCATCTGACACTCTACCAATGAAACACTGGTTCCAATATACAACTCCAATTCTCTAAATCTAGGAACATACTCCACAAGTCTGCTCGCATCTTTGCCAGACATTAGTGGTAGCAAACCATCATCCAATGACTCCACAGGTATCCTAAAGTGAGTAAACACAAGGGTACGATCAGTGTAACCTAAATCGTGTAACATTTCGTCCAATAAGTTCATGGAGAAAATTTCACAGTGAACTCCGTCAAACCAATCTGTATCTCCAAAAAGATATCTTCTTCTTGGTGGTGAGGTAAATTCACCATTGTGATGGATTTGCAAAGTAAACATGGTTTCATTCAAATCTGTGCAACACATAAAACATCAATAACTTCAATTTCATGGCCTTTGGTTATCTAATGTCTGTATGAACACAATAACAAGTTTCAATATAAAACATAAATACCCCCAAATTTTCTGCATTATACATTATGAAATACAACTCAAACATCAGGATTTTAGAGTTTACAATGTCTGAATCAAAACAGTAACAAGTTTAAATGGAAACACGAAAATGGAACAGAGTATGCTTACCATAAAGGATTCCTAAATCAGGAATCGGGGTACTGTGTGCGCGATTTTGTCAAAACTTAACCATTCTCAAGATCTTTAATTGTGAAATTAATGTTCATGGAAGAAATTGAAACACAAATATAAACTATTGCTTTAACGGACTAAATTTGTAAAACAATACACTGGCAAGTGTCCTGGTTGGCAGGAAAGGGAGTGAAATGACACCACTACCCTCACTAACGTGGCACTTAACGAGATAAATAACGGGCGTTAGCAAAAAGTCGCTCTCAGTGGCTTTTTTGCAAAAATATGGAACATTAATATTTGTTTTGCAAAAAAAATCATCTCGGTGTGATCCTTGCGCATTCGTGTTACTTAAGGGACCAAATTTGCAATTTACCCAAAAAAAAGGAAAAAGATTAAAAATAATACGAAAAAATACAATACGAAAATTAAAAAATACAATATGATAATTAATTGTCACGTCTTTATTTTTGAAGGATTTCTTCTTTTTGCATGTTGATCATGTAGGCATCCTCGTCCGACATCCTCTCGGTGCTAGTGCTGAGAAACCTCATTTCTTCCAACCCCGTTATTGTTCGGTCTTTCTTTTTCACCACCTTGTTCGCTGATTTAGCAGCTTCCCATTTGTGTCTAAATTCATTTTGTAAAGTATCACCAAAATCTTATGGGTTACTTCCCACGGTACTCGACGTGGTTTTCGATTTAGTTTTTTTTTCGATAGACGCGGTTATCTAGCAGGACGTGGTTTTCCAGTGGGACATGGTCTTGAATCATCTACGAATAGCTTGGTATATCCTGTGAGATCAACCAAATTAACGAGCTCTACCACATCTCACTTGTGGTGTTTTCTCAAGATTTGCCACGTGTCGTCTTGAGAAAACGGTCTTCCTTTTGACTCGTCACGATATGTAGTCCTAACACAATTTAAAAGATCAACCTCATAATCCCCACTTCTACTCAAACGTAATAACATTTGTAGATAGCTTTGAACTTTTGACAATTTGTTGGTCCCAGTTACACGGTTAGAAGTAACTACAAAGTTAAGCTAACCGTGTTCCATGGCTTAGTAATGTATTGATTAACTTGACAAATTAGTAAAACGTAAAGGATAAAAGACAATAGTTTTTCAATGTTTAAATTCTTATAAGAAGTGAATCAAAAGAATCTATACCCAAGTGTTTGCGGAAAAACACTTGGGATTGAAATGACAAGTATGGTATGTCTCCTCTCTAAACTTAAGTTAAGCTTAAGTGGCAACTATAAGGAACCACTGAGCTATCTCAGGGACAAGGTTGCTCTTTGGAGGAGTAAAATTTGTTTGTGAATGTCTAAGCATTAATTTCACAAACTTGTCCACTTTTACTCCCTCTTATAATCCTATTTATAGACAATTAAATTTGCAACCGTTACGTACAAGACAAAAGATGACCTAAGCTAATCAGGACAAAATACTGATGTATTTTGTCACTGTTACAAGAACCTATTTTGGGTATAGGACAATAACACTTTCTGAAGGACAGTGATGACACTGTCCTGACAGTTTGCCTTTCAGGGAAAGTTTGACTTTAGCCTGATAAGGACTTCTCCTTATCTCTTCAAACGTTTCCCGCCTTGTCCCGTCTTTCTTTCAGTCTCAAGTTCTTTAGTCTTTGGTCATCAGTCTTCAGTCTTCATTCTTCTTAGTTGTTGAGGAGACTGGGGTTCAGTGAGTTATTGTCATCACTTACTAAACCCATCACCTTCTTCTTTGGCTTGGGTGTCACTCACTGAGTTCCACCTCACTGAATGGAGAGACTTTTCTTAATAGACTCATCCTAAGCATCCTGAAGGTGACTCACTGAGCAACTGTTCACTCAGTGACCTGAATGTTGTTGAAGGTCTTCTAACACTTAGGTTATTTTGTATTTAAATCCTTGTTTAAGATTGTTTGGGTACTGAGTGAACCCAACAGTCTCCCCCTATTTGGATATAAATATAGCCTAAGTGTTTGATCTGTGTAAGTGAGCAATTGGGCTTCTTCTTACACTGAAGATACTACTAGATGAGTACCCGCGCCTAGCGGCAGCGGTGTATATTCTACAACAAATTCCGAGTAGATCAATATTTTTGTGTTGGGTTTTTGATGATACTACTGCTTGAAGTTCATGCTACTGCTCTGAGTACTTAGAGGAAAATACACCAAGTATGATACTGCTGCTAGGCAAAGTCATACTACTGCTAGTGTATTCATAATGCTGCTGATGTCTGAAGAAATTAACCAAGTATCATACTACTGATGTCTGAATGGAAGGATTTGCTGAATTCGGAAAAGGTTCATAAATGGTATCTGTATCAGTCATGTGGAGTACATGAATTAGTTGGTAAAGGTGTAAGTTTATACATGCTGGTGAAAAAAGATTACCCCTTCACAAATAATACTGCTGTTATCACTCAGATGCTACAACCAGGAAGGTTAAGGTTACAGAGACCATTTCTTTCAGATCATCAAGCCTATGAGTTAGTAGAGAAGTATAGAAAGGTGCTAAAATCAAAGACTTCAGAGCAGAAGTAGTGTTTGGAAGCATCCTCCTGATGTTGATCTATTCTTAGAAGAGACTTGATGATTTTTAGAAGAAAATATCAAGTTTAGGGGAGGATTGTTGGGTTTTTGATGATACTGCTGCTTGAAGTTCATGCTACTGCTCTGAGTACTTAGAGGAAAATACACCAAGTATGATACTGCTGCTAGGCAAAGTCATACTACTGCTAGTGTATTCATAATGCTGCTGATGTCTGAAGAAATTAACCAAGTATCATACTACTGCTAGCTTTCGATGATAATGTTGCTAGAGTAATGATGTTGCTGCTTATAAGATAATGTATAGTTTGTTAAGATATTTTAGGAAAAGATACGATTTGATATTATCTTGTGTAGAAAGTTTTGTAACCGACTAGGACTCCTTAGAGTATAAAAGGATGATCTAGGGTTAGGTTTAGTATACGTATCTTTGTGTAATTCGATCACTTCAAGGTTTTTGTAACCCTGTTACTTTTGAGTAACTGTATTAATATATTGAAGTGTTATTTGAGAATTCAAGTGTGTTCATTATTCTTCTTAAGATTAAATATTAGTTTCCGCATAATATTTAATAAATCATTCAAGAACAGTTTCTACACTAATTGTCTTGGAGTTTATATCTAAGATAATTGACAAGATCGTTAAGCTCATCTGGGATCAACAAGTGGTATCAGAGCCAGTGATCTAGAAACTGATACCGAAAAGAATTTTGAAAAGCTCAGATCTGTTCATCATCAACTAAAGCAATGGAGTCTGAATCTCATCATATGGTGACTGCGTCCAAGGTTCCAATGCTCAAGGTTGGAGAATATGAAGTCTGGAAGATGAGGATGGAGCAATACATGAAGATGTGTGACTACACCATGTGGGAGATCATAGAAACTGGAGATACTCTGCCTAGGAAGGGTGCTGATGGGTCTGTATTGCCCATCAAAACCAATGAAGAAAAGGCTCAAAGGAAACTGGAGATTAGAACTCACACTATCCTCTTAATGGGGATACCAAATGAGTACCAATTGAGCTTCACCAACACCAAGTCTGCCAAGGAGTTGATGGCAGCAATTGAACTCAGATTTGGTGGGAATGAAGCCACCAAAAAGTCAAGGAAGAATATGCTAAAGCACGAATTTGAAACTTTCACTGCTTCAGGCAATGAAAGCATTGATGGTACTTATGACAGACTGCAAAAGTTAGTGAGTTTGTTGGCTCTTCTGAGTGTCAATATTGCACAAGAAGATATTAATCTGAAGTTTCTAAGGAGTCTAGCACCAGAATGGAATACTCACACAGTGGTCTGGAGGAACAAGTCTGACTTTGACACCATGACTTTGGATAATCTGTACAACAACTTGAAGGTCTATGAAACTGAAGTCAAGAGTTCAACCAGTTCTTCAAGTTCAAACAACCTTGCTTTTATGTCTTCTAATAACAAGTCTTCTGGGAACTCTTAAGAAACTCATACTGCTGCTGGTCATATGGTTTCTGTTGCTAGCTCGCAAGTTTCTGCTGCTGGTTCTACAAATAGTGACACCATCAGTGATGCTGCTATTTGTGCCTTCTTAGCTGAACTCACTACAAGTACTCCAGTAATGAGTCAGGATCTAGATCAAATTGATCCTGATGATTTAGAAGAGATTGATTTACAGTGGCAGATGGCAATGTTGACTATGAGGGCTAGGAGGTTTTTGAAGAGAACTGGAAGAGAGCTCAAGTATAGAAGGCAGAACAATGTGGGATTTGACAAATCAAAGTTTGAGTGTTATAACTGCCACAAAAAGGGGCACTTTGCAAGGGAGTGCAGAGCACCAAAGCAGAATAAAGAAAATCCAAGGCAGATTCCCATTGAAGAGGCTAAACCTACTACTGCTATGGTCTCATGTGATGGCTTGGGAGACTTTGACTGGAGTGACCAAGCTGAGGATGGTCCCAACTATGCACTGATAGCTGATGAAGAACCCAAAGAAAAACACTTTGCTCTTATGGGTTATTCCTCCTCTGGATCAGACTCTGAGGTATCAAATGAATCTTCATGTTCATTTAAATCTTGTTCAGATACTATAGAGGAACTGAAATCTAGGTATGAAAATTTAAGAGTTGAATTTGAAAAACTCAAACTTGATAATTTAGGATATCAACATGGCCTAAAATCATTAGAAAACACGGTTGAGTTTCTTAAGCAAATTATGGAAGAATATGCTGATAAAATTCACACTCTTGAAAGTGAGCTATTTAAGAAAGAATGTGAAATTAACATGCTAAATAAAAAGGTGGAAGAAGCTGAATTAGCTAGAGATTCAGCTTTAAATGAGAAAGAAAAACATGTTGTTAGGATAGATAAACAACATTATGCATCTGTTCTAGCAAATAAAGCAGTTGAAAATCAGATGATTAAAAGAGGATGTGGCCTAGGATACAATGAAGTGGCTCCCCTACTCAAAAGTGCTTTTGCACCAACTAGGAAAGAACTGTCTTTTATATCTGAGTTAGCTGCACAATCTGTAGGTGAAACAAGTCAAGTAAACAATGAAACATCTGTTAGGACTAGTACACCTAAGATTGATGAAAAATTGTCTGATGCACCAATCATTGAAGATTGGGAATCAGATAGTGATGATGAGCAGGTAGAAACAACATCAAAGGCTAAAAGGTTAGAGGATGTTAAACCAATTGAACCTAAAGTCAAACAAACTGAGTTTGTAAAACCCGTGCTAGGAAGCAGTATCTCTAGGAAGATGGCTGAATTTGAGGACAAACCTAGAGAAGTCCTTAGAAAATCAACTTACTGGCCTAGGGGAAATCAAAGGAACTGGAACAGCCTAATCTCACAAAAGTTAGGTAGTGACTTTGAATTAGTTAAAAAGGCCTGTTACAGTTGTGGTAGCTTTGATCATCTTCAGGAAAATTGTTACTACCACAAAAGACCAGTCTGGAACCAATATACTAGGGTAAATCATAAGAAATTTGGTAGAAAGACTCACCCTCACCCAAATAGAGACATGGTTCCTAGACAAGTTTTGTTGAGAAATGGTGTAACACCCCAACCCGATGAGGGTAGAGGTGCCATGTTATGGTGACATATCAGAGTAAACACAAGCATATGACTAATTAATACAAAATGAATTTCAATGGTTACAAGGGAAAATGTGAAGATACAAGGTTACAATGAAAATTACAATAATTACTAAGTCTAGAATAATCTCTTCTAATCATATCCAATCTGGAAGTCTATCAAGGTATAGCCTTCTAAGTCCAAGATACTCTCCACTCATACCCAGCTTCCTACTAAAACCTGCCGCAGGAAAAGAAATACGGCTGAGCTACGAGAGCTCAGTGAACAGATATAACGATAACAAGCAGTAATAGAGAATAGTACAAAGTAAATGAAGTAAAGGTCATGCAGATATAACAAAAGTTAAGGAATAAATAAATGGATAAGAGTAAAGGAAAAGGAAACAGTAATCCACCACGAGCCCAGGTCAAGTCAAGTATCAAGTCCAGTATCCAGTAATCAAGTAGCCATGTATCCGGAGGGGTGACCTCGGGATACCAAGTATAATGTGAGGGGATACCTCCAGGGGTTGGAGTAGCTAGCTCCCAGAATGTGAAAGACGTGTATCGCACACACCATCAGTCACCAGATATATAACAGATAAACAGAAACAGAAACAGAAACAGAAACAAATCTAGGATGCATCCATACGCCCCAGTAGGCCAAGTTCTACCTCTACGTAACAAGTCAAGTCAGGTCAGGGACGGGATAGGTCATCACTCTCCTACCCTAGAGTCAAGTCATCGGTGCATCAATGACAAGGACATGAAACCCTCATGCCTAGTGAAACAAGTAGTGGCTCGTAGTATCAAACTGTGGGTCAGGGCCAAGTATCAAGTATCAGATGTCCAAGTTCAAGTTTCATATCAAGTGGTTCAAGTCAAGTTTCATATCAAGTGGTTCAAGTCAAGTTTCTATTTCAGGTATATCAGATCAAGGTTTATATCAATGTTCATGTCAAGGTTCAGAACAAGAGATCATAGCAAGGTTTATAGCAGAGGTTCAAGTCAAGGTTTGAATCAAGTGGTTCATATCAAAGGTTCATAATCAAATGGTTCGTAGGTTCATAGTAAAGATTTAATTCAAAGGTTTCATATCAAACGCGTATTTAGAAAATCTTTCAATAAGTAACTTTCATAAAATGATGTTTAGTAAAGTTTTTCATAAAGATAGTCTTAAAAGTAGTTTCATAAAACTTAATCAAATGATTTTCATAAAAATTATCTTTAATAACGGTTTTCATACAAGTAGTCTTTAAAATTAGTTTTCACAAAAGATAGCAAAATTCCATTTAAAAGTGGTATCGCATCGTGCTCAACAACTTCGTTTTAAAATAGCTTTTCTCAAAAAAATTTCATATATATAATTTAGAAAGGTTTTAGCATCCAGTTATAATATCAAATGAACCTTCAAGGTATCCAAGGTTTGAATATTCATGTCACAGGGTGATGAACGAATTATATCAAGTATCAAGGAAACATAGCAAGGTTCAATTTATCAAGGGAAACATAGCAAGGTTCACAAATCGAGGGTAGCATAACAAGGTTCACAAATCAAGGGGAACATAGCAAGGTTCAAGTGAGTAAAATAGACAAGGGAGAGAGAGTTCATGAGAAACCTGTGAGAAGGTCAGAATATCTGTACCTTATACCGCAAGTGAAAACACAACAGAACATAAAGATCAGAAGCAAACTCCATCTTCAGCGAATCTACACGAATTCATGACTGTCTTATTAATAGCTTATTTAATTCAGACTACTTATTTTAGTCGGCTTTCCATTTTTAGAAAGTTTCCTTATTTAGCAGGTTCCATAATTAGCAGGTTTCCATAATTAGCAGGTTTAAATATTATAATTTAGGTTAAGTCATTAATTAAGTATTATTATGGAAATAGGGTTCATTTTAGCAAGTTATAATAGTTTAGGATTAAATATGACAACTTTCTATATTTTAGGGTTTTATATGTAAATATACCAAAGGTAAAGGTCTAAAGTGCAAATATTACAAGTTATTTATTTTAATCCATAAGTTACCCATATTACGATTTAAATCCCTTAACTTTAACAATTTTATGAGTTATACCCTTAAGTTAATTAAATTACAAATTAAACCTTATAATTATTTAAATCACAATTTAACCCTTTCAAAATTCATATTTACACATTAAGCCCTTAATTTTCCAAAATTACACAATATACCCATCACAATAATATCTGGTACGAATCACCTTCAACTTTACATAAATTACAAAACAAGTCCCTTTAATTATATAATTTATAATTCGAAACCATAATTTCATAATTTATCAATTAAACCTTCTTGTTACAAATTTTACACAAAATACCCCCATATTATAATTTTTTTACGACTTGCCCCTAGTCTAAACTATCTTACAAAAATAACCCATACGTTTGTAAAATCACAAAACACACCCTTTACTTTTAAAAATCCAATCGGTATACATTTTACATGCATAAACCCTAACCCTAAATTTCCCAATCATTATCAATCATTAACACAACCTTAAAACACATTGATTTGACCAGATCCAACATCAAGAACTCAAACCCTAACCCATTCGATTTATGTTTTTATTTTTAACCCCTTTTTCTCTTTTTATCCGGTTCCAAGATTAATTCGCCAAGGGTGATATAGGCTTCGATAAATACAAAGATAATTTTTCCAGTGTTATATGACAAGTATAGGACCCAAATAAATTATATACGAAACCCAGAAAAATCGCATGAACAATTTTAGGTTTTATTCACGTTTTTGATATTTATAATTAACACGATAGATTTAACGTGCATGGATCATGATAGCTATTTTATATAAATCATATATGATGTAAAGAGTGCTATAAAAATACCAGATAAGTTTTTAAATGATCGAATGAAGTGTGAGAGTTTCATACCTCTCGGCTAGAATGAAACTCGAACAAAAACTAAAACCGAGTGAACCAAGCCTTCAAAAATCGAACACCCATTTTTCTACACTTCTTCCAGCACCAAGGAACTCAGGAAAAATGCCAAGAATATTTAGAGAGTGTGTGGTGGCCGGTTGGAATTTTTGTGTGTGTTTTAGGGTTTAGCGTGAGAATAAAATGGAAACAAATGAGAAACCGTGTTTTAGGAGGGGGAAAGGCAAGAATCTCGGCCAATTATGATAGATGGGATAAATTTTCCGTTTTGCACAAGTTTCCTTTTTGATCTCAATGTTTATCTCCTTTTATTTGATTTACATTAATTTAACAATATATTAAACATATAAATATAAGTAAATTTCGACATATTAATGTTTAAGTGATGTGACAAATATTTTTAGGACATTTTGAATGTTACAATGTTCATGCAAAAATTATCATACTTCATATGTTGCTAGTTTCCAAGAGTTTGGGATTTATTTGAGGTTTTATTTAATTATTAATCGAAATTTTAAATTACAAGGGTATTTTGGTAATTTTGCATGTTTTGAAATTTTGGGTATTACAAATGGTGTTTCTAGGACAATCACTACTGCTACACCAAAGAGGCCCATTTCAAAGACCAGATCTGTATCTCCTTGTAAGGCAAAAGCAGTTTCTGCTGCTGAGCCTAAGGTCATCACAGACACAGTTGTGGGCAACCACTTTTATGCTGTTAAGGCCTCAGCATGCTGGAAATGGAAACCTAAGTCCAGCAGTGCATCAATGAACTTGAAGAAATTTGATTATATTGATGCACAAGGCAGACCCAAGTCAGTAATGGCTTGGGTCCCCAAGAGAAATTAACTCTCTTACTTTTTGTGCAGGGCAATCTACAATTGGAGATAAAGGATAAATGCATTTTTGATAGTGGATGCTCTGGACATATGACTGGAGACAAAAGCAACTTGGAAGATTTTAAGGCTTTTGATGGTGGTTATGTTGCTTTTTGCAATGATCCAAAAGGTGGAAAGATAGTTGGTAAAGGTACTATTAGAACAGGAAAATTGGATTTTGAAAAGGTGTATTTTGTAGAGGGACTTAAGTTCAATCTTTTTAGTGTCTCACAAATGTGTGAAAAAAAGAATTTTGTTCTTTTTACAGACACTGATTGTCTTGTTTTGTCTCCTGACTTTAAGTTGCCTCATGATTCATTAGTGCTACTTAAAGTCCCTAGAACAAACAACATATACAGTGTGGACATTAAGAACATTATTCCTAAAAGAGATTTAACTTGTCTTTTTGCAAAGGCCACCATTGATGAATCCAAGCTTTGGCATAGAAGATTGGGTCACTTAAATTTCAAAACAATAAATAAACTAGTTAAGGGAAACCTTGTTAGAGGTTTACCTTCAAAATTTTTTTAAAATTCTGAAACATGTGTTGCTTGTCAGATGGGAAAGCAACACAGAGCTTCTTGTAAGTCCAAAGTGGTGAACTCTATTTCTGAACCTTTCTATATGTTGCATATGGATCTGTTTGGACCAACTTTTGTGAAGAGCTTAAATAAGAAGATGTATTGCTTAGTTGTCACTGATGATTTTAGTATGTTTACTTGGGTGTTCTTCTTTGCAACTAAGGATGAGACTTCTGGCATTCTTAAGGCTTTCATTACAAGAGTAGAAAACCTAGTAAATCATAAGGTCAAAATAATTAGATGTGACTATGGAACTGAATTTAAGAATCATGTAATGAATCAGTTCTGTGAGGAAAAATGTATCTTAAGACAGTTTAGTGTGGCTAGAACTCCTCAGCAGAATGGTGTTCCTGAAAGGAGGAATAGGACATTAATTGAGGCTGCTAGGACTATGTTGTCTGAGTCAAAATTACCCACTACTTTTTAGGCTGAAGCAGTCAACACTGCTTGTTTTATGCAAAATAGAAGTAAGGTAGTTAAGCCTCATAACAAGACCCCACATGAATTACTCCATGGTAGGAAACCTATGATAGATTTCTTGAAACCATTTGGGTGTCCTGTCACTATCTTAAATACCAATGACCAGCTAGGCAAGTTTGATGAGAAAGCAGACAAGGGTTTCTTTGTAGGATATTCAACAAATAGCAAGGCATTTAGGGTGTTCAATAGCAGAACTAGACATGTGGAAGAAAATCTTCATGTTAGATTTAGTGAAAACACCCCAAATATTGCTGTAACAGAACCTAAGTGGCTCTTTGACATTGATTCTTTGACTAAGACCATGAATTATGAGCCAGTGTTGGCGGGTTCTACTAACATGTCTGCAGGAACACAAGCTAACCCCAATGCAGGTACACAAGCAAAGAAGGATGCATCTGCAGATGAGTTTGTTTTGATTGAGAAGTAGAAGTTTAATCAGTTCTTCACACCAACAGAGAAAGAGGGAAAAAGTTCACAAGATGATGCTGTTCATAAGGAAGTACCAAAGGATGATGCAGAAGGTGGTGATAAACCTTCTAATGATGGCAAGAATGTTGAAAAGTCAGCAAAGCATGGAAGTACAAGAAATAAAGCTAGCAGCAGTATCTCCCATTCTGCTGCTAAGCCAAATCATTCTGCTGCTACGCCTAGCAGTAGTACTTCTCATACTACTGCTAAGCCTAGTGGTTCTGCTGCTATGCTCAAGGATTCTGTTGCTGGCTTTAATGAAAGTATTAATGATGATGTCGACTTTCCTCATATGCCTGAATTGGAGGAAATCTACAATGACACAGATGATGATGTTGTGGATGTTTTTGGAGCAAGTGCTGATTTGACAAATATGGAGTCTGCTATTCCAGTCAGTCCTACTCCAACTACTAGAATACATAAGAACCATCCCAAGGAGCAGATAATTGGTGATGTCCAATCTACTGTACAAACCAGAAGTAAGGCAAAAGGGTTGGGTGATCTACTCAATCAAGGTTTATTTGCTCAATCATTACATCAGAGAAATAGCCACAAGGACCTACAAAATTGCATGTTTGCCTGTTTCTTATCACAAGAGGAACCCAAAAATATTCACAAAGCTATGCAAGATTCAAGTTGGGTTGAAGCTATGCAAGAGGAGCTATTACAGTTCAAGCTTCAAGAAGTCTGGACACTAGTTGATTTGCCTAATGGGAAGAGGGCAATTGGTAAAAAATGGGTGTTCAGGTGCAAAAGAGATGAAAGAGGAATTGTGGTGAGAAACAAAGCAAGACTAGTGGCTCAAGGGTACACTTAGGAAGAAGGAATAGATTATGATGAGGTCTTTGCTCCTGTAGCAAGGATAGAGGCTATTAGACTGTTCTTGGCTTATGCCTCATTTAATAACTTTCCTGTGTACCAAATGGATGTGAAAAGTGCTTTCTTGTATGGAAAGATTGATGAAGAGGTTTATGTGATGCAACCTCCTGGTTTTGAAGATCTTGACTTTCCTGACAGAGTATATAAATTGGAGAAAGCACTGTATGGATTACATCAAGCTCCTAGAGCTTGGTATGACACCTTGTCCAAGTTTTTGTTATCTAATGGGTTCACATGGGGAACCATTGATAAAACTTTGTTCATCAAGAAAGACAAAAAGGATATTCTACTAGTTCAGGTTTATGTAGATGATATCATTTTTGGGTCTACAAACAAGGTGTTATGTGAAGAATTTGAGAAGCTCATGCACAACAGATTTCAAATGAGTTCTATGGGAGAACTCACTTTCTTTCTGGGGCTTCAGGTTAAGCAGACAGCTGATGGGATCTTCATCAGTCAAGACAAGTATGTGGCTGATATGTTAAAGAAATTTGGTTTTAATGATGTGAAGACAGCCAAGACAACAATGGACAACAACAAGCCTTTGCTCAATGATGAAGATGGGGAAGAGGTTGATGTACACCTTTATAGATCAATGATTGGTTCATTGATGTATCTGACTACTTCTAGGCCAGACATCATGTTTGCTGTATGTGCTTGTGCCAGATTTTAAGTGTCCCCAAAAGTCTCACACTTGAATGCTGTCAAAAGAATTTTTAGGTATCTAAAGGGTCAACCAAAATTGGGCCTTTGGTATCCTAATAGTTCACCCTTTGACTTGGTAGCATACTCAGATAGTGATTATGCTGGAGCAAGTTTGGATAGAAAGTCAACCACTGGAGGATGTCAATACCTTGGACATAGGTTGATCTCATGGCAATGCAAGAAACAGACTGTGGTGGCAAATTAAACAACTGAGGCAGAGTATGTGGCTGCTTCTAGTTGCTGTGGACAAGTACTCTGGATTCAGAATCAACTCTTGGATTATGGGTACAATTTCGTGAACACCAAAATTTATATTGATAATAACAGCACAATGTGTATAATAAAAAATCATGTTTTTCACTCTAAAACAAAGCATATAAAGATAAGGCATCATTTTATTAGAGATTGTTATGAGAAAAAGTTAATTCAAGTGGTTAAAATACATACTGACAATAATGTTGCTGATCTACTTACAAAAAGTTTTGATGTAGGTAGGTTTCAATTTTTAGTTGCTAGTATAGGTATGATCAATCTTTAAAATCTTATCTCTGTATGTTTTGTAAAAAGTTTTTGAGGATTTGTGCTGTTATTGATCAAATAAGTTGTTTCTAGTTCTTGCTATGTCTGTATGTTGTCTGCTGCTAAGTTGGTTATTCTGCTGTTATATATGGTTATGTCTTGTGATTATTGTGGTATCTTGTTTCTTGTGTTTTTTGTGGTGTTGGACTAATCTTTTGCAGGATAAGTCACAAGGGAATGGTTGATTGTTGAGAAAAAGATGTTTGGAATGTTTAGAAAACATTCTGCTGCTGGTTCAAAAGTTTCTGCTGCTAGGCATATCATTCTGCTGCTGAAGGTTATGCTGCTCAAGTTGAAACTTTTAGGATTCTGCTGCTCGGTTTGAAAGTAAAGGGACTATTTTGCAAATTGGTGCGAATAATAACCCTAATTAGATCAAAACGGCATAAAAACCAATTTGATCTCACCAATAACTTTGTGCGCCCAAAATTAAACCCAATTCAAACCCTAAAACATCTCTTAATCATCGGATCTAAAACTCCCAACTTAAAAACCCTAATTTACAATGGCGAGACGCGTTTTCTCTGATAGCCACAATTCAGTCGCTTTTCTTCAAAAGGTCCCTGAGGCTGAGGGTTTCACTGAAGTCATTGACTTTCTAAATGCATCACAATTAAGGTATGCATTAACGGTGAATCCCACTATATATAAATCCCACATGCGAGAGTTTTGGTCTACTGTTACGGCCGAAACCAGACATGGGGAGGAAATGTTAATTGGTACGGTAGATGAAGAAAGTATAGTTGTTACTGAAACATCTGTAAGACGAATTCTTCGTCTTGCAGATGATGAAGCAACAACTTGTCTTCCTACAGCTACTATTTTTGAGGAACTTGCAAAACTAGGGTATGAAAAGAAAAATGACAAAATTAAGTTTTCAAAAAGCCTTTTCTGCCCTCACTGGAAATTTCTTATTCACACCCTTCTACATTGTCTTAGCCCTAAAACGAATGGGTGGAATGAGTTTAGTGCAAATCAAGCTTCTGCTTTGGTTTGCCTAGCCACAGGCCAACCATTCAATTTTTCGGCTATGATTTTTGATGGGATGAAAAAGAGTATTTCTGGTAAAGTTTGTCTATACCTAAGGTTCTTACAACTTCTTATAAATAATCAATTACAAGAACCTTTGGAACATGTAGGGATTCATAAGAGTCCTGAATTAACCAGCAAAATGTTTTCATATTTAAAGAACAATGGGGTTGGTTTTCCTGGGAAAATCACTCCCTTGTCTCAATATATTTTGGATACTGCTGCTGCTTTTGCTGAGGGTGAAGAAGCTGAAAGCCCAATAGCTTCCCATCACACACCCACTCCTGAGAACTCAAATGAATCATCTTCTCATGAACCCCAAAATACCCAAACACCTAGGTCTTCACAAGATAAGGACATTGAGCTACCTCAGGCCAATGTCAGTATGGAAGCAGATGAGGCTCCCACAGGTGTGGTAGGTGGGATGATGGAAGGGGCTGGCACTACTATTTCCAACTTAGAAGTTGAACAGGACAGTGTTAACATTGATAAGACCCCAACCATGGCGACACCTAATGTGGAAGGTTCGAAAGAACTAGAAACAAGTGGTGGAAACCCTAGCCAAACGGTTCAAAAAGGGGGCTCAGATGCTCAGCCTAGGGTTGAGACTGAGTTTAAGTCCATTGATTCACCTCTCTGGGAAGTTAACACATCCCGAAGTGATGAGGACAGAGAAGGTACCAATGAATTGATGGATGATAATGTACACAATGCCAATGCCAGTGATGTACCTCTCGGACCAGGTAACACAGGTCGAAGTGCTGAGGCTAGATTTGAAACTCCTCATATTGAATTGATGGCTGACACTCATGTACATACTGAAAAATCCAATGATCAACCACTCGGGTCAGGTAACACAGGCCGAAGTTGTGAGGATATTCTGAAACAATTAAAAGAATTGACGGATAAATGTACAAAATTGTCACAGGAGGTTCTTGGTCTTAAGAAGGAGCTCAAAAAAGTAAATTCTGTTCAGGGTGCTGAAATCAAAAGACTCAAACTCAGGGTTCAACATCTTGAAGGATTAACCAGATCAAGACCTTCGCAAGGTTTGGGGGAGGATGCTCCCAAACAGGGGAGGAGTGAAAAAGAAGGTGAGACAAAGGGTTCAGGGGAGGTGGAAATTGAAAAGGATGTAGGTATTGCTGAAAATGAGGGTATTAATGCAGGTGTGGATATGGAGGTGGATAGTGGTGAGACTATTCAAGAATTTGTGGTGAAAGATAGGTCTGGGAATGAAGTTGTGTTAGAAGCAGTTGAAAAGAGTGTTAGGAGTGATGCTGTTGCTGATATTGTTAAAGAAAAGGCACAAGATGATTCTGCTGCTGGAGCAGAACATACTGCTGCTAGTGCAAATCAACCTGCTGATGGAGTTAAAGATTCTGCTACTGGTATAGATAAACATTCTATTGCTGAAGAAAAGAATGCTATTGATTCTGAATCTAGTGAAGATAGAATACCAATAGCTTAAGTGATGCTAAGAGCCAAAACAACAACAACACCACAACAAACTTTAACTAAATCTGCACCAAAACCAAAAGCCAAAGGAGTTGTGATAAAAGAGCCTACACTAACACCTAAACCTACATCATCAACCATTTCATCAAAAGATAAGGGCAAGGGCATCTTGGTTGAAGAACCAAAGAAGAAGTTCAAGTTTATGGATGTTGCTGCCAAAGAACAACAAAGTGAAACTGATGAAGAGGCTGCAAGGAGATTGGCAGCTCAATGGAAAGCAGAGGATGAGTTGGAGAGAAAAAGGATAGAAGAGGAAGATTGGGAGATAGCAAAGCAAACTCAGAAGAAGGAAAGAGAAATGTATACTTCTGAAGAGAGACAGGATGCTATAGATGATTTGCTTGTGCAATTTAGAAAGAAGCAAAATCAAAAGAAGGGAGAGTACAAGAAGAAGAAACCTTCAAAAACTGATGAGTATAATTATATGAAAATGTATCTGAGAAACCAAGCTTATTGGAAACCTAGTGCATTCAGAGGGATGACTAGAGCTACTGTTGCAAACTCTTACTATGAGACTCATGCAAGACTCAACAGACCAATTGAGCCTATGACTGATGCTGAGGTTAAAGAGTTTACAAGAATGAAAGTGGCACCAAATGCTTACATGAATTCTGAGTCAAGTGTTAAAAAGTCTAAAGTATCAGAAGTTGTGCCAGAAAAAGTAGCAAATGAGAAAGAGATTGTTGATGAAGTTGAGAAGGAGAAAGAATTGGTTGTTGAGAAGGAGAAAGAAGTGGTAGAGGAAAAGAAGAAAGAAGTAACAGAGGAGAAATCTGAGTCCACTATTGGGGTAAAAAGAACAGGAAAAAGAAGGAAGAGTAGGGCTAAGAAAAGAAAGAGAACTACACCAATAAAATGGAGTGATTCTGAAGATAGTTCTAAAGAAGTGACTGCAGATGACATGAAAAAGATTATGGAGTTTACAGAACATAAACCACAATCAGAACCTGAGATAAACAATGCAGTTCCTTTGACAACAAAATACCAAATCATCTCTTATACTCATGATGTGCAAGATGGAAGTGAACCATGGTGGGAAATCAAGAGATCAAATGGAATGTGTCAGAAGTTTATCAGATTCTCACAGATGTTACATTTCATGGATAGGGATGATGTGATACAACTTTGGAGGTTGTATAAGAAATGGTATGGGGAGACAAGACCAGAGATAATATATGAAAGGCTGCACTATTACTATTTGAAGAATATGTTTGAGCCAGATGAAAGAGATATTGAATGGAAGGATTTGCTGAATTCGGAAAAGGTTCATAAATGGTATCTGTATCAATCATGTGGAGTACATGAATTAGTTGGTAAAGGTGTAAGTTTATACATGCTGGTGAAAAAAGATTACCCCTTCACAAATAATACTGCTGTTATCACTCAGATGCTACAACCAGGAAGGTTAAGGTTACAGAGACCATTTCTTTCAGATCATCAAGCCTATGAGTTAGTAGAGAAGTATAGAAAGGTGCTAAAATCAAAGACTTCAGAGCAGAAGTAGTGTTTGGAAGCATCCTCCTGGTGTTGATCTGTTCTTAAAAGAAACTTGATGATTTTTAGAGGAAAATATCAAGTTTAGGGGAGGATTGTTGGGTTTTTGAAGATACTGCTGCTTGAAGTTCATGCTACTGCTCTGAGTACTTAGAAGAAAATACACCAAGTATGATACTGCTGCTAGGCAAAGTCATACTACTGCTAGTTTGTTAAGATATTTTAGGAAAAGATACGATTTGATATTATCTTGTATAGAAAGTTTTGTAACCGACTAGGACTCCTTAGAGTATAAAAGGAGGATCTAGGGTTAGGATTAGAGTACGTATCTTTGTGTAATTCGATCACTTCAAGGTTTTTGTAACCCTGTTACTTTTGAGTAACCGTATTAATATATTGAAGTGTTATTTGAGAATTCAAGTGTGTTCATTATTCTTCTTAAGATTAAATATTAGTTTCCGCATAATATTTAATAAATCGTTCAAGAACAGTTTCTATACTAATTGTCTTGGAGTTTATATCTAAGATAATTGACAAGATCGTTAAGCTCATCTGGGATCAACATTTTGCGTGTTCTTTTATCCTTGTTCGAGGCTTAGAGATAACGGTTTTGTATAGCAAATTTCAGATAGATCAATATTTTTGCGTGTTCTTTTCTTTGTAAGGCTCAAATAACAATTGTGTAAAGTAAAGCTCGCGCCTAGTAGCGACGACGTATATACTCTATTACATGCGATGTAACTGGTGGTAATTAGTATCCGGTGAACAAATTTTGTGAGACTCTTTTATGAAGATGCTATTCATTTGTGAATTTTGATGGTAACATGAAAAATAAGACCAATCTTCATTTTCTTTCTAATGACGTGAGGTTAAGTCATTTTTGTTATTGTCTTAATATATATATTTCCAGTTTATTTCTATCGTATCTTTTCTGATAGTTGATATTGTAATTAGTTCAAAATTAACATACCAAGTTCAAAGGGTGCATGAACTTTTGTCTTAATAACCCAAGGATGTTAGCACAATTGATTTTTGATTGCATAATAATTAAAAAAAAAAAAAAAAATCAGTATTCAATCCCAGCTTTTTAAATATCCAATATGGCTACCCGTGCATCCTTTTTGGATGCCGACTACTAACAGGTTACACCCTTTTTAAATATCCGATAAGGCTAATTCTATTTACTGATTTTAAATTTTTTGTACTTATACTACTAAGGTCATCCACTATGGTAAATCTTTTAAAAGAGTTATACTTGTGTTATGACATTAAATTATAAACATTTTTGTTTTATAAACCTATCCCCACTATGTTATAAACCTTTTCAAGTGATATAAACATCACAGATAATCAAAGGCATTAAATTATGAAAATGTTCAATATCTTAGACCTCTTTACGACACATAAACTTGAAATGGATGCTCACTATGATTTATAAGTTCTTTAAACCTCTTCATCATTTTATAAACGTTTCATAAACACCATAGTGGATGCCTAAATCTTATCATCATTAAATATTCAAACTTAATATAATGATGCATTATTTTAGTCAACTTTTCAAAAGCAACTTTTCAAGTTTACCAACAAAAATAGATTCAAACACAAAATTTGAAAACACTACAAATTACATTTAACAATGTCCAACCTCAAAGATCACATTCTGAATAAATCAAATCACCATAGGTAATTGTCTAGAGAACCCGTATGAACATCAGATTCCTAAAAAACAATGTATCTGAACCAAAAATACAACACCTATCAACACCACAAAAACATAACCACACCACAGTCAAACACCATTAAAAAAAAATAAAAAATAATAATCTTTAGATCTAAAAGTAATACCCTTGAAATCTTTAGATCTAGAGTTTGTGAGGGTGTCATAATTTTATGGCGGGTTGACATCGGTTGTGGCCTCGAAAAGCTATCAAACAGATTCAAAGTTGCCTCAAAACCACATATCCGAGAAAGTGTATATTCCGGCGACTGAAGCTATTCCGATTACGACAGCGGTGACTGTGTGGAATGGCTTAGCACATAATGGTTGTTTATATAGGCAACTCTTTAAATCATTTCTTTATTTAGGTTCATAAGTTTCAACTCATGGAATCATTTCTTTGAAGAGTTGGCAGCCATGAAATCACAACAAAAGGCCCTCATTAAATAGTTGCCGAATTCAAGAGTATGTATTATATAGTGATTGATTGAAGAGTTTCCGAATTCAAGATTTGCCAATTATGTAGCCAAAGTCAGCCCATTCATGTTTATGAAGTCAACCCTTGTATTTTAGTGATTTAATACTTTTAAGTTTTTCAAGATTTCACTTTTAAAGAATGGCTGTCTAATTACATGTAGTTAAGATTGACAAGGGCAAAATGGGGATTGACCCAAAATTCAGTTTTCCACTTTTTCACTTTGACCATTTTTCCATTATAAGTAGTATAGATAAAGCAATTAAAGAACACTAATTTAAAAAACATGGGCCATCATCTTATTCATCAAAATTACATGAGTCCTATCATCTAATACAAAATGCTCAGGGTTAATTACTCAGACTACCTTAATTCCCATGAGCTCAAGTTTAGCTTTCTAAGACAACAACACCTGCTTGTCAGGTCTTTCACTCATCATCTTCTCCATCAGCTTAATGAACTCTTCATTCTCAGGACTCTTCACATGGAGTGCCATCAGTTTGTAGGCCAGTAGTGTTGTGGTTTCCACCAAGTTAATGTCACTGACTTTCTAAAAGGCTTGTTGACCAAACTCGTCTATGAAGAAGATTCCAAACTCAGGGTGCTTGATCATCTTGTTAGGAATGAACTTGACACCTTCAGGGGGAACTCTGTTGCAGTGTAGTGCTGCAATAAAGTGTTCAGGTTCCTGTCCTATTGCTTTCCTTTTCCTCCCTGTGCTCTGAGTTGGTTCAGGGATTGTTAGGCCCTGAGATGCAAGTGCCTTCTGATGATCAATTCCAAGACTCTTGGCTACCCTCTCCAGTTCCTCATATTTGTTTGTCAAGGCTGCCAAAAGGTCAAAGATGCACATGTTCTTCTTCTTCTTCTTCAGGATGGGTCCCATCATGTCCCATTCTTTGATCCTATATGCTGAGAATTTGAAGGAGCATTCTTCTCATTCACTCTTGGTCCTCTTTGAACAGTTATGGCAAGAGGATCAGTGTTTGCATGAATGATCATGTCAGTGATGAGACCTTCACCCTTGGTCTTGGTCATGGTCCAGACATACCTTTCATAGTTCCTCTTTTTCCTTTCACTGTTTAGCGTGACCTTCAGGTTGAATTCTTTGATTAGGTCAGCCTAAAGTTTAAGGAACTGTTCCCCCTGATGCTCTGATCAGTCTCTCTGATTACTTCCTTGGCTACTTCAGCAATAACAGGCTTACTGAGCAATTCAGCCTGGATCATATCCTCTTCTTCCATAACAGCAGCCATTTCTTCATTTGTTCCCCTAAAGACTTTCCCATTGTGTAAGATGACTTCAATAAGTACTGGTGCATCAGGGTCTTATCTGACCTCCCTAGGTGCTTTCATTAGCCTGGGAGGTGAGTCTCCTCCTTGTTTAATTGCCTTCCCTTTGTCAGTGGGTTGGGGTGTTGTGGAGGATGACTTTGGGAACACTGTGGCTGTTGAAGTTGCCTTAGTAAGAATAGGAGCTAGAGTGCTTGTATCAACAGGGGATACTGAAGAGATGACCATTGCTGAAGTTGTTGTTGTTGTTGGCATGAAGCTTTCAAGAGGCACAGCTTCAGTGATAACTTTAGCATTGGATTCAGGTACTGACTCATCAGGTGTCTGACCATCTTCCTTTGTCTTCTTGTGTGGATCCAACTGCTTGAAAAGTTGTTGTATTGGAGTTGGCACAGTTGGTGTAATTTTCTCCCCCTCAATAGATGTTGGAGCTTCAGTGAAAGCATCTGTTGATTTAGGAGCAGACTGAGTTGGAGAAGACTGAAGGATTGTTAGGATGATGGAGACCATACCCTTGATTTCTGAGGTTTCGGTCTTCAGGGAGAAGATATCATTGTGCATGGTGACCTGAGCCTCAGAGATTTGGGAAACCCTGGTGGTGTAACAGCTGACAAGCTCATTGTGCTTCTTTGTGTGCTGCTCATATCCTGAGGAGATGGAAGTGAGCTTGAGCTTTTGATCCTTGAGAGCCTTGGCGACTGATTCTTGATGAATCTTGAGAGCTGTGAAGTCTACCTCCCAGAATAATGTGGGGAGTGCACTGAGAGCTGCAGAGGTAGACTTATGAGAATCCATGAACTCAGTAAGCTTGGTGATCAGGACCGGATCATCCTTAAACTCTGCTTGAATGTTTGTAAGAGTTTGAAGGATGGAAGCAAAGTGAGTTCCCTGATCAGTTCCTAGCTTCTCAATGGAGGTCAACAAGTCACTGACATGTCCATCAGTGGAAGTGGTGATCTTCTTGAGGTGACCCTGAGACTCTTCAATAGTAGCCTTGAAGTTAGCGTAAGAAGCCGCTGCTTCGGTGTGTTGTTCCCATTGCTCCTTGATGATCTCATTGAAGAGGGCAGTATTTGATTTCCTGAGGAATTTGACCATCTGCTTTTCAGCGAGGGGAAGCACATCATCATACTTATGCAGATAGTCAGGAATTGAAGCAGCAGAGTCTAAGGAGCCTGATGTGTGATGGGATAAGGATGATGATGATGATGATGGTGAGTTAGGTTGATCTTCAGGAGGGGGTGAGTGAGATTTTTGTTCAGGATGAGGTGAGTTAAGTTGTTCTTTATGAGGAGATGAAGCTTGTGGTTCAGGATGCTGAGGGGACCCGTAAGTGAGTTGTTCATCAGTATCCATGGCATCCCCAGCAGGTAAAACATCATCTGCTGGAAAATCCACTAGTTCCTCCTCTGACTCTTCATCTATGAACCTTTGTATATCAGCCAGAGTAGGAGCCAAGGTTACATCCGGCTCCCCCTCAGAAGAGGGCTTGCCGTTGTTGTGGCCAGGTTCTGACCCCTCCAAGAGAATAGAGTGGGTTGTCTTTGCCTGGTCCACGGAGTCAGTTCCCAAGTTATGCGCAACGCCGTGAGGGGGTGTAGGTTCCATATCAGCGGGTGGTTGCATGCCCCCGGAGTCTTTGTCCCCTGATGTTCCTTCAGGGACTGGTGGGTTTGAACCAGTACCATCACTAGAAAATGAAGTGTTGAGGTCCCCCTTTCCACCAGAGTTGTGCTGCCCTGGTGAAGATATAGGGACCAGTACTCCCTGAGACTCTGATTGTGATTTATCAAAGCCATAAGCAGGATGTGAGAGGGTGTGGGTCCCCATCTCAGTAGGGTAGTGTTGCCCTAGCGAGGATATAGGACCATGTTCTCTCTTAGGCAAAGGTTGTGATGTACTAATGCCTTCATCGGGAAGTGATTGTTGAATTGTTCCTGACTCCACTGACTTGTTTATGTCAGCAGAGTCTTTAGGAGATGGGTTGCCCGAGGACACTGAGTGTGATTTCTCAGTGCCGTCCGTTGGCGTTTGTTCTTTGGTCAAAACTGTACTGGCCTTCTCAGTGGGTGTCTCAGTGGGCAGGGGCTTTTTATGCCTTCTTTTCTTAGGCTTTGAAGTAGAGGTCTTAGTGTCGAGTGGTTTGGGTTGAACCACCTTCCTGGACCCTTGTTTATTTTTCTTCTTCTCCTTCTTGGAAGGAGAAGGCACTGGTGAAACTGCGTCAACACCCTGAATTACTATCAAACTTTTAGTCACTTTAATCCTGATTTATCGAATGAGAGTTTCGAATAGAAAGAAGAGTTCTTTTCTTCGTAATTCTCATTCTTATTTGCTTATTATGTACTTTAGCTAGATCTTGCTTGACCGGAAGAAGAACACTACATCGGGTAAGACATGTGTTTTTGCCTGGATTTCCCTGAGAGCTTGACTATAAGGTCCTTGAAGATAATTTCTCCAATATCAATTTTTCTACCTTCTAGGAGACTGAACACTATCATTTGTTGAGCAGTGTTCAATTGCTCCGTGGAGGATTTGTTCCCACCCAGGACCTGAATGACAAAAGTCATCAGTATCCTCCAAACGGAAGGAAACCATGTTTTGATTATGGGGGCTTTGGCCAAAAGAGTCCCTGGGCTACATCAGGGTGTTGTTTGTCATGTGGCCCAAGTAAAAGCAATTCGGCCTTTACTTCACTATCAGAGGGTTGTTGGGAAAAAGTTTCAGTGAAATCAAGGCCTGTGGATTTGATAAAGGTTTTGTAGTTAAGGGTCATGGGCTTCTTCCCATTTTTCACTGTAAACTTGATGAGGGCATCCTTGGTGACATCAGGGTTTTCAACCACTGCTGTACACCAGAATTCCCTCAGATAGTCATTGTACATGACTGAGGGTGTTTTTGTGAATGCCGTGGAGAGAAAAAAGTTTTTAAGATACTTTACCATATCCTTATAGGCTGGAAAGGTTTCAGGATAGGCGAAGTTCCCCACGACATTGTTTTTGGTCATATCAATGCTTTCCAATTGGAATTCAACATTTGGAGCGTAAGTAATAGCCTTAGAAGTAGCCATTGTAGAGCAAAAAGGTCTTGTTTTTGAAGAAAAGTTTGGTTATGAGAGATAAAACACACACAGATTTTTGAGAGTAAAAATTGCAAGAGTTTAATTAGTTTTGAAAAAGTGTGCGTCTGTTTTTCTTTGTGGGGGTACTTATAGGAGAGAGATAGGGTTTGAAGATTTTGGATATCAAAAGTTTTTCATGTTTTATTTCAAGGTAGTTTTTGAAAACGGTTTGATATCCGCATTAAATGCCACCTATCCCATCATCCGACAATTTCGCAAGTAGTAAGATGAATAGTTGCACGTCTCTGCAAAAAGGTAATTTTGCAGAGTGACATCACCACATATAATATCAAAAAATATTATTTGTGAGTGAGAGGCATTAAATGCCAAGTGGGATATATGGTGATGATGTGGGGGCCCAAGATGTGGATGCCATAAGGTAAAAGAACAAATATTCCTATATTAAATATGTATCAAGTTACCATCCTTGGACATTTACTAAATAAGTACTCAGAGCATTTAGTTTCGCATTGAATGTCATTTGTTGATGTCTTGAGGCCCCTGAATGACTTTTCATTCAGTGTGAGGGTGTTCAGGGAAGGTTATTCAGTGAGTACATAAGATGCTCATTCACTGAGAGATTTTTTGAGTCAGGGACCAATGTTTTGTTCAGTAAGGTAGACATTATTTACACTAGGTTGGATAAGTTTAGTCAGTGGACTTATTTTCAATATCCAACATCCTCAATTCAGCTTTCAGTCTTGTGAAAGTTGGTTCATCCAATTGCTTGGTGAAGATATCAGCTAGCTGATATTCAGTGGGGATGAAATGT
Organism: Artemisia tridentata subsp. tridentata; assembly: GCA_021014915.2. Taxonomy (NCBI): domain Eukaryota; kingdom Viridiplantae; phylum Streptophyta; class Magnoliopsida; order Asterales; family Asteraceae; genus Artemisia; species Artemisia tridentata. Next base: position 158,687,732 of record CP139507.1, on the reverse strand, counting down.
AATTCTATCTCACCTTTCATGACATGGTCCCTGATGAAATGATATCTTATATATCAATATGCTTGGTTCTTTGATGAAAAACAGGGTTGTTTGAGATAGCAATGGCACTTGTGTTATCACAGAAGATGGGTACCATTTTGTAATGGATGACATAGTCACTGATTTGACTTTTCATCCATAACACATTTGCACAACAACTGGCTGCTACAACATATTCAGCCTCAGCTGAGGACATGGCTACTGATTGTTGTTTCTTAGCACTCCAACAGACTAGTTTACCTCCCAGGAATTGGCAGGAGCATGAAGTACTTTTCCTATCCATGTTGCAGCCTGCATAGTCTGAGTCTGAGTACCCTTTGAGATCAAAGCCTAAACATTTAGGGTAGTATAATCCAAGATTTGGAGTACCTTTCAGGTATATGATTATCCTTTTTACAGCTGTGAGATGTGATTCTCTTAGGCCAGACTGATATCTGGCACATAGACAGACTAAAAATTGAATGTCAGGCCTTGATGCAAGTAGGTACATCAGTGACCCAATCATACCTCTAAATAGAGTTTGATTTACTGGTTTACTAGCAGGGTCAGGACCTAGGTTGTTTGGGGAAACCATAGAAGTTTTCACTGAAGCACAGTCATTGAGCTCATACTTTTTCAGTAGGCTCCTAGTGTACTTTTCTTGACTAATGGAGTTTCCCTTATCAGTTTGCTTGATTTGCAGTTGATGCGTGGTTTTGCGACCTTACAACAGGTTTTACCTCTCGAGGGATCTCAAGAGGCTTGCAATCCCCACCAGGCAGTGTACCTGACCGATGTAGTATAGTGTAGTGGTAAGTACGGGGGATTGATCGTTCTCCACAGGGAATAGTGTCGTTAGGATTGAAAAACTACTCTAATAGGTCTAGAGGTGAGGGATGATTCTTTTTGTATTTTTATAATTTTATATAAAAGCAAGTAAAATCTCGGTTTTAAAGGAGTGGGCGGAATTAGTTGCTAGTCAACTAACCCAAATAACTACAAATGCAAATAAAATAAAATAACTAAAAATGAAAAGGTTGTGAAACTTATATGGAGAGAAATGTGTTTACTTAGATTTCCTTACTCCCTAACTATCTTTTACTGGTTGATTAGTGTGTATTAATTGCGTGGATGACGGGTGTATTCCTTAATACCAATCGTGGGGTGGCGTACGTACTTCCCCAACTCTACAAGCTCCTACTTCACTCCTATGTCGAGCCGGCTAAGAAGCTCCTAACATGGGATCACTAGAATTCGCTCATGCATTAAATACAACCATAAAAACCTAGTACGCATTGGTTCATGTTTCTTAAGACGTTCAAGCAAGTTACCGTATAGGAAGTTAGCCAGTTTTCTTAAGCCTAACATAGATAAACAATCATCCAATAAAATTAACAACACACTAACAACTAATAATCAATAGTTAGGTTTCATTAGATCTAAGCAAACACAAGATAAATCTAGCCTAGCATGTTAATTAAAAGACAAGAACGAGATATAATCAAACAGCACATAGACATATTGATTGATTAAATGATTACTTATCTTCAATTAAACATGGGAGATCCAAGGGTATGAAAACCCTTAAAAATGGCAGAAATTCGTCTTAGGTTTTCTCCTCACAAAGTTGCACACAATGACAAAAAATTGCAAAACTATATATAGAGTTTAGGGGCTGACGGCGTCACGTTATGGATCTTGACGCCGTCACCTCGCCGTGTCTAGGGTTCCCGGATGGCCTTCTTGACGCCGTCCCTCTTTAATGCTCCAAAATCCGCTCTGGCTTATCAAAGGTTGACGCCGTCAGAAATGGGCTTGACGCCGTCTCTCTTTAACTTAAACCGTGATGGCCTTGATCACCTTAAAGGGTGACGCCGTCAGACTTCCTTTGTAAAACTCCCTGGCTTATCATGTGTATTTTTCATATCCACTTCTTTTGCCAAGCCATGACGCCGTCAGGAGCAATCCTTGACGCCGTCAAGTGTACTTTTCCAGCCGATTTTGAGACTTTGTCGTTTTCTTCACTTTTATGCTCCAAAAACGTCCAAAATGCTTCCTTTTTCAGATTTCTTCTCCAAAGTACCTAAAATGACAAAAGGAACGATTTAGGGCAATATTTGATCAAATAAATACGATTTAGGGCTTAAATGACCCCCTAAAAGCGGTACACTTTTCGCTTCATCAGCAGTCCAAGGAAGTAAGTGAGTTCTCCTATCATACTTATTTCAAATTTCTTTGTCATCAGTTTTTCAAACTGTTTACAAAGTTTGTAATTTGTTGAGCCAAAAATGATGTCATCCACATACACTTGAACAAGAATAACATCTTCTTTTGTCCTATAGATAAACAGGGTGTTGTCTATCTTTCCTCTGACAAATTTGTTTTGGATGAGAAAGGCTTAAAGAGTTTTATACCATGCCCTAGGAGCTTGTTTCAGTCCATAAAGGGCTTTGTCAAGCTTGCAAACATAGTCTGGAAACTCACTGCTTTCAAATCCAGGAGGTTGTTGAACATAAACTTCTTCTTTCAGTGTTCTATTGAGGAAGGCACTTTTTACATCCATTTGATATACCTTGAAGTTCATGTAGGTTGCATATGCAAGGAAGATCCTTATGGCTTCCATTCTAGCAACTGGTGCAAATGTTTCTTCATAGTCAATGCCTTCTTGTTGATTATAACCTTTGGCAACAAGTCTGGCTTTGTTCTTAATGACTATGCCATTTACATCAGTTTTGTTCTTGAATACCCATTTCATGCCAATGATGTAAACATCCTGAGGACATTTGACCAAGGTCATTACCTTGTTTCTGTCAAATTGTTCAAGTTCATCATGCATAGCCTGAACCCAGCTAGGATGTTTCAGTGCTTCTTTGACACTCTTAGGTTCAATATTGGAGATGAAGTCCACAAATAGACATTCATTGGCTGAGGTTGCCTTAAGTTTAGCAGCCATGCTTCTAGTAAGCATTCATTCAATGGACTCTCCAATTATGTTGACAAGTTCTATATCTTTAGACCTAGTCCAACTGTCTTGAGGTCTTGGATATTGATTAGAACTTGTAGAGGCCTGATTGGGTGGTGGTGTAGGTTCAGGTGCAGATACTTGAAGAATATCAGGATCTTGAATATCTGACTGACCAAGTTGATCACTGAGATTGATTGGTTCCTGAATAATTTGTTCAGACTGATTGATTTCACCAGTACTTGTTTGTGCTTCAACAAACTCAGTGATGGTTGGTTGAGGGAGGTTATGTGGGACAATGTAAGAGAATATATCAGCATCAGCTTGATAATGAGTGGAAGGATTACTATCAGGATGATATTCATCAGGAGGGTATCTTGATGAGTCATCAATTCCAATTTCTTCCATTGAGGTGTTTGAGAAACTGATGGCTTCTGTACTCTCATCAAAGGTGACATGAAATGTTTCCTCAGTTTGTTGTCTCCTTGTATTGAACACCCTGAAGGCTTTGGAGACAAGGGAGTATCCTAGAAAGTATCCATCATCAGCTTTTGCATCGAATTCCCCTAAGTGATCCTTGTGATTGTGAATAAACACAGGGCACCCAAAGACATAAAAATAGCTGATGTCAGGAATTCTTCCTTTGAATAACTCATAAGGAGTTTTGCTATGTCTCTTGACAATGATGGATCTATTTTGAGTATAACATGAAGTCTTGACTGCTTCAGTCCAGAAATGTTTGGAGATTACTGATCCATTTAGCATTGTTCTAGCAGCCTCAATGAGTGTTCTATTCTTCCTTTCAGCAACACCATTTTGTTCAGGTGTGTAAGGAGAAGAGAAGTTTTGAGAAATTCCTTTCTCATCACAGAAACACTCAAGATCGTGATTTTTGAATTCAGTCCCATTGTCAGTCCTAATTTGTTTGACTTTTATGTCATTTTGGTTTTCAATGTTTCTGACAAAGGACATGATTGTTTCAGCAGCCTGACTCTTTTTGGTCAAGAAGTAAACCCAAGTGTATCTTGGGTATTCATCCACTATGACAAGAGTATACTTCTCATGATGAATAGACATTGGACTGACAGGTCCAAAGAGGTCCATATGGAGAAGATGAAGGCATCTTTTGATGGAGAAGTTTTGTTTGGTTTTAAAGGATGCTATATGATGTTTACCTTTTTCACAGGTGGAGCAGGGTTTATCCTTTGAAAACAGAAGTGATGGTAAGCCAAGGACCTTGTTTTGTTTGGCAAGATTGTTTATGTTTTTGAAATTCAGATGGGAGAGTCTCTTATGCCAAAGCCAGTTTAGTGTTTCAGTGGCTTTAGCAAAAAGACATGTTCCATTCTGAGTTAGAGTAGACATATCTAACACATAAACATCTTGTCTTCTTGGTGCAATAAGAACAATTTCTTTATTTGCATTAAAGATGGTGCATTGCTTATCATCAAATTGAACTATGTATTTTGCATCACATAGTTGACTGATACTGATAAGATTGTACTTGAGACCATTAACGTAAGCTATTCTAGTAAAGACTATTCCACTACAGTTTACTGAACCATAACCTTCAGTGTGACATGATGAATTATCAGCAAATATCACCTTAGGTCCTGGTTCTTCAACATATTTGTGCAGATATTCCTTCACACCAGTCATGCTCCTTGAACATCCACTGTCTAGATGCCAAACAAGCTCCCTGGCATGTCTCTGCACAAATAGTAAACTGTGTTAGTTTTTCTTGTGAACCCACTTCCTGGTGGGCTTGGCTTTGATGGCCTTTTTGAAAGGTACAATTGATGCATGGTCAGTGGTGGTATGGACTGTGCTTCCACGGACTTTACATTTGGTTGTTGATGTGGAGTCAGTAGACAGAGGAGAGTAATTAGTAGTGCCTCTTCTAGCCTGAATGACCTTTTCATGTCCTGAAGTGCCATGAGTGGGATCTCCACGTATGTCACAGCAAGGATACATTAAACAATCATCAGGATGATGGTCATTGAATCCACAATGTGGACAAGGCAAAAAAGGATTTGCCTTTTTCCTTTGTATCTGTTTTGAACCAGAAGGATACTGAAAAGCCTGTGCTTTAAAGTGTGTTGCAACATTGGATAAGAATGTATATGATAAGTGATCAGAGGTCCTGTGATCTTCCTTTTTGCATATTATGCAAAAGAGGATTCATCAGTGGAATGATTTGTATAGTTACACAGTTCACATCTTTGTTGAGGTTTTGGTGAAGATTTTGGTTTGGAGGTGCTTGAGGAAGCTGGTTTGAGTTCCTTAATCCTAGATTGAGGAGGTTTTTCAGATGTTTCAATCTTTTCACTCAGCTTCCTGACAAGCTCAGCCAGCTGATCATATTTTGAATCAGGGCTTTCAGTGTTTACCTCAGTCGAGACTGAAGGTGTTGAGTCATCAGTGGGAACTAAGACTTCAGGTGTAGGTCTCTTCAGGAGAATGTTGGGAGTAAACTAAAGGTGTTAGGTCTGAGCATGGTGATGCTCCTTGAAGGACTTTCAATGGTGGAAGAGGTGTTTGTTATTCTGATTCAGACTCATTTACAGACTCAGTGTTACTGGGTTTATCAGTGAATCCAAGCATATCTTTGATAGCCTGACTTTCAGGTTGCAAGATTTTCCCAGTCTCAAAGTTAGGTAACTTACTGTCTGGGTTGTTTCTTTCAACCCAATCACTAGACTCAGGTTTCATTTCTTGTTCAAAAGATATGCCAGCTGGTAAAAAAGCCTTTTCACTATGACTCTCACTGAGGGATTCAGTGAGTTGGTCTTCTCATATGATTTTCTTTTTAGAACTAGGAATAAGACTAACAGTTTCATAGACTCTAGGATTCTTTGTTGTCCAACTTTCAATGACGGCTTTTTCTTTCTTGAGTTCTATTTAAAGAGCTTGGTTTTGTTTCAAAATTTCAGTGTTTTGAATTTGACGTGTAACAGCCTCTAGCTTGGCTTGTTTTAAGACAAGTAGTTCATCTCTACACTTATTTAATTCTAGAACAATTTTATTGTATTTTGAAAACAAATTAAGTCTTTGCTCTTCAACAAACTTAAGATCAACATTTATATAATTCAAGTAAGATTGCCAATCAGAATCATCATCCATAGATAGTAAGATATTTACCTTCCTCATGGTGATGTTAACCCATTCTCCATTTCTTGCATGGCTTTTTCCAACAGCCAGCTTGTCATTTTCTGAAAGTGCCATCAGTGCACTGACTCTTACTTCTTCATCATCTGAGGAGACAGCTTCCTCATCCCAGTCAAAGGCTTCAGCCACAAGTACTTTGTTCTTTGTTTGAACAGGTTTAGTGGTTTGAGCAGCCTGAGATACTGAGGGTGTGGCCTCAAGGAGAGCAAGTTTTGCTTTAGCTTTTCTATACTTAGCTTCAAAATATTTTTGATCATTTTGAACAATTTTGTTTTGAAAATGTTGAGTAGTCTGAAGCATTTTCGGTTGAAACTTGCTAGTTCCTGAAGAAGAACTATTACCAGAGAATTTGTATGAGGGTTCTGAGGTAGTTTTCGAAAAACAGTCTTTTGCAAAATGACCCTTTTACCATACTTGAAACATTCAGTGGTTTCATTTGTTTTTGCTTTAGAAAAATTTGACTGATTTCTTTTAATAAAACGTTTAGAATTAGCAAGGAGTGCCCTTTTTTGAAATTCAGTTGGTAAGTCATTAAGGTACTCCTCACTGGTTCTCTCATCAGCCTCGTCATCAGAATTCTCTTGGAAATCCTGCAAAACACCATTAGAATAAAAAGCAGTAGATATGGGTGAGATTGTCAGGGCCTTTTTGGTCTCTTGAGCTTTCTTTGAGTCAGGGTATCTCCTTGAGATTAAGTTGTCCTCATAGACAAACTTCTCATAGATCTCAGGGAGGTCAAGATTTTGAATGTGGTTAGCATTCCTAAGACCCTGAGAGAAGTTTAACCACTTCTCAGGGAGACTGTTGACAAAGCCAACATTGATTTCATGCTTAGACAGGACTACACCATCATTTGATAGTTCATTGATCAAGGTTTTGTAGCGTGTATAGGTCTGAGAGAGACTTTCTGAGTCTTTGGCCCTGGAAGTGTTATACTCAAGTTTCAGGTCCATAATCCTGTTTTCCTTGGTATCTGAGGGACCTTCAAAGATGTAAACCAAGTCAAGCCAAGTTTGTTTGGCTGTTGTACAGTTAATGACTGATTCCATTGTATCATCAGGAAGACAAGATATAATGATGCTTTTCAGGCGTTGGTCTTGGTTAACCACCCTCCTCCTACCAATTGTCCACTGAGCTTCAAGTTTGGGTAAACCTTCTTCTGTCTTAGGGACAAAGGGACCTTCATTGATACATTTGATGTAGTATGGTTCCATACCAGTCAAGTAGCAAAGCATACGCTTTTTCCACTTGCTAAATTTACCAGCTTCTAGTCTAGGAGCGACAACTGAATAGCTTCCTCCCTTTTTATCAACTAGCTGGGGTACATCACTGTCAGCCATGGTAGGATCTTGATTTTAAAAACCTTTTGAGCACTCTTTAGTTTTTGAAAAGGTTTATAAACCAGAGGCTCTGATACCACTTGTTGGTCCCCGTTACACGGTTAGAAGTAACTACAAAGTTAAGCTAACCGTGTTCCATGGCTTAGTAATGTATTGATTAACTTGACAAATAAGTAAAACGTAAAGGATAAAAGACAAGAGTTTTTCAACGTTTAAATTCTTAAAATCAAAAGAATCTATACCCAAGTGTTTGCGGAAAAACACTTGGGATTGAAATGACGAGTATGGTATGTCTCCTCTCTAAACTTAAGCTAAGCTTAAGTGGCAACTATAAGGAACCACTGAGCTATCTTAGGGACAAGGTTGCTCTTTGGAGGAGTAAAAGTTGTTTTTGAATGTATAAGCATTAATTGCACAAACTTTTCCACTTTTACTCCCTCTTATGATCCTATTTATAGACAAGTAAATTTGCAACCGTTAAGTACATGACAAAAGATGACCTAAGCTAATCAGGACAAAATACTGGTGTATTTTGTCACTGTTACAAGTGTTGGAATTATTACATCATGCAAATCATATTAATAAACCAAAACATCAAAGTACATATAGCGGAAGCATAGGATTCATATAACACATAAATAATTAAACCGAATATAAAGTGAACGTACATTGATGATTCTAGCAAGAACAAGAATCAACCTTTTGCAATATCGATTATGAACCCTAATTAGGGTTTATAGGATTATAGGAATTGCCCCTTACCATTTTTGCAATTCAATACAAGATTCTTACAATAATGTGTAAGAATCACGTTCTTGTACACACGTACTAAACTAAACTAAAGTAATGCAAGTTATTGATCACAAAATTAAAACCAAAACAAATTTTGTTTTACAAAATTTCGGTCGACCCTATTGGAGGGTTAGAACCGATCGACTAGTAGCAAGAAAAGAGAGAAACCTTTAGGGTTTAGTATAATGCACAAGAGGTACCAAAAACTAGAACCCAATGTTTGTTTATATAGGCTATGTAACTTAGAGCCCAAGTTAGAGTTGGATTAGGAATCCAAACCCTATTGCCGATCGGCCCTATATTTTTAGGGGAGATCCGGAATCTTCTTGGCTACTAATTACATCCTAGTCCCTTTCCTTATTTTATTTAACGACCGTTAGTCACTTCCGTTAAATACTAATGTCCGTTATTTATTTTGTGATATTTAATAATCAAATATAACATTTTACATTTAATTATTAATCTTTAGTTCTCATACGTAATGTGTGCAATCCCGTGATCTCGAGTTCGATCCTAACACACAACTACTATTTTATGTCTATAAAACTTAACAGCTCCCACTTAGACATATTATAATAGTTGTGATCACATCGGTTAGCGTCTTGCAACACGTCGATGCCTCTAGTACAACTCGAGTAGGTATCCTGGAAAAAACCTTTAATGATTCATCATTATTATTATCCTTTTGTTTCTAATACTACATCAAATAAAGATATGGATATTATCTTTATTCGAAATTTTGTTTCTCGTTGTTTATGATTGAGCAAGATTACCAAATCTTCTGAACATATTCAGGGGAGATCTTGGGCATGGCCATGCAAACATCTTGTCAACCCACGAGGGACCCAGCAGTATTAAACTCCAAAAATAAATTTGGAGGAACAAATTCTATCTTGACTACAAGCATAACTCATGAACTTCGCAACAATTCCGAAAACAATCCTTATGACTACCAGTTACGTATAGCGTTAAATTGTTCCACAGAATGCACTACATTCACAACAGTTATCTGGTATCTCAAGTCTGAGGATAACTATTCATGATCTACTTAGAAATATCCATAAGCAATATAATGTAGTTGGGATAAGTCATATATTCAATTCATTGAATATCATGTGAATTTGGTATGACAACGCATCAATATACTTTCAAGTATATTCTACCAAAACTCATATTTGTCTTACCATAATGATATTCTCATATCATTAACTGACAATGGACATTTAGAATAACTAAGTTATTCGCGGATTTAAAACATGCAAAAAAATAGGACAACAATATTAAATAATGAATATAAACATAACCACTACTCTATTTCATTAATAAATAATAAATGTTTACAATCCTTTATCCAAATACTAAACACATTCATGCATGAAACTACTAGCTAATCTAAGTCCAATTCCATTTGACAATTCAGTAAGCTTTTCTTTTGCTAAAGCCTTAGTGAATGGATCAGCTAAGTTATCTTATGTGTGAACTTTCAAGATATTTATTTCACCTTCGCGGACTTGTTCCCGAACATAGTGATATTTTCGTAGAAAATGTCTGGTGCCCTTCATGACTCCAGGCTCATTGGCAAATATGATTGTAGCAGAATTGTCGCAATACATATTAATAGGCGATTCAATTGAAGGCATAACACCAAGCCCTGAAATGAATTTCCTAATCCAGACTGCCTCCATTGCAGCTTCTGAAGCGGCTATGTACTCGGCCTCTGTAGCAGACATCGCAATTGTACTCTGCTTCTTGCTCCTCCAGTCTACTGCTCCTCCATTGATAACAAAGACATAACCCATCTGAGACTTCGCATCATCTTTGTCACATTGCCAGGACGCATCACAAAAACCTGTAACATCAAGTTCTGTAGCTGAATTTCCACCATACACAAGAAACATATCTTTCGTATGCCTAAGATACTTTAGAATATGTTTAACAGCAATCCAGTGTTTTTCACCTGGATTCTGTTGAAATTGACTGGTGATATTTTGAGCAAACGCCACATCTGGCCTTGTGCATCTCACCACATACATAATAGAACCTACAACCGAAGCATAAGGAACTTTGCTCATGCGTGCCACCTCTGCAGGTGTTGAATCACAATGCTCACTACTTAAGTCATGTTTTACTTCCATTGGCAAATATCCTTTCTTGGAATTTTGCATATTGAATCTCTTCAATATTTTGTCAATATGAGCACTTTGACTTAGTCCGATTAACCGCCTTGATCTATCTCTATAGATCTTGATTCCCAGAACATATGCAGCTTCCCCTAAATCCTTCATAGAAAAGCACTTTCCAAGATATGCCTTAACCTTTTGCAAACATGGAATGTCTTTTCCCATGATCAATATGTCATCAACATATAGGATAAGGAAAATTGCATTACTCCCACTAGCTTTGTGATATACACATGGCTCATCAAGATTCTGAGTAAATCCAAACCTTTTGATTTCCTCATCAAATCTTTTATTTCATTGTCGTGATTCTTGCTTCAATCCATAAATGGATCTTTGAAGTTTGCATACACGGTTTGGAAATTTTGGATTCACAAACCCCTCAGACTGCACCATATAGATGTCTTCATGTAGGCGACCATTTAAGAAGGCGGTTTTGACATCCATTTGCCAAATCTCATAGTCATAGTATGCTGCTATAGCTATGAGAATCCTAATAGCCCTAATGTCAGCTACAGGAGAAAAGGTCTCCTCGTAGTCAACACCATATTTTTTAGTAAAGCATTTAGCTACCAAACGGGCCTTATAGGTGTGTACCTTGCCATCCATGTCAGTTTTCTTCTTGAAGAGCCACTTACTCCCAACTACCTTGGCATTAGGAGGAAGGTCTACTTCAATCCAGACATTGTTATCTTTCATGGATTGCATTTCTCCATTCATAGCAACTACCCATTTGTTCTTTTCAGGACTCTCAATGGCAGCCCTATAATTAGCAGGTTCATTAAGATCCCCTAATATAGTTTCCTCAACTTCTATGTTAAGACATATATGTTCAGGCGCTTTCACATGTCTTGAAAACTTGCGAATGGGAACAATTTCAACTTCAGGTGGAGGACCCAGACTATCCGGTTCCACAGGAAGTGAGCTAGTATTTTCAGAAGGTAATGTATTTATATGATCATCTTCCAGATCATAAACTCTCCCACTGAATTCTTGAGATATAAGTTCATTTTCTAAAAAGTCTCCAGATCTTGCAACAATTACTTTATTTTCAGGAGGATAGTAAAAGTAGTAACCCATCATTTCCTTTGGGTATCCTACAAAGATACACTTTACAGATCTCTGTTGGAGTTTATCTGTTGAGTCACGTCTTATATACGCCTCGCAACCCCAGACCTTTAAATAAGACAAGTTCGGAACCTTTCCATTCCATATTTCATATGGTGTCTTATCAACCTTCTTAGTAGGAACCATATTCAAAATACGAACCGCAGATTCTAAGGCATAATCCCAAAAGGATAAAGGAAGAGTTGTAGAATTTAAACATTGATCGTACCATATCTAACAATGTACGATTCCTTCTCTCAGATACACCATTTTTTTGTGGAGTATATGGAGATGTGAGATTCTGGACAATTCCATTCTCAGCTAAATAATCTTTAAACTCTTGGCTTAAATATTCACCGCCTCTATCGGATCGAAGAGCTTTAATCTTCTTTCCTAGTTGCAATTCTACTTCTGCTTTAAAAACCTTAAATGTTTCAAACACCTCATGTTTATGTTTAAGTAAATAAACATAACCATAACGGCTGAAATCATCAGTAAAGGTTAAGAAGTAGCTAGCACCTTTCCTTGACACATGTCTAAGTGGTCCGCACACATCAGTATGTATTAAACCAAGTAGATCAGAAGCCCTTTCCATATTACTATGAAACGGTTTCTTCGTCATCTTCCCAGATATACATTTATCATATGATTCATCATTGATACTTTTCAAAAGCCCATCATGTTGCAGCTTTTTCATGCGAGTCTTGCCTATATGAGCAAGTCTACAGTGCCAAAGGTAAGAAGAATTCAAGTCAGACTTAATTCTCTTACTAATGCTATACATTGAATTATTATTGGACATATTATCATTCATATCAATTTCAAACACACCATTAACAGCAATAGCATTAAAATAAAAAACATTATTTAAAGAAACCGAAATTCCATTGCTACTGATAATGTGATTAAAACCAAGATCCAATAAACATGAGAAGGAAACTACACCCCTAACAATTGAAGGTGCATAATGACAATTGTTTAATAACAGTACTAAGCCCGAAGGCAAAACTAAATTAAACACTCCTATGGCTTCAACAGCTGCAGGTGCTCCATTTCCCACATGCAGATATTGCTCCGCATAGGCAAGCTTCCTCTCCACTCTAAATCCCTGTAGCGTATTACAAATGTGAATACCGCATCCAGTATCATATACCCAGGAATTAATTTTATGATTTAGAGTCAATAATTCAATCATAAGTAAGTTACCTGAAGTACTGGCGCCCGAGTGCCCAGCCTTCTTGTTCTTACTTTCCCGCAACTCTTGGATGTAAAGAGGGCAGTTCCTCTTCCAGTGACCCACTACATGACAGTAGTGGCAAGCCTGATCCTTCTTAGGATACTCCTTCTGCTTAGGAGGGTTTTTCTTAGGTGGTGGTGGAGGTTGATAAGCCATGACTTGCTTACCCTTATCAGCCTTACCCTTACCCTTACCCTTCTTGCTCGTACTTGGCTTGCTAATCCTACCCCTTTGAATAGCAAGTACCTGGGGCATAGGAGAAGTCCTTGGTGATAAACCCTTCTCGTAATCAATAAGCAATGCGTGCAAATCAGAAACTGTCTTTCCCACGCAATGCATATTGAAGTTACGAAAAAAACCACTAAATTCCTTTGTCAGGGATCTATTGATTAAGTTGATGGCAATGTCTTGTTCATAGACTTTGCCCAGTGCTTGTAATTGATCCATGTAACCTTTCATTTTCAATACATGAGCACCAACGGGTTCACCTTCTGCCTGTTTGCAACCATGTAGAGATTCCATTAAGTCATAGACCTCCACATTAGTTAGTTTTTCAAACATCTTCCTGAGTTCATTTATCATATCCATTGGGAAGTAATTCTCAAACTGCTTTTGAAGAGCAGGTGTCATCGCCCCCAACATTAAATAGGCCACATCATTATGCGTCTTATACTCAGTTTTTCATGCTGCCTTTACTTCATCAGTAGTAGTTGCAGGTGGTTCAACAGAACAAGGCGTAGTCAGATAGTCAAGTTGGTCAAGCACTCGTAGGACAATCCTCAGAGAACGGAACCAATCATTGAAATTTTGTGTGCCAGTCAATTTTTCCCGTTCAAAAAAGGATTTGAATGTAGAACTCATTGTGGTGTTATTGTTTTGAGCCATTCTACAGATAAAGAAAGTTCAAATTAGTATTTTCGATAATACAATTTTTCAAGAAAATAAAATACCCAAGGAAATATTCATATAACTATAGTACTTTCTTGAAAACTAGGATCCAAATTATCATAGTTTCATTACATCAGTTGATCTGCTAGTAATGAAAGTATATAATAAGGTAATCTATCGTACAATAATTAGCAAACAATTTTCCAATTCCAAGATCAATGGGATTTATATTGACAAACAATTTCCAATATAAGCATGTTTTATCCCCATCTTATGCCTTGAGTCCAAGCTCTCACTTAACTCAATTTAAGTCGTCTAATTAAAAAACTGCAAATCACCATAATCCCATCACATCAGTTGATCTGCTAGTAATGAGAATACGCAATTTACATTTCCATTGAAATTTAGTCCAAGCTCTCACAAGACTAAATAACAACTTCAAGTGTTCTTTAACTAGATGGCATTGACTTAATTTTAAAGGGTAATAAATTTTGATGTGACAATCAAAATATGTACGAAGAAGCATGCATACATCTTCATATCACAATGTTTTTCAAAACCTTTTTACCAATTTTTAAGCTAAGATTTCAATCAACAAAGTTTTAATTGAGGTATTGGGTTCACCAATCAAAGAATTACCTCCAATTATCGTCTACTATATCCTACTACTGCATGAGTCAAAAGACCCAAGTTATTCGGATAATTACCACAAAAGTGGCGCGTAGAATTGAGGTCAATTCACCCTTAAGTTGATTTTGTACATAAAAAAAATAGTCTTACTTGGTAGCTCCAATTTGACGCACAAAGGAGCGGAGAGAGACAAACGTCCGCCCTAAGGCTAATTAAAAATGCGTCTCTTTCGGATGACAATTTAATGTCAAGCCTCCTTATACCCCTCTTTCGGATGACAATTTAATGTCAACCGTCTCTTTCGGAGAGACAAACGTCTTTCGGATGACAATATATGTATATAAAAGGAGATATGTTAGCTAAAAGATGGGTAGGTCCCATCTTCTTTTGCAAGAGGACAAAGCAAATTATCACTAAAACTTTTATAATGTCACTAAAACCACCAAGTTTGCCACCTTTTGTAAAATCAATATATATGGGTTTTATGCTATTTGAAATCCAATATCTCAACCAAACAAGATTTACTACTTTTGTACCCAATCCCAATGACCAATACCTCATACCAAATGTCCCCTAACTTGTTAAGCATTTTCATTTGCATATAAACTGTAGAGTAAATTGCAAAAACTATTTTTATAGTATGTACAAATTGCAGGCGCAATCTTTACCTTTTGAAAGTACAAGTACCGTCCATGTGATAAACTTTTGGAGCGAAAATCGTTCATGCCTTAAAATGCCCCAAAGAGAAATGACAAAGTCTAGCGGAAGGTAAAAAGAATTTTAGTAATTTCACTTTAATGCAAAGACGATATCGGCACCAATAGTTTCCCATATGAATGAAGCCTGCACTTTCGAAAATGCAAAGATTGAACCTGCGATTTTGACATACCACAAAGACGATTTTTGCAATTTAAAATGTATGATAAAACTTTGGAAAAGTTACTACCATTGATAGAAAATGACAAAGATAAGGACTTATTAGATAGTAAAAACACTAACTAGCTAATTAGGTGGTAGTAAAAATTATGAGAAAAAAAAAATAAGAGTAAATTGCGTTTTTGGTCCCTAATGTTTGGCCAAATTGCATGTTTGGTCCTTAAGGTTTGGAAAGTGCACTGGTGGTCCTCGTTTTGAACTTTTTGCTGCATGTTTGGTCCCTGATCAACGTGAAATGACTAAACTGCCCTCGCCTTCTACCTTTTCTATATTCTTTTCAGATTTCTTACATAAATGGTCCCTGTGTTGTGCGACGTTTTACAAACTTAGTCATTTTTTTTCTAAAAACTTAATTTCGAATTAATTTATTTAGAAAAATTAATTTTTTTCGAAACTAATTTTTTATAAAAATTCAAAAAAAAAATTTTAAATTCGAAAAATTCAAAAAATTTATAAAAATTCGAAAAAAATTTATAAAATTCGAAAATATTTTTAAAATTCGAAAAAATTTATAAAAATTCAAAAAAAATTATAAAAATTCGAAAAATATAAAAATTCGAAAAATATAAAAAATTTTATAAAAATTCGTAAAATATAAAAATTCAGAATTTTCGTATTTTTATAAGTTTTTTCAAATTTTTATAAATTTTTTCGAATTTTTCGAATTTTTTCCGAATTTTTTTTTCGAAATTAATTATTTTAGAAAAATTATTTTTTTTCTCGAAATTAATTATTTTTCGAAAAAATAATTTATTTTGAAAAAATAATTAATTATTTTTCGAAAAATAATTTATTTCGAAAATAATTTCGAAAAATAATTAATTATTTAAGAAAAATTATTTTTAGAAAAATAATTATTTTCGAATTTTTTTAAATTTTTTCGAATTTTTATAAATTTTTTCGAATTAAATTTTTTTTTTTAATTTTTATAAATTTTTCGAATTTTTATAAGTTTTTTTCGAATTTTTAAAACTTTTTCGAAATTTTATAAAGTTTTTGAGTTTTTATAAAAAATTTCGAATTTTTATAAATTTTTTCGAATTTTTATATATTTTTCGAATTTTAATAAATTTTTCGAAATTTTTGAATTTTTAAAATTTTTTTGAATTTTTAAAATTTTTCGAATTTTTAGAAATTTTTTCTAATTTTAAAACTTTCTAGAATTTTTATAAAAAATTAATTTCGAAAAAAATTAATTTTTCTAAATAAATTAATTTCGAAATTAAGTTTTTAGAAAAAAATAATAAAATTAAAAAAAAAAGCACTGAGTTTTAAAACGTCGCACAACACAGGGACCATTTATGTAAGAAATCTGAAAAGAATATAGAAAATGTAGAAGGCGAGGGCAGTTTAGTCATTTCACGTTGATCAGGGACCAAACATGCAGCGAAAAGTTCAAAACGAGGACCACCAGTGCACTTTCCAAACCTTAAGGACCAAACATGCAATTTGGCCAAACATTAGGGACCAAAAATGCAATTTATGAGAAAAAAAATAAGAGTAATTGCAAAAATCGTCCATAAAGTTTGGCTAAATTGCAAATTTCGTCCCAAATATTTGGAAAGTGCAAGGATCATCCCTGTGGGAAACCTTTGGGGCAAAAATATTCTCTAACCAATATCAAATGACTAAAATACCCTTGTCTTCCTCTTTTTCTATATTTTTTTTCAGTTTTTTACACAAATGGTCCTTGTGTTTCGCAAGGTTTTACAAATTTAGTCCCAATTTTTTTTTAATTATTTATTTAACTATTAATATTAGTATTATTTTTTATACGTTTTTGTCCGTTTTTTCCGTTTTCATACGTTTTTGTCCGTTTTTCTTACGTTTAAGTCCGTTTTTCTTACGTTTTTTTTCGTTTTCATACGTTTTTGTCCGTTTTTAAACATTTTCGCCCGTTTTTATAAGTTTTCGTCCGTTTTTATCCGTTTTTGTTGGTTTTTGTCCGTTTTTATTTGTTTTCATACATTTTTATCTGTTTTCCCCTGTTAAACTAAAGTTTTTGTCCTTTTTATCTGTTTTTGTTCGTTTTTATTTGTTTTCATACATTTGTATCTGTTTTTATACGTTTTCACCCATTTTCTTACTCTTTCATCCGTTTTTATTATTTTCGCCTGTTTTTCTTACGTTTTTGTCTGTTTTTGTCCATTTTTCTTACATTTTTGTTCCTTTTTTTACCTTTTTCCGTTGTCATATGTTTATCTGTTTTTATACGCTTTCGCCCGTTTTCTTACACTTTCATCCATTTTTACACGTTTTCGCCTGTTTTCTTACGTTTTTGTCCATTTTTATCCGTTTTTCTTACGGTTTTGTCATTTTTTCTTACGTTTTCATCTGTAAGAAAAAACGTAAGAAAAATGAACAAAAACGTAAGAATAACGGACAAAGCAAATAAAAACGGACAAAAACATAAGAAAAACGGACCAAAACACAAGAAAAAGGACAAAAACGTGTAAAAATGGATGAAAACGTACGGAAACGGGTGGAAACGTATAAAAACGAAAAAAATGTAAGAAAAACTGATAAAAACGTAAGAAAAACGGATTAAAACAGATAAAAACATACAAAAACTAACAAAAACATAAGAAAACAGGCGAAAACGTATAAAAACGGATGAAAGCGTAAGAAAACGGGCGAAAATGTATAAAAACGGATAAAAAGGGGAAAAAAACGTAAGAAAACGGATAAAAACGGACCAAAACGTAAGAAATACGGGCGAAAACGATAAAAATGGATGAAAGCGTAAGAAAAAGGACGAAAATGTATAAAAACGGATAAAAATGTATGAAAATAAAAAAAACAGACAAAAACGGACAAAAAATTAAGAAAAACGGATGAAAACGGGCGAAAACGTATAAAAACGGAAAAAAAAACATATGAGAACGGAAAAAAAAACGTAAGAATAACGGACGAAAACGTAAGACAACGGATGAAAACGTAAGGAAACGGGTGAAAACGGACGAAAACGTATAAAAACGAAGAAAAATGGATGAAAACGGAAAAAAGGGGCAAAAACCTAAGAAAAAGTAGACAAAAACTTATGAAAGCGGAAAAAACGTAATAAAAATGGAAGAAAACGTATAATAGAATAATACTAATATTAATAGTTAAATAAATAATTAAAAATAAAAAGCATGATGGATCGTTATAGCTCTAGACTAGTTAGGTCTAATCTAGGATAAATAATAACAAAGGCGGAATATTTAACAAAGAATCGATTGTTATTATCAACAAGGTTTTACAATCTCCTGCACACTTCAATTCTACTTGATCAAGGTAGAACGTGTTACACACCTTGTAACAGGGATCAAGACTTGACCTTGAAGCATAAAACAAACATTAAACCTAGTCTAGGCGTTTACAAAACCTACGCCTAGACACACAGCAGTATGAACTAAATAAACCGTAGCAGTACTAACTACCTGAACTTTAACTAGAAGTATTAATCACGAAAGGCAGTAGCAGAAACCATGAATTCAGTACTAATAAGCGTAGCAGCAGTAATAAGTTTCGTCTGGCAGCAGTAAAAAGAACTAGCAGCATTAACATGAACCGCACAAACGTATAAGCAGTAGTAACATGTTACCAGTAACCACATACGAACATCAGTTAAGTTCTTTAATATATATCAGTAACCTCAATCCTGTATTCGTCCTTAGTACTAGTAACAATAATTATACGTAGGTCTACTTTCAATTAGGAGTAGAGTTACTTGTATCAGTAACATCAGTAAGTGAAGAATAATTAGAAGTAAACTTACTCAAACCACCTGATAGATCATTATAGCTCTAGACTTGTTAGGTCTAATCTAGGATAAATGATAACAAAGGCGGAATATCCAACAAAGAATCAATTGTTATTATCAACAAGGTTTTACAATCTCCTACACACTTCAATTCTACTTGATCAAGGTAGAATGTGTCACACACCTTGTAACAGGGATCAAGACTTGACCTTGAAGCATAAAACAAACACTAAACCTAGTCTAGGCGTTTACAAAACCTACGCCTAGACACACATACTTTATTTAGTCGACTACATCTTGTTTAGACCTAATAAACTCAACGCCCCTATGTCTCTTTATATACTAGAGACATCTAGGGTTTACAAAGGAAAACATTCCTAATACAATAAGGAAACTATTTTAAGCATATCTTCTAAGAATCTTCTAAAAGCTCCATCTTTTTGTAGTTTTCCTTCTTGTCACTTTAAGTCCTTCATGTTTCATTCTTCATGTTTTGTATCTTCAAATCTTTTTGACCCAACAATCTTCCCCTATTTGATGATTACAAAACATACACGTTCTTGTACGAACTTCCTTAGACGTAGTAAAGAAGTTGAGATAATTAAATCTCACCATGAATGAAACAATATTGTCTTCCCCTTAATCCATGCCATGCCACCACAACATCTCTTCCCCTTTTTGTTATAATCAAATAGGGAACGTATGCAAATATGATTTTGACCATTATAAACCAATAGCACACTCCTAATCCAAGCCTTCCAATGTTTCAAATTGCCCTCCATGACGCATATATAAGAAAAATGAATCCAAAACAGTAGAAACTCCAACTAGCATTAGTAATAATGATCAACATTAGTAAGAATCAAAAACTTCCCCTTGAGTGGTGCATGAACATCAATTGATTAAACACATCATAAGAATAAGCTTCCCCTGAAACCAATGTGTTAATCATCTTCATGATTCTTCAAATTTGTAAGGTCCTTGTAATGATCACTAATGAAGAAAACTTGATATACCAAACTTAAAACCAAAGTAAAATATCCCAAACTCATTACTTAAGCTTGCACTATTATTAATTGAAAACGGTATAGAGAGTTGTGGTGTATCAAATCTCTAAACCTCTTGAATTTATCTATACTGACTTCATCGTGTGACACTGAATACTGCAATGCATCTCCTTTAAGTGATAGTTAACTAGGTCTTCGTCCATCCACCCCTTGACCTATGAAAACTAGATAAACCAAGTCCCAATCATAAACCATATATAAACAAGCAAGTCACCAATCAATAGCTAGGAATATTGATGATGAAATAAGTAAACGCCTTCATGAAACTTCACTTCAATCTCAAATAAGAGATAAACAATTTTTCTTCGTAACCAATTAACCAATAAATCAGAAATGAGCCTTTTTAAATGTTTAAGAACATTTAAAACCAAAATCCAAAATTTCATCTGTGTGTTGTCCAATCCCTTGTGTGTGTTAATCAAATCTGCCATCATTAGCCGAGAACAAAAACCAGTCTTTTTCGTATCTTGACACATAAATCTGAGTATAAAAACCAAATTCCAAAGTATCCTGTAATGTTGACACAAACTGCTATTGCATACAAGCTTAACTTGTAAACAAAATCACCTTTTATTCTGAACCATGACATTACTTCCAAGTCGTACCACATATAAGCAACATTAATGTACCAACAATGTTAATCAAGCAGCTTCCAAGTCGTAAGAACAGTATTAACATACCATTGACAGCATTAAAACTCAGCAGCACAAACGAACAACGTAGCAGCACTAACCTACTGAAGCAGTACTTAACGAAGAACCACAGTAGTATGAACTAAATAAACCGTAGCAGTACTAACTACCTGAACTTTAACTAGCAGTATTAATCACGAAAGGCAGCAGTAGAAACCATGAATTTAGTACTAATAAGCGTAGCAGCAGTAATAAGTTTCGTCTGGCAGCAGTAAAAAGAACTAGCAACATTAACATGAACCGCACAAACGTATAAGCACTAGTAACATGTTACCAGTAACCACATACGAACAACAGTTAAGTTCTTTAATATATATCAGTAACCTCAGTCCTGTATTCGTCCTTAGTAGTAGTAACAATAATTATACGTAGGTCTACTTTCAATTAGGAGTAGAGTTACTTGTATCAGTAACATCAGTAAGCGAAGAATAATTAGAAGTAAACTTACTCAAACCACCTGATGGATCGTTATAGCTCTAGACTTGTTAGGTCTAATCTAGGATAAATGATAACAAAGGCGGAATATTCAACAAAGAATCAATTGTTATTATCAACAAGGTTTTACAATCTCTTACACACTTCAATTCTACTTGATCAAGGTAGAACGTGTTACACACCTTGTAATAGGGATCAAGACTTGACCTTGAAGCGTAAAACAAACACTAAACCTAGTCTAGGCATTTACAAAACCTACGCCTCGACACACACACTTTATTTAGTCGACTACATCTTGTTATCCCTTTACACACTTAGAAGTACCTACAAAGTTAATCTAATTTTGTTTATGACTAAGATTAAGGTAATGATTAATTATAACAAATAAGTAAAACATAAATATAAAAACACAAGTTTTTCAACGTTTAAATTCTTATTAGAAATCAATCAAAAGAATCTATTACCCAAGTGTTTGCGGAATAAACAGTTGGGATCGAATAGACAAGGTATGGTGTGTTCTCCTCTCTAAACTCAAGCTATGCTTTGAGTGGCAACAATAAAGACCCACTGAGCTATCTCAGTGATGTGGTTACTCTTTGGAGGAGAAAAGTGGTTTTGTGAAAGTCTAAGCTTTTAATGCATAAAACTTAACCCACTTTTCTCCTATCTGTTCCTATTTATACACAAGTATAAAAGAGCACCTATGATTAAAAAATACAAAAAGAATAACCTAGCGTGTCTGACAATTACAACAGTATTTTTCATTTCCAAGAACCAATAGGAATGGGCTAAAAGTATTTTCGAGTGTCAGGTCTGACACTTCTTGACTTTAAGCCATTTAAGGGAAGGTTTGCTTTTGGCCCGATAAGACTTCTCCTTATCTTCTCAAACTCTTCCTGCCTAATCCCGCCTTTCTTTCAGACTTCTGATTCTTCGGTCTAGGTCTTCAGTCTTCAGTCTTCAATCATTTATTGTTGTTGAGGAGACTGGGGTTCAGTGAGTTCTTGTCAAATACTCACTGAACCCATTACCTTCTTCTTTGGCTTAAGTTACACTCAGGGAGTTCCGCCTCACTGAATGGTGAATCTTTCTTCTTAGACTCGTCCTAAGCATCTTGAAGATAACTCACTGAGTGACTGTTCACTCAGTGACTTGAGAGTGTTTAAGGTTGATTAACACTTGGCTAATTTGTGTTCAAATCCTGTTTTCAGGACACTTGGGTACTGACGGACCCAACTATCTCCCCCTATTTGGATATAAATTATGCCTAAGTGTTTTGATCAGTTATGAGTGAGCAAATGGGCTTCTTCTCATACTGAATATACTAGAAAGCTATTAAGGACACTGATATAACAAAAACATGGGCCATCATTTTATTAATATCATTACAAAGTCCTAACATCTAACATAAACACCTAGGGTTCTCGTTCTCCGCCTTCCAAGATACCCATAAGTTCCAGTTTAGCTTTCTTCGACACTAACACTTCTTTGTCAGGTTGCTTATTCATCATTCTATCCAACAGATTGACAAACTCTTCATTTTCAGGGCCTTTCACTTGAAGTGCCATTAGCTTGTATGCTAGGAGAGTTGTCGTTTCCACAAGTTTAATATCACTAACTCGCTAAAAGGCCGATTGGTCAAACTCATCAACAAAGAAGATACCATACTCAGGGTCCTTGATGACCAGGTTGGGAACAAACTTGACTCCTTGAGGAGGAATCCTGTTGCAATGAAGAGCTGCTATGAATTGTTCAGGCTCCTGTCCCACAGCTTTTCTTTTCCTCCCGGTCTTCTGAGTAGGTTCAGGGATTGACAGACCCTGAGAAGCAAGCGCCTTCTCATGATCAATACCCAGACTCTTAGCCACCTTTTCCAGTTCCTCATATTTGGAGTTCAGGGTTTTAAGAAGACTTGGAACAATCTTGCCTTGCTTCTTCCTCATGATGGGCATCATCATGTCCCATTCCCTTAGCCCATAGTCTGAGAACTTGAAGGGCTTGTTTACCTTAGACTTTCTTGGTCCCCTGTGAACCGTTACGCTTATAGGCTTGGTCAGGTGAATGGTCATATCAGTGATGGTGCCTTCTCCCTTGGTCTTTGTCATGTGCCACATATACCTCTCATAGGTTTTCTTCCTCCTTTCTTCTCTAAGCTTGGCATGCTGATTGTGTTCCTGAATGAGGTCAGCCTGAAGCTTGAGGAATTCTTCCCCCTTGATTACTTTATCCGTCTCCTTGATAACATCCTTGGCAACCTCAACAATTACAGGTCTGTTGAGTTGCTCAGCTTTTTCTTTGGCCCTTCTTATGTCTTGTTCATGCAAGACTACGGCCACTTCCGCTGGAGTTTCAAAGAATGTCTTTCCACCATCCAATTCAACCATAAAAGGTGCATCAGGGTCTGGACGCCTTTCAGTTGATGCCGGAACCAATTGCAGTTGAGGAGATTCGTCAGTCACCATGATTCCCTTCCCTTTGTCAGTGGGAGGGGGTTGACTGGTGGATGTCTCAGGTACTTCTGTTGCTACTGCTTCAGGTTGAACAGGGATTGTAGCAACAACAAGTGTGGAAGATGAAGGTTCAGGAGTTGGATCATCAAGTTTCTCCCCCTCAATAGATGCTGTAACTTTAGTGTATGCATCTGTTGACTGAGGAGGTGGGGTAACCGGAGAGGCCTGAAGAATAGACAGGATGCTGGAGATCATCTTCTTTATGTCAATGGTCTCATTCTTCAAGGCAGAGATGTCTACTGCCGTTGTAGCCTAAGTGTCAGCGAGTTCAGTTACCTTTGTGGTGTAGTGGGTGATCAGCTCATTATGTTTGGTGGAGAGCTGATCAAAGGCTGAGGATATCTTGGTCAGGCACTCCTTGGAATCAGTGATTGACTGCTGGATAGAATCTTGCTGAGACCTTATGGGTTTAAGATCCACCCACTGAAGAAGCTTTAGAAGCTCAGCAATGTTGGTGGAGGTAGTCTTCTGAGTATCCATGTACTCAGTCAGCTTTTGGATCAGGGTTGGGTCATCTCTGACTTCCTCTTGGATGGAATCAAGAGTCTTCAATATGTTGGTGAGCTGCTTGTCTTGTTCAGTACCCATATTGTCAAGAGATTCCCTCAGGTCACCGAGTTGTTTGTCAGTGAGTTTGGAGACCTGAAGCACTTTACCCTAAGATTCTTCAATAGTAGCCCTGAAGTCAGCATAGTTGGCTGCTGCTTCAGTATGCAGTTCCTATTGTTCTCCAATAATCTCATGAAAGAGAGCATGGTTGGCTTTGCGAAGAAATTTTACCAGCTGCCTTTCAGTGAGTGGGAGAATATTATCGTACTTCTGCAGGTATTGAGGAGTAGCAGGAGCAGATGAGTGACCTGATGATGATGATGTTGTTGGGTTGGTTTGGGGTTGTTGATCCTCAGGAGGAGGAGATGATTGTTGTTGCTCAGGGTGCTGAGGAGAGTTGTATGTTTCAGTCTCCATTTCCTCCCAGCACCAAAAACGTCTTCATCGCCAAAATTGACCATTTCCTCCTCTGATACATCATCCAGGAGTCTTTCAAGATCTGCCAGAGTAGGAACCCTGTGGGAATCCGGCTCCCCATCAGAAGAGGGCTCACCTTTGTTGTGGCCAGGTTCTGACCCCTCCAAGTGCACTGAGTGGGTTTTCTCAGCCTGGACCGTGGAGTCAGTTCTCAAGTGACTGGATTAGCCATGGGGGGTTGTGGGTTCCGTATCAGTGGGTGGTTTTAATCCCTCTGAGTCTTTGTCCCCCTGAGTGCCTTCAAGGACTGGCGGGTGTTCTCCAGTACTATCATGAGGCAATGATTGGTTGAGGTCCCCCTTCTCATCAGGGTTGTACTGCCCTTCTGAGGATTTAGGGACCGTTTCTCCCTGAGATCCTGAGTGTGATTTATCAGGACCGTAAACAGGATGTGATTGGGTGTTGGTCCCCTTCTCAGTAGATTAATGTTGCTCTACTGAGGGTATAGGACCCTGTACTCCCTCAGGAAAAGGTTTTGATTGACTAATTCCTTCATCGGGATGTGAAAGGATAAAGGTTCCAGACCCCACTGACTTTTGTATGTCAGTAGAGCCATGAGGAAAGGTTTTGCCCGAGGATACTAAGGATGATTTCTCAGTACCCTTCGTTGGCGTTTGTTTTAAGGTCAAGAGGGTCTCAGGAGTGGGTGTCTCAAAGGTCTTGGCCGTTGTTTGCCTTTCTTTAGGCTCTGAGGCAGAAGTCTCAAGGACGAGTGGTTTGGATTTAACCACCTTCTTGGACCCTGCCTTCTTCTTCTTCTTCTCCTTTTTTGTAGGAGAAGGTACTGGTGAGACAGCATTTGCCCCCTGAATAACTATCAGCATGTAGTTGGTCAGGGGGACTGGTTGTACCTCAGTAAGGTCTCTTGAATAGTTGGCTTTGTGTAAGACGTCAGGTTTAGATCCCTCAACGTTTGGCCTAACATATTCAGAGCCTAGTAAGTCCTGAAGCACACAGGAAATGAACCTAGGGTAAGACATGTGTCTTTGCCTAGATTTACCTGATAGCTTGGCTACGAGGTCTCGAAAGATTATTCCTCCGATGTCTATCTTTCTACCCTCCAGGAGGCTGAACACCATCAATTGTTGTGATGCATTCAATTGCTCCGTAGAGGATTTATTGCCTCCAAGGACCTGAATGACAAAGGTCATCAGGATCCTCCAGACAGCAGGGAACCAGGTCTTAATGATAGGCGCTTTGGCCAAAAGGGTTCCTGGGGCCACTTCAGGATGTTTTTCATCATGTGGCCCTAGTAAAAGCAATTCGGCCTTTACTTCTGTGTCAGTGGGGTTAGGTTCAAAGTTCTTAGTGAAATCAAGACCTGTGGCCTTGATGAAGGTTGGGTAATCCAGGGAGAGGGTCCTTCTCCCATTCATCACTGAGAACGTGATTATGGAGTCTTTGGTGTCCTCAGGGCTTGTTGCCACTGCTGTACACCAGAATTCCCTCAGATAGTCATGATATATGACTGAGGGGGGTTTTTGTAAACGCCGTAGCAAGAAAGCAGTTTAAAAGATATTTGACTACATTCTTGTACGCCCAAAAATTTTCGGGGTAGGCAAAATTTCCTACGACGTTATTTTTGGTCATGTCCACGCCCTCCATTGTGAAGTCCACATTTGGGGCGTAGGTGATAGCATTAGAAGCAGCCATTTTTTTGAAAAAGTCTTGGTTTTGCAAGAAAATGATGGTCTGGGTCTAAAGATGAACAACACACACACTAGTTTTTGAGAGAAAAAAGGGCAAGAGTTTTGCTTTAAAATTTCTAAAACGTGTGTGTGTTGATTTTGTTTGGGGGTATTTATAGGGAAGTGAAGAGGAGGGTGGTTTAGGCATTAAGCGAATTATTCTCAAAATTTTGAAAACAGTTTTGTATAAAACGTTTGGGATCCGCATTAAATGCCACCACTCTACTTTCTTGGATTTTGCGCAACAGTCGAGGTGAACAGTTGTGCCGTCTGCAAAAAGTGTAATTTGCAGAGTTTACATCATCACATATTTTTTACGTGAGAGAAGAGGCATTAAATGCCAAGTGGGTAAGTGGGGGCCCAGAGGTGGATGCCATAAGGCAAAAGAACAAATATTCTAATATTAAATAAGAATTCAGTTAACAACCTAGGACATTTACTAACTAAATACTTAGAGCATTTAAGTTAGCATTGAATGTCATCTTGAGGGCCCTGAATGACTTTTCATTCAGTGAGGGGTTCAGGAAAGGTGATTCAGTGACCTTTTTCACTGAGGAACACATTGAGTCAGAGACCTGGGGTTTTCAGAATTTACACTTAGTTGGATGGATTCAATCAGTGGACTGATTCTCAATATCCAACATTCCTAATTCAGCTTTCAGTCTTGTGAAAGTTGGTTCATCCAATGGTTTGGTGAATATATCAGCAAGTTGATATTCAGTAGGAATGAAGTGTAATTAAATGTCACCATTCATGACATGGTCCCTGATGAAGTGATATCTAATATCAATGTGTTTTGTTCTCTGATGAAGAACAGGGTTGTTTGAGATGGCAATTGCACTTGTGTTATCACAAAAGATGGGAACCATCTTATACTGGATTCCATAGTCGCTGAGTTGACTTTTCATCCATAGTACATTTGCACAACAACTGGCTGCTGCAACATATTCAGCTTCTGCTGAGGACATGGCAACTGATTGCTGCTTCTTAGCACTCTAACAAACTAATTTTCCACCAAGGATTTGGCAGGAGCCTGAGGTGCTTTTTTTGTCCATGTTGCATCCAGCATAGTCAGAGTCTGAGTATCCTTTGAGATCAAATCCTGAGCATTTTGGATAGTATAATCCAAGGTTTGGAGTACCTTTCAGGTACCTGAGTATCCTTTTCACAGCTGTGAGATGAGATTCTCTTGGGTCAGATTGATATCTGGCACACAAACAGACTGAGAATTGGATGTCAGGCCTTGATGCAAGTAGATACATCAGTGACCCAATCATTTCTCTGAATAGAGTTTGATTGACTGGTTTACCAGTAAGGTCAGGACCAAGGTTGTTGGGGGGAACCATGGGAGTTTTGACTGAGGCACAGTCACTGAGCTCATACTTCTTCAGTAGGCTTCTGACATATTTCTCTTGACTGACAGAGGTTCCTTTATCAGTCTGCTTGATTTGCAGTCCAAGGAAGTAAGTCAGTTCTCCCATCATGCTCATTTTAAATTTCTTTGCCATCAGTTTTTCAAACTATTTGCAAAGTTTATAACTTGTTGAGCCAAAGATTATGTCATCAACATATACTTGTACAAGTATGACATCATTATTTGTCCTATAGATAAACAATGTGTTGTCTATCTTGCCTCTGACAAATTTGTTTTGGATCAGGAAGGCTGAGAGATTTTCATACCATGCCCTGGGTGCTTGTTTCAGTCCATAAAGGGCTTTGTTAAGCTTGCAGACATAGTCAGGAAACTCACTGCTTTCAAATCCAGGAGGTTGCTGAACATAAACTTCTTCTTTCAGTGAGCCATTTAAGAATGCACTTTTTACATCCATTTGGTACACCTTGAAGTTCATGTAGGTTTCAAATGCAAGGAATATCCTGATGGCTTCCATCCTTGCCACTGGTGCAAATGTTTCTTCATAGTCAATGCCTTATTGTTGATTATAGCATTTGGCTACAAGTCTGGCCTTGTTTTTAATGACTATGCCATTTTCATCAGATTTGTTTTTAAACACCCATTTCATGCCAATGACTGAAACATCTTCAGGACATTTGACCAAGGTCATTACCTTGTTTCTGTCAAATTGTTCCAGTTCATCATGCATGGCCTGAACCCAACTTGGATGTGTAAGTGCTTCTTTGACACCTTTGGGTTCAATTGTGGAGATAAAGTCCACAAATAGGCATTCATTGGCTGAGGCTGCTGTTAGTTTAGCAGCCATGCTTCTGGTGAGCATGCCTTCAGTAGGCTTTCCAATTATATTGGCAAGTTCTATATCTTGAGACCTAGTCCAACTGTCCTGAGGTCTTGGATACTGATTAGAACTTGTGGAGGCCTGATTGGTAGGGTCTGGTGCAGACACCTGATGATCTTCAGGATCTTGAGTGTCTGACTGGGTTGACTGATCACTGAGATTGTTTGGTTCCTGAGCACTTTGTTCAGACTGATTGATTGCATCAGTACTTGTTTGTGCTTCAACAAACTCAGTGATGGTTGGGTAAGGAAGGTTGTGAGGGATGATGTAGTAGGAGATATCAGCATTTGCTTGATACTGAGTGGAAGGATTATTGTCAGGATGATGTTCATCAGGAGGATATCTTGATGAATCATCAATTCCTATCTCTTCCACTGAGGCATTTGAGAACCTGATTGCTTCAGTGCTCTCATCAAAGGTAACATGGAATGTTTCCTCAGTTTGTTGTCTCCTAGTGTTGAACACCCTGAAGGCCTTTGAGACAAGAGAGTATCCTAGGAAGTATCCATCATCAGCTTTGGCATCAAATTTCCCTAAGTGATCCTTGTGATTATGAATAAACACAGGACACCCAAAGACATGAAAGTAGCTGATGTCAGGGATCCTTCCCTTGAATAACTCATATGGGGTTTTGCTATGTCTCTTGACAATGATGGATCTGTTTTGTGTATAACAAGCAGTTTTGACTGCTTCAGTCCAAAAGTGTTTGGAAAGGGCTGATCCATTTAGCATTGTCCTGGCAGCTTCAATGAGTGTTCTATTCTTCCTTTCAGCAACACCATTTTGTTCAGGTGTGTAAGGAGAGGAAAAAATTTGGAAAATTCCTTTCACATCACAGAAACATTCAAGTTCATTGTTTCTGAACTCTGTCCTATTGTCAGTCCTAATCTGTTTGACTTTAATGTCATTTTTATTTTCAATGTTCCTAGCAAAGGACATGATTGTTTCAGCTGCCTGACTCTTTTTGATCAGGAAGTAAACCCAAGTCTATCTTGAGTATTCATCCACAATGACCAGAGTATACTTCTCATGGTTAATGGATCTAGGACTGATGGGCCCAAAAAGATCCATATGGAGAAGATGAAGGCGGTTCCTGATGGAAAAGTTAGTTTTGGTTTTAAAGGATGCTCTATGATGTTTGCCTTTTTCACAGGCAGGTCATAGTTTATCCTTTGAAAACACAAGTGATGGTAAGCCAAGGACCTTATTTTGTTTCACAAGATTGTTTATGTTTTTGAAGTTCAGATGGGAGAGTCTCTTATGCCAAAGCCAGTTGAGGGTTTTAGTGGTCTTAGCAAAGAGACAAGTTCCATTATGAGTTAGACTGGACATGTCTAACACATAAACATCTTGCCTTCTTGGTGCAATAAGGACAACTTCCTTATTTGCATTGAAGATGGTTCCTTGCTTATCATCAAACTGAACTATGTACTTTGCATCACATAGTTGACTGACACTGATTAAATTGTACTTGAGACCATTGACATAAGCTATCCTAGTAAAGACTATACCACTACAGTTTACTGAACCATAACCTTCAGTGAGACATGATGAGTTATCAGCAAATACCACCTTGGGTCTTGGTTCTTCTACATATTTGTGCAGATACTCTTTCACACCAGTCATGCTCCTTGAACATCCACTATCTAGATGCCAAATTGGCTCCCTGGCATGTCTCTGCACAAATGGTAAACTGAGTTAGTTCTTTCTAGGACCCCTCTTTTTAGAGGGCTTGGCTTTAATAGCCTTCTTAAAAGTAACAATTGATTCATGGTCAGTGGTTGAGTAGACTGAGCTACCATAGGTTTTGCATTTGATTGCAGAAGTAGACTCAGTAGACTGAGAGGAGGTCTTGGGAGTTCCTCTTCTAGTCTGAATGACCTTCTCATGTCCTGAAGTGTCATGAGTGGGATCTCCACAAATGTCACAACTGTTGTCCATTAGACAATCCTTAGGAAGGTGGTCATTGAAGCCACAGTGTGGGCAAGGTGCAAAAGGTTTGGCCTTTTGTTTCTGTTTTTGCTTAGAATCAGAGGGATACTTTAAAGCCTGTGCTTTAAAGTTTGCCATCTTTGATGTGGCTGTGTATGATTGGTGATCAGAGGTCCTGTGATCATCTTTTTTGCATATCATGCAGTAAAGGATTCTAAAACAATCATCAGTGGAATGATTGGTATAATGACACAGCTCACACCTTTGATGAGGTTTGGAGGGTTTTGGTTTGGTGCTTGAGGAAGCTTATTTGGGTTCCTTCATCTTAGATTGAGAAGGCTTCTCAGAAGATTCAATCTTCTCACTCAGCTTCCTGACAAGCTCAGCCAACTGATCAATTTTTGAGTCAGGGCTTTCTATTTTTACTTCAGAAGGGACTGAAGTTGATGAGTCATCAGTATGAACTGAGACTTTAGGGGTTTACCTTTTCAGGATGGTTGTTCCCATTCCTGGCTTCTCCTTTGGAGAATGCTGAGAGTAGACCAATGGTGTGAGGTCTGAGCTTGGTGCAGCTCCCTGAAGGACTTTGAGAGGTGGGAGTGGTGTAAATGATTCTAATTCAGACTCATTGACTGACTCAGTACTACTGGGTTGGTCAGTGAGTCCAAGCATATTTTTCAGAGCCTGACTTTCAGGAAGCAAGATTTTTCCAGTCTCAAAGATTGGTAACTTACTGACTAGGTTGTTCCTGACAATCCCGTCATTTTACTTAGGTTCCATTTCCTGCTCAAAAGATATGCCAGCTGGAATAAAAGCCTTTTCTCTGTGACTTTCACTGGGGTTTTCAGTGAGTTGGTCTATTCCTATAACTTTCTTGTTTTCACTAGGAATTAGACTCACAGTTTCATAGACTTTGGGGTTCTTTTTAGTCCAGCCTTCAATGACAGCCTTTTCTTTGTTAAGTTCATTTTGAAGAGCTTGATTTTGTTTCTAAATCTCTGTGTTTTGAATTTGTAGTGTAATAGTTTCTAACTTGCCTGTTTTAATACAAGCAATTCATCTCTACACTTATTTAATTCTAACACAAGATTGTTATATTTTGAAAGCAAATTAAGCCTTTGTTCTTCTACAAACTTAAGATCTACACAAATATAATTCATATAGGACTGTCAGTCAGAATTATCATCCATTGAAAGTAAAATATTTACCTTCTTCATGGTTATGTTGACCCATTCTCCATTCCTTGCATGGCTTTTTCTAACAGCCAGCTGATCACCTTCAGAAAGTGCCATCAGTGCACTTACTCTAATTTCCTCATCTTCTGAGGAGACCTCTTCTTCATCCCAGTCATAGGCTTCGGCTACAAGAACCTTGTTCTTTGTCTGAACAGGTTTGGAAGTATGAGTAGCCTGAGACATTGAGGGATTAGTTTCAAGGAGGGCAAGTTTAGCCTTAGCTTTCCTATATTTAGCCTCAAAGTCTTTTTGACCCTTTTGAACATTATTGTTTTGAAAATGTTGGGTCGACTGAAGCATTCTAGGTTGAAACTTGCTAGTTCCTGAAGAACTGTTTCCAGAAAATTTATAAGAGGGTTCTGAGATGGTTTTTGAATAACAGTCTCTAGCAAAATGGCCCTTTTTGCCACATTTGAAACATTCAGTGGTTTCATTTGCTTTAGCTTTTGAAAAGTTTGATTGATTTCTTTTGATAAAACGTTTTGAATTAGCAAGGAGTGCCCTTTCTTGGAATTCCAAGTTTAAATCATTTAGGTACTCATCACTAGTTCTTTCATCAACCTCATCATCAGAGTCCTCTTGAAAATCCTATACAACACCATTAGAATAAAAGGCAGTTGATATGGGTGAGGAAGTCAGGGCCTTTTTGGTCTCAAGAGCTTTCTTTGAGTCTGGGTATCTCCTAGAGATTAAGTTGTCTTCATAGACAAATTTCCCATAGATCTCAGGGAGCTCAAGGGTCTGAATGTGATTAGCATTCCTGAGGCCCTGTGAGAAGTTTAGCCACTTCTCAGGGATACTGTTGACAAAGTCAACATTGATCTCATGCTTAGACAAAACTACACCATCATTTGACAATTCATTTATCAAGGTCTTGTATCTGGTATATGTCTGAGAGAGACTTTCAGAGTCCTTTGCCCTGAAAGTATTGTACTCAAGTTTCAGGTCCATGATCCTGTTTTCCTTGGTATCTGAGGGACCTTCAAAGCTATTAATCAAGTCAACCCAAGTTTGTTTGGTTGTAGCACAGTTAATGACTGATTCCATTATATTGTCAGGAAGACAAGATATAATTATGCTTTTCAGGCTTTGGTCTTGATTGACCACCCTTCTCTCATCAATAGTCCACTGAGCTTCAGGTTTGTTTAACCCCTCAGCAGTCTTAGGGACATAAGGACCTTCATTGATACAAGTGATGTAGTATGGTTCCATACCAGTCAAGTAGCAAAGCATTCGCTTTTTCCACTTGCTAAATTTTCCAGCTTCGAGTCTGGGAGCAACAACTGAAAAGCTACCACCCTTTTTTATCGACGAGCTGGGGCACATTAATATCAGCCATAGTAGGATCTTGGTTTTAAAAACCTTGAGCACTCTTAGTTTTTGAAAACCAGAGGCTCTGATACCACTTGTTATCCCTTTACACACTTAGAAGTAACTACAAAGTTAATCTAATTTTTTTTATGACTGAGATTAAGGTAATGATTAATTATAACAAATAAGTAAAACGTAAATATAAAAACACAAGTTTTTCAACGTTTAAATTCTTATTAGAAATCAATCAAAAGAATCT
The DNA here is from genome assembly GCA_021014915.2 of Artemisia tridentata subsp. tridentata. Lineage (NCBI taxonomy): Eukaryota > Viridiplantae > Streptophyta > Magnoliopsida > Asterales > Asteraceae > Artemisia > Artemisia tridentata. The sequence goes on along the minus strand of CP139507.1, from coordinate 158,654,325 downwards.
ATTACCCAAGTGTTTGCGGAATAAACACTTGGGATCGAATAGACAAGGTATGGTGTGTTCTCCTCTCTAAACTCAAGCTATACTTTGAGTGGCAACAATAAAGACCCACTGAGCTATCTCAGGGATGTGGTTACTCTTTGGAGGAGAAAAGTGGTTTTGTGAAAGTCTAAGGGGCTGTTTGATAAAACTGTATTATTTAGCACTAAAAGAATCAAAAATGCTGAACAATTCAAAGGCGCTGAATGAAATGACTCTGAATTAAAATATTGTTTGATAAATGTTTCTGTAGCGTCTCTGAATAAAAGAAAATTACCATTTTAACCTCAAATATGATTTAATATTAAATGGAATATGTTATTGATAAATAATGTTTGTTTAAACTTGTAGTGAAATTTGTACGTAAATAAAACCAATATAGATCGTAAATAATAATATCATCACAAAAAATCATAAAAATATAATTTAATAATCATGAAATTTCATAGTATACATTAAGCAAATTACTTGACCGAATCTTTTGTTATTTAAAATTATAAAAGTACGTGTTGATGTTGATATCACATTCCATCACTCACAGTAAATTTCATTTTAAAATTTAATAAAAGTACGGGAGTAGCCTAGCATTAGGGAGGTACATATGGAGCCCACTGAATCATTTAGTGCACTGTCTCACACAAAATCGCTCAGCACGAAATGAACCACTCAGCGTCCACTTTTTAAATTGTCAAACACACTGACCGATTAATTTTTACCTAATAAGTGCTGAATTATTTGATTCAGTAGTAATCAAACACACCCTAAGCTTTTAATGCACAAAACTTAACCCACTTTTCTCCTATCTGTTCCTATTTATACACAAGTATAAAAGAGCACCTATGATTAAAAAATACAAAAAGAATAACCTAGCGTGTCTGACAATTACAACAGTATTTGTCATTTCCAAGAACCAATAGGAATGGGCTAAAAGTCTTTCCGAGTGTCAGGTCTGACACTTCTTGACTTTAAGCCGTTAAAGGGAAGGTTTGCTTCTGGCCCGATAAGACTTCTCCTTATCTTCTCAAACTCTTCCCGCCTAATCCCGCCTTTCTTTCAGACTTCTGATTCTTCAGTCTAGGTCTTCAGTCTTCAATCATTTATTGTTGTTGAGGAGACTGGGGTTCAATGAGTTCTTGTCAAATACTCACTGAACCCATTACCTTCTTCTTTGGCTTAAGTTACACTCAGGGAGTTCCGCCTCACTGAATGGTGAATTTTTCTTCTTAGACTCGTCCTAAGCATCTTGAAGGTAACCCACTGAGTGACTGTTCACTCAGTGACTTGAGAGTGTTTAAGGTTGATTAACACTTGGCTAATTTGTGTTCAAATCCTGTTTTCAGGACGCTTGGGTACTGACGGACCCAACACATCTTGTCTAGACCTAATAAACTCAACGCCCCTATGTCTCTTTATATACTAGAGACATCTAGGGTTTACAATGGAAAACATTCCTAATACAATAAGGAAACTATTTTAACCATATCTTCTAAGAATCTTCTAAAAGCTCCATCTTTTTGTAGTTTCCCTTCTTGTCACTTTAAGTCATTCATGTTTCATTCTTTATGTTTTGTATCTTCAAATCTTTTTGACCCAACAAAGTAGGACTAAATTTGTAAAACCTGGTGAAACACAAGGACAATTTGTGTAAGAAACTGAAAAGAAATATAGAAAAAGAATAAGACAAGGGTATTTTAGTTATTTGATATTGGTCAAGGACGATTTTTGCCTCAAAGATTTTCCACATAGATGATCCTTGCACTTTCCGAACATTTGAGAAGAAACTTGCAATTTGGCCAAACTTTAAGGACGATTTTTGTAATTTACTCAAAAAATAATTACTTGTTATGTTATATATTTATTAAACTGTTTGTTTTTTATTTTTTTTAAAGGATAGACGATTATTTTAAAACCCTTTGCATGTCCCCGATATTTTGAAGTTAATAAAATTACGGTAGAGTATATTAGTGTGTTTTTTAGCAAACAAAAAATAGGGTGAAAGTGCCCGCCGCGTTGCGGCGGGTCTTTTTTGCCTTCCATAAGAGGAAAACATGCAACTCAAGTTCTAATTACAAATTCTAAACGATTTGTAACGAATATCATACAACCAAATCTCAGTTTGCTAGGACAAAGCAGCTTTGACAGTTCCGATTACTCTCTCTGCATTTGTACATGTCACTGGCTTGTCTGCTAGTAGCTTTGAAGCAGGTTCCTGCTTCACATAAATGACGTTCAACTGTTTGCAGCAACCATGGGTCCTTAATGTGGGCCAACTCGAAGGTTCATTTCTCTCATATCTTCCATTGTGCGTAAACTGAGATGACAACAGATTTACAACATCAGAGAAATATTGCTTCTAGTTCCATCGTGATTATAGATTAGAAGTTATAGCAATTATCTCAAAATATAAATCATTTCAATCATCTTCGCCAACCGTAACACCTTCAAAGTGCTTAGTAGCTTTTGGTGGATACAATAAGCTATTAAGCACTCGACGTAAGCGAACCCAAACATTCCATAATTGTTATTATAGTTACTGTAAAAATGCAGGTTTTGTCAGCTTTTTAGCTAATAAAAACATTTCAACCCCCTGATCTAATAGTCTACTCAAGTAGACTTAATATCAAGATAAAAGGTTATGTCAAAAGCCATAAGACCTGATTTTGAGACTGAAGAAAATAAAATGATAGGAATAATTACCACTCTTCCACCTGTCTTAAAACTTTCGTCAAACGCATGATAGCACAGCCCCACCTAGTGTAAATAAGAGTGGCTGAAGTTGATGTCATTTGCCATTGTCCTGTAAAAAAAAAATGAATGAAAGAAATTTTAAAACCTTAAATATGTTCAGTATATGTGAAAATCAGTGAACTTAGGAGCGTCATCATCTCCGTTCTCATTTGCAGAACTAAAAAATAAAAATACGCGATAGTTGCTTTGGATCCTGAAACATATATATAAAGTTGTAAATGTTTTAGTTAATTGTTTGAAAAGATACCTGCTATTATTGATAACGTCGATCTCATGAAGAGCAACAGAACTGCGCAACCTCTCTGAGTTTCTACAGGGCCCATCGAGACACTGAACAAACTTGGTCTGCGGCCCCGTTGCATCATAATTCCCAAACCTGGGAAAGGACCTCCTGAGTTTAGTAATGTCCCCAGCCGCCTTATCAATGGCGAGAGCATTCACTGTTACATAAGTAACTTGGTTCGTAACGATAGAACATAAATAAGCCCATAAGCTCAGTAACGCATTATGCAGTTTTACTTTTGTGGTGTTTAACTTAGCTTATGTTGAAGAGCTTATGCAGTTCTAAATGGCGTAGAAAAACTTCATATATAAATGAGCCCATAAGCTATTGCGTAAGCACGGTTTTTTGGGCTATAGTAAAACCAAAATGAGTTGCTTATTAAGGTGCTGTTTGTTTATTCAAACATTTTATGTATGAATCTGAATACCACGTCTGAATCTGAATTAGTGGTCCAAAAGTCTGAATCTGAATTGTTTTAGTCTGTTTGTTTTTATAAAGTGTCTGAATAAACAAAAAACAATCATTTTGCTATAAAACAAACCAAAAGACCCTCCATTCATGATTATTAATAAAAAATCAAGACCAAGATGAGGATATAAGGATTGAAAAGAAGTAGGTGTAAAGTTTAAGCTTTTCAGATGTAATCAGACATATTCAAATGTCTGAATGAATCAGACCCTATTCAGATGTATTCAGACTTCAGATTTCTGAATAAACAAACAGTCTGAATCTGAAAATGTCTGACCGAATCAGACTTCAGACGTATTCAGATCTGAATGAGCCGAAACAAACACAACCTAAGACTTGTAAATGCTGATAAAGCCAACTTTTTCAGCTTATTGGTATGAAATTACCGACTTGAGCTACATGCTCAACGCAATAATCAGTTCATAAGCCCAAAAAAAATGTAAATTTTGTTAACTGTAATACACGTAAAACATAGGTAAATAAAGCGTTAGCATACTTTCTTCTGTCATTGACCTGTAGACTTCATGGAATTACCTTGATCCGTCGAAAAGTGGTTTATGCCTCTCAAATAGCTCTCTAGCCACTGCAAATGGCCGTATTGCTTTCGATAACCCTTCAGTGTATTGACCTATTTGTGTTGTTCTTTGTCAGAATTCTCATGGGCATCATTCAGAATCATCTGTTACTGGTAAGAGAGAAATTTGATGCCGGTCATTATGTTTTTGAGAAGCTAACATTATGTTTGCGTACAAATATGCATCCGTAAGAAATTTGTTGCAAATTCATAATTACTCATATTTTCACAATTACTACAAATATGAAATACCATAAACCTGGTGAGGGATAGTAAAAAAAAGATCTTAAGAACTAATTATGAAAGGATTTGAAGGCAAAAACCAATAAATGATGAGAAAACATACTTTTTGAAAAAATTTAACGCGCATTGGTTGCAATGTGTTGCAACACATCACCCACCCCGCCCAACATGAACCGATATTAAAGAGTATATGCACTATGTTCTTGTTTTCTATGCAATCAACCTACATTTCCAAGGCAATTAAACATATAACAAAGAGGGAAATGTACCTACAACTGTATTAAAGGGACGCCACAAAATCTCAGCATCTCTGTGACAAATAGTATTCTTACCATTCGTATACTTCATCACATGACTCTCATCATCTTCAACAACAACTCCCCACCCGCACAGCCTCTCACCGCGCTATTCACACTCTTTACCAAATGAAAAAATATGCATTTTTACGTTACATTATATCAAAGTTGTGTTGGGCCACAGCGGGTGGATGTAAAGGAGCGAAATCATAAGGTACATGCGGAAAAAATGTTACCTTGACTCTTGCCATCATATCTGCAGGCAGCTGATCAGACTCACTCGCATGTGTGAGAAGTGACTTTTTTGCAGGACTGAAAACAGTTAAGTATTGACACGAACTTGCAACAACGATTTGAAATTCCATTAGTTGGTATGTTCTCAAACTTTGTGATTTCAGAAAGTGAAGCATGACTGGTAAGCCCGTAGTATAATGTTTGTTAGAGAACTGAGTATCATGGAACTTACAAATGAAAGCAATAATACCTTACTTTCATCACCGCATAAGTTAACCCCTTATCCATCATCCATTATGTCAACGTCATTGTTAGTTTGTACAACCAAACGTGGTTCATGTATAGGCTTAATCACTGGAGTTACATCAACGGTATCAATATCTGCCCCCTGATCAACATCAAAATTCATCCAACATTAGAATGCAGGTGCAACTGCTATAATCAAAATACCAAGCTTTAAGCTACTCACCTCCTTTTCAAATCTAAATCATCTTCAACCTCATCATTGGTAACGTTTAACTATGGCAGCGTTCCATCTATATCAATGGTAGCTGTATAAGTGAAAGCAATAACAATGTGTACTGAGAAAACATATATCATCATAAGTGAAAGCACGGTGAGCTATTCCACTCACCTGCTTGACCATGTACGTATGAAACTTTATCTCTACTTGGAAACATACATCAAACACATTACCACCATATTCATAGTACCTTTTTTTTTCTCAGAACCAATGGTCGGCCTCAATTTATTGTCAAATCCATAAATCTTTGTTAACAAAGTACCATAAACGATTATCAAATCATGACAAAGCTAAAATATGATTCAGGCGGTAAATTAGTAAAATAAAAAAAAGAAACATACCTTTTGAAGCGTATGGTTTGACAGCAGGCTCTTTTTCATTAACCTTAAACAAAAACAACATAACACAATCAACCAAACAAAACAAAACCCTTATTACTAAAATAAAAAAAGAACATTTGAATATATAATAATCAAGAAAACCGAAATTAAATTTACAAACCTTATCGAGTATGGCAGTTACGTATAATTGAACATGAATCGACCATAAAGAAAGAAAATCTACTTGCCCAAAAAAAACCCCACAACTGAAACCCTAAATCCTCTATTTTCATTAAGTTTAATTACGGCAGACGTTATCTTCTTCATCATCTGGATTTGATGAACTGATGGGTATTAAGCGGTGAAATCACAGGCGTATGCGTATGTGAGGAAACGTGGTTTGGCATTCGGCTTTATCCAAAGTTTTCTGGAAGAACCGGAGAAGCAATAGGCTACAATATGGGTTAGACGTTTGGGCTTATTACAGCCCACCTGGAGGCCCAAACTTTTATTATTATTTAATCAAATCTCGGACTCGGTGCCATGTGCTATGTATTTTAGATAGAATAAAAAATAGGGTAGTAGCTTGGCGCGAGCATTTAGAACCTAGCGGTGCAACATTTCTAGATTGTTTCTATCTAAATAATAGTATAAAAAAAACACACACCTGTCCGTATATTACTCGAAAAGGTAGAAAATCATTCCTAAAACAGTAAAATAAGTAGCTAGCAAGCTGCGACTGGAAAAGATTAATGTAATGTAATTTGTTATTTTAGTTAATGTTGTATGTGAATCATTGTTGATTTTAGATAACATGATTCTTGCTATTTTTGTTGTTAATTTAGTGCTTAAAAATAGTTTAGTCGTTTTGTATCATTTTGTTATATGAGTTGCAAATACATGCATATGATTATTGTTTATTTAGTATATGCGGGGAGGAAGGAGATCTTCTCAAGTTGAGTCAAACTATGATAAACGAAATCACAAATAATCTTCTAGTAAAAAATTATAGGCCCACTTATTAATTCACTCTCACAATAAAATTAACTATCATTAGTCATGTTTGACTCTAACTTGAGAGAATTTTACGGAACCACCCGGTCCCGGGACACCATTGGGTTTTTTCATGTAGTGTTAAAAAAAATATCCATTTTTTCTAAATGCATCTTAAATGCGCCCGTCCATCGAAATGTGTTTATGGTGTTATTTGTTAGTATACTTACAAAAATTTCTTTGCAGCCGGTCATATTTGGTCCTGGTTCCGTCACTGAGTATATGGGGTTGTTAGAGGTTTCATGTGTTTTTTAACCAAAATTCGTTGCCATTGTTGTTGATTTAGGACTTATAATCAGTTTGTATGCGTACATGCAACGGCATGTAGGTAAATGGATGGGGTTTTCCCGGTCCGAGTTAACCGGGGATGGCGAGTCTTTGACTCAAATTTACGCGGCCTAACGGTGGTATCCCGTGACTGTTTTCGACTTTTCTCTGGCCGCCACCCCCAGATGTGTACCTAGGTGTAGGTTTCAATATGAGACATCTTGTGAGGACATCTAGATGCCTAACCACTAGGCCACTTGGTGGTGGTTAACTAGTTATGCAAAGATATTGAAGTATGTGTTGGTTTACGGGGTATTACCGGTCCCACGGCTAACATGAGGTCATAGCAAAGAAGGTGATTTAAAGATTAAACACGATACCTCACTGATTCTCGCCTCTTTACAGCTAGGGGCGGGGACTAGTTGCTCCCTTTTGTATTAACTCTAATGCAAATTGATACATAGGTACGTACATACACATCCGTTTAGTATATGTTGTGTCAAGTTAGGGCGTTCAAGGATTATTTTATTACCCTTCTTTCATTTGTTACTTTGTTAGTTTTCAGATAACGCGTATAGGTGTGTACATTCATATGCATATATATCCTTATAGTGTGTGCATATGTATGCGTAACAAGATACTGATTACTAGACTAAACTGATGCTATTTAGACAACAGCATTTACACAACTTAATTTCTGAAACAGGATCGTAGATATGGAGAACCCCAACTTGTATTCAAGTAAGGCAATGTTGGAGAAACGAGAAAAGTTTTTCGCCTCGGTAGATATGAGCATAAAGATGAAGAAAAGTGTGAAACAGCCCAAACTCAAAAAAGTGGAGTATCATGCAAATCGAGTTACTAAAGGGAAGATAATAGATGGACGTCTGTACAAAAAAGTGTTACAAAATGCTGGACAGAAGGTGAAGGCGTCAAAAAGAGGGGATAACATAGCTGCTACAGATTCTTGTTCGGGTTCTAAACATAAAAAACAAAGGTAAAGTTATGCAATCATAAATCTAATTAACAGTCATTCTAGCAGTATTTTGATTTGTTATGGTGTTTATACGTTATAGACTAGTGGCTTAGGATTGCATGTCGTTATAGTCGTTATGCCCTGCTTTTGAAGACTAATTATTGTTATAAATATGAAATATTTGGTATCTTAGATGGTATACTGTGATCTTTTTTATATGCCACTGTATACAAAATAATAGTCGTCTGCATTATTGTTTTTCCCCAGGGTTGCGTTAGCTTCAGAAGGAGTTTGCATTGGCAATCGAGAATCTGCAAATGAATCTGGTGTGCATTCTGTTTCATTGGATCACAAATTTTTTGATTAAGTTGATTGATATATGTTTATGTATATTTCTTGTTAATTACTTACGGTTAGCACCAAGATATTGTGTTCATAATTACACTATACGAGTAAGTATTATCTCTTTGATTAATGTACATTGGCAAAACTCACGGTGATAAAAGTTACATATTTACTGATACCAGTTAATTTCATATGCTACACAGCCACAGGAAGTACTGAGATATCAGACATAAAGCTTAAGGTCTCAACCAAGATACGTAATCATGTACTTCCTTATGTTAACAAACTTCGTGATTATTGGCGCATAGGTCAGAATGCTGTATTCTTTGAAGGGCAGGTAAATTGTTGCCTTATCTATTTATAATTCTTTTTCTTTTTTTTTTTATTTGTATGAATTTATTCTGATGGCTTAATTGATCGGATGTTGCAGGATCGACTATTTAAGGTGGCATTTTTTGTATCATCATTGTTAGATAAATTGAAAGAGCCTATTCTAATCATAGCTGATTCAAGCACTCTTTCCTTGTGGGAGACCGAGTTTTCAAAGTGGTCTAAACTGATAAGGGTTCTAACATACAAAGGGATCAAAGACGCACCTGCTGACATTAGAGCATCAGAATTTTTTAGTGAAAGCGGATCTATAATGTGTCAAGTGCTTTTGTCATCTCCAGATGACCTTGTTGAGGTACACAACTGTCTTAATATGAAACTAATATATATATATATATGGATACGTTTCATCAAGCTAAATTCTTGTGCTTCAATAATAGTGATCTTGTTGTGTTGCAGGATTTGGATCTGCTTGATCACATTACTTGGGGATTGATATTAATAGATGAATGTCAGCGTCCCGCAATCTCGACACATTTTCAGAAAATCAAGATATTAGTGGCTCATATGAAACTGCTAATGATTACTAGTGAAGCAGTGGTATGTTTTCTTAATCACTTCTTTGTTACTTATAACTGTGTCAATTCAGGTCATCTAACCCAGCCGAATTATCCATTTTGCCTTTTTCCCTCTTTTTTGCATTGGTTAATTTCAGTTTATGCTTCAGAATATTAAGCAGAGCTACCAGAATATTCTTTCGCTGCTTGATCCTAAATATGAAGAGATGCAGACTAATGTTGATATTGACACACTGAAAAAGAAATTGTCTCCTTTTATTGCATTTGAGTGCAAGTTCAACACTCATAAGTTTGAAGAGTATTTGGTCCCGGTTCATCTTTCATCAATGCAAATCGAACAATATTGTTCTTTGTTAGGTTCCCATATGGAGGCTCTTTCCTCGTCTTTAAGAAACAACTCTTCACTAAATGACATTCTCACCCAGACCCAAAAGGTTTCTTTCTCATTTTTTTTGGAGTTAACTATGACCTATGGAATTATTTTGCATAATTATCGGTGAATATTTTTTTTTCTATCGACTATTTTTGCAGTGCTGTGACCACCCGTATCTTGTTGATCCTACTTTGCGTAACTCTTCCAAAAAAGATGCTTCAGTTGACCCATTGGATGCTGATATCAATGTCAGTGGCAAACTGCAAGTTCTTGACAAGCTTTTGCTAGAGATTAAACGATGTGGTTTAAGAGTACTTATTCTATATCAGGTAACTAAGGTATTATATTTGCTTTAAGTTGTCCAGAGGGTTTATTTCATTTTCTCTATGTGACCATCAAAACGGGTAATTTTTGTACCTTTCGGGTTGGGTTCCTAAAGCATAACTCGGTCAATTATTCCTTTTTTACTTGGCAGCCAGTAATTAATTCGGAAAAGATATCAACTGGAGATATATTGGACGACCTTATTGATCGCAGATTTGGTCAAGATTCCTTCGTACATATAGAGAAGATTTTCAGGAATGCTTATGAAAAGAAAAAAGAAGCGTTAAAAATGTTTAACAATAAGGAGAGCAAAAAGTTTGTTTGCTTGCTTGATCATCGCGCTTGTCATTCAAGTATTAGACTTTCACGTGTGGATGTTGCTATACTATTCAACAGTGATTGGAACCCGTTAAACGACAGGAAAACCCTTCAGAAAATCACCATTGATCCACATCATGACCCATTGAAAGTTTTCCGCTTATATTCATCATTCACAATCGAAGAAAAAAGATTAATTTTTTCAAAACAAGGTACAATTCTAGACAGCAATATTGGCTGGAGTAACTGTCAACAACTGCTAGCATGGGGTGCATCCTACTTATTCCGTAAGCTCAGAAGCTACACCGACTCTGAAGCTCCAGTATCAGAGAAGTCACTTATAGATGATTTGGTTCCCACATTGTCATCCTTGTTGCAAAATAAGATTGGCGATGCACATTCTACACACTGCTCAATCATATCGTATGCACAGATTCATGATGGAGGTTATTCTAGAGATCTTTTTTTATTGGGTGAGAAAGAAGCTCATGCAAAGGAGGGTGGTTCGGTTAATGAATCCTTTATGGGAGACGGGCCTTCTGTCTTTTGGACTAATTTGATCAAAGAAAATCAACATATACTGACGAATTCTTGTAGTAGGACATACCGGAGGGTTCAAAAGTCACCTCAGGCTGATAAACCTAAAAAAACTTCGCCTTCTTCAAAAACAAAGTCGACAAAGAAAAGAAAACTGGCAGGTATGACAAGTGTTATATGATACAAGAACTTCGGCTTTTAGAAAAGTAATTAACTTCATTACAGTAATTAATCCTAGTGTCATGTTTGATCCTTTTTTGCTGTTATTTCTGACAATATTGCGGATATTGTGTATACAGAGGTGTCTAAAGATGTTGACGGTCATCAGTCATCTGAAATGTTGTCACCTACCCTGGATCAGGTACTCACAGAAAATATTATTCTTTTCTCTGGTATTTTAGATATATTTTTTTATGAATTATACTATGAAAAAGAGTGTTTGAGTGACTTTCTTATATAGAAAAGACAAAAAACCTCCTTTAAAACTCATAAAAATAGTACGATGACTAAAACGGACAGATGAGAAAGTAAATTGATGTGGAATATGTTGTTAACATACTAGATGTAACTGGCTGTCAACTCCTCTTACACTTTTGAATAATCTTGCTTTTTCATTTTGTCGTAAAACTTGAATAGAATATTATGAAAATATTCTTTGAAAACTAAACTATGTCTAAATTTTATAGCATGGAAGTCAAAGTGAATCAGCATTGTTCAATGTACCCGTGGAATATAATCATGCTATCACGCAACTCATGCGATCGAATCATGCTGTTACGCAACCTGCTGAACCGTCAACATGCATATCTGATTCAGTTGCTTCAAGTTCAAGAACAAATGATGATCAAAAATGCCGAAACAATCAACCTCCACCTACTTCTAGCTATAAGCCTCTTGAAACTGAAATTGACAAAATTCAACAGGAGCGAGAACAAATCACAAAGTTACATCAAGAAAAGGTTCTTAATAAAAACAAACCTTTTATCTGTTATATATTTATGGTTGCAGTAATTCATGATAGTGATCGTGTTTATATGTAGAAATCAATGCTCCTTTCTGAATGTGAAAAAGAAATTTCAGAGGTACGTAAGAAGTATGATACATTAGTCCACGAATCGAATATGTGTTTAACAAAGCATATAAAGATTCTTGAAGAATATCACGCTTTTGCTAATGCCAATAAACTATTGGCTGAGATGTTGGCGCAAAATAGTCAAGACACTCTCGATGTGAAGACAATACCAAAAGGTATGTAACTCGTCACTCTTTATAAAACAAGTTCGAATTTTTCTTCCATTTTCACATATTCAATAATATCACTTGGTCTTTGTTGATATTTCTTATAAAATTTGATAACAGAAACTAGCTCGGTTGGACGTTTTCAAATTCCTGAATGTAAACTAGAACGACCAGCGAACCCACGTGCAACCAATGTTGTTACCACTCATATTTCTGGGCATAATTTAAAGAGGACAGGAGCACGTGCCCCAGCCCCTCATCTAAGATCAAATCCTTCACTGTTTGCATCACTTCGCACCCCCAACACCACACCTAAGCAGTTTACAACACCACTCTTACCCACTCCTATCAACTCCCCAAACACGACTGTATAAATAAACAGAATCAAACAATGGAAAAGTTTGCCGCTAGTGGGTTCAAATCACGGTACTTCTCGACTTTTGTATCTGTGATGGTGGCGTTTTTGTGAAGAGTTGGCACATCACTGTAGACTTTATATAATCATATCTAGTAGTTGAAGGATCGTCTCGTGCACAGAAATTTTGGTAAATATATCTGGCCCAGGCATCAACTTTTGTCCTATCTCTAGGGACATTTTGCTCACACCTATGTATATGGTATAAAGACGCTTGCTTACAAATGCTTGCGCAGTATATGTCTTTTGTTTCTTAGGTGTAGCTCTGGTGCTTATATTAATAGTCGAACAACTGTTGTGAACCATGCTTATGTAAATAGATAATGTTTTGCGCACCACCACCTGACTTGATCTATTTTTGCAGTTTTATGCTTTCGTTCATTTTAGTTTACGTTCTTTCTCTTGGTTTCTGAGCGTTTATATCCTAAAGGATGCTGTCTATTTTTTCATTGGTTTTGGTCCTTGTATCAATCTTTGTGTTCAAGTCATCCGATTTAATAGGTAACATGCAAATCCTTTAGATGTTATACTATTATCAATGTGATTTTAGAATTGGTTAATCATCTACTGATGATAGATTCATTTCATTCAACTTCTATGAAATGCATGACAATTGTAAATCATAACTTCCAAATTTTCTTTGCTCAACGCTCATGCTGTTAAAGATTGAGATTTAACTACCCGCGTGTTGTTAAGATCCAGATTTAACTATGAATTGTGCTTGTCTTTACAAGAATGGATCTGTAAGAGGGGATCGAGATCGAAATATTTTACTTGCATATGTATGGTCAAAAAGTGTAGATTGGCAGGGACACCTCAACCCTGTGTACCATAATGGTACCCATCAACCCTACCCAGCAAAGGTTTGATGCCTGTGAAATACCTCCTCCCAATACCCAACCATGCTGCGGATCGGATTCGAACTCGCGTCCTTTGTTTGGTCAAGACATCACATGGCTGGGCATTAGAGCTTATGGTCCCTAAGTGAGGACTTCCCGGTCGGTCACCCAACCCGGTACTACTCTCACTTGAGCACGCTTAATTGCTTAAGCATCTACCACTAGACCACAAAGCCTCATGATTTACTTGTATATGTAGGTGTCTTACATGTCTTATAATTTGTATTTAAAAATTAGAAAAACAAATAATCAAGAAAGAAAGGTTTTTAAAATAATATTTGTGCATCGATAAAAAAATACACACAGTTTAAGAAATTTATAATTGTTTTTTTTTTCTTCATAATGACAGTTTTCATATAGCTAATTAACTATTTATTTTTTGAGTTTTTAATAACAATTTCAAGTAAGTAGTAATCTCGATCAAATTTTCTTATGAACATTTTTTTTGGGGGGGGGGGGCAAATCGCACAAAAAGATATCACACTTAAGGCTAATTCGAATTTAAGGTACTCAACTTCTTTTTATCAATTTAAGGTATCTAAGTGGTTTTTTTTTTTTTTTTTTTTTTTTTTTTTTTTTTTTTTTTTTTTGGCAATGTAAGGTTTTTTTGACTTTTTGAAAGATGATATCGGTCATTTTATCTGCTAAATTGGTAAATTAATGTGATATATCGTTATAATTGAACATTTAGAAGTCATTTCGGCTAAAATTATGCCCGGTAATCGTTTTCGAAAATTCTAAAAAACCTTATCTTGCACAAAAAATAACTTCAATACCTTAAATTGAGAATAAAAAAAGTTGAGTACCTAAAATTCAATTGACTTTAAGTGGGATACTTTTTTATGCGATTTGCCTTTATTTTGAAATAAACCGAAATGAAAATGTGAACAATAAAATGGGACAGAGTAAATAACAAATAGAGAAAAACAAAAAGATAACCCTAGAGAGATTCGGTGTTCATTTAAGGCTTCACGAGTTTGTATTGACAATGGATCAAAATGATTCAAGTACACATAAGTGTTGGCTGATTCAAGTACATTGTTAGTTGATTTGATTGAATCAATATCACAATTACATTGTACAATTAAATACTAATCTTCAGACTATTTTAGACTAGGGCTACATGGGCTTGAGCCCGATACATCTATGTAACATATATGACAGCTAACAATAAGATGTCGGATGGGAAGCTCCCTCACTCTCGGGAGGATTTAAGAAGTCGTCATGGTCCCTGGACACTCTTTGCCACAAAGCATTACGTAGTGGCCGACGTGTTAGAGTTATGGATATAAATTAATATACGTATGACCAGTTTCGAACACGAGACTTCGGGATTGCACACATTACGTATGAGTTTCAATGTATTAATAATTAATATATTAAGATATGATTTAATTATTAATTTCACGAAATAAACACTTAACGGTCGTTAGTATTTAACTGAGTTTCGTTAACGGTCGTTAAATATTAACTTGAAGGACTAGAGATGAAATTAGGGACCAAGAAGGATCTAGAATCCCTCTTGATCCTTATGGCCGGCCATACAAGGGTTTAGGAAGCCCATTCCTACCCTAACTTGGAGAGAAAGATTTGTGGGTCTATAAATACAATCCCTTGTATTCATAATTCCCTAATCTTGAATCCCTAGCAAGCCAAACTTCTCTCTTCTTCTCCTCTTTGTGTCAAACCGATCGAACACCCAAATACCTTGGGATTTTCGATCCAACTTTCACAATTAAAGTGTTTGGTTTGTTCGTGATCAAGAACCTAGCTTTTCACATTGAAACGCTACTAATACGTGTGTACAAGAACGGAGATCAAGCTTACTTTAGCTTGAGTTATTTTTCCCCATTCGACTAGGAGTTTTAGTCGATCCATATTAAACCCTAACTAGGGTTTATCTTGTTCTTGATCACTTGATTACTTGTTTGGCTAGTAATCTAAGGTACGCGTATTCTTTATTTTTAGTTAATTAATTACTAGTATATAGATCTTGTTTTTCCGCTGCGTGCTTGATGTATATGTTATATGTTTAAATAAATTGTTAAGTTATTCATATTCCAACAGTGGCATCAAGAGCCCGTTTATACTATGTAATTAATTACTAAAAACGCATAAAATTGAACCTTTGTGTTTATTACATGCTTTTGGTGTTCTAGGGTTTTAAAATTATGTAAACCCTAATTTTATTTTGTTTGGGTCGATTACCCTTAATTATTTTAATTAGGGTTTTAGTTTTGTAAAACTTGTAGAAACCCTAGGTTGCATGTAAAATTTTATGTGTTAATTAATGAGTACTTGGTGATGTCATTAATTAAATATGCGTATATATAGACTTGATTATATGATTGACATGATAATAAGTGTTATATGGGGAATCCATGACAAAAACATGCATGTTTTGTCATGGAAGTTGATGTAATTGCTACATGTTTTAGATAGATCATTATTAGGGTTGACCTAATTAATATATTAATGAATCTGTTATGTGCAACGTGGTATATAATTGTTAAGGCTTACGCGACCAACTTGTTGGTGTCTGTGGTCCATTGGGTACAATGCGCTCGAAAACCAATGGGAGTCGTAGTAATTATATACATTATAATTCAAATATAGATTATTAATAGGATTTATCGAAAAGGTTTGCATGTGGCTATATGATTTAATGGTTAAGATCATATATGTGTTATTATGTGTTTGTTTATTTTTTGTTAAATTACTTGTCCTTTTTGTTTAAATTACCGTTGAATTGTAAGCAAAAAGAGGGTAATTTTGGTATAAAAAATAAATGGACCTAATAACTATGAAACCTTTTGTGGTAAATTATTTATTGCCAAGTCTTATGTGCCGACAGTGGTTCGCTTCGCACGGTAATTTGCTCCCAGGCGAGACTAGCAATTTAATAATTTACAACATAAATTTTTAAGCTTTAAAAATCTTAAACTTTTAATTGATTGATGCAACTGTACAAATTGGTCGAAAGGCGGACCTAATGTTGACAAACTATAAAGTGGGTATAAGGTTGGTTTCGCATTAAATTGTGGCCTTAAAGAGACTCCATTATGTCTCTCCGCTCGCCTGTGCGTCAAAATTAGACTTACCAAGTACAACCATTATGTGTACGAAGCATCTTAAGGCAATGTTGTAAGTTACTCAACGCCATCAATTAAAATTTTGTTGATTTGAGCTTAGTAATGTTACGAATGAGTAAAAAGTTTTTGTAACATATGATACAAGATGAATGCATGACATCTTTGTACATATTTTTTGATTACACACATCAAAATAAATACCCTTAAATTTAAGTTATATGCCATCCAATGAAACGGAAACACCTGAGATTAGATTCTTTCATTACTAGCAGCCAAAGCTGATGTGATGATCAAAAGGATGGTAATCAAAGGGTAAATTACATACTTTCATTACTAGCAGCCAAAGCTGATGTGATGAAACTATGGTAATTTACAGTTTCTTAAGTTGGTTAACTTAATTGAGTACTTTCATTACTAGCAGCCAAAGCTGATGTAATGAAACGACGTCAAGGCATAAAGATGGGGATAAAACATGCTTACATTTGCAACTGAGGTTGGCAAAATATGTAAATCCCATGACTCTAGGAATTGCAATTTGAGATTGGCAATTGAGTTCAACTCGTACCTTATTGAGTACTTTCATTGCTAGCAGCCAAAGCTGATGTGATGAAACGATGTCAATTTGGATCCTAGTTTTCAGTGAAAATTAAATGGTTAAATGTTATTTACCATGGGTGTTTAATTTTCTTGAAAAGTTTAATTATCGAAAATACTAAAATTGAATTTTGAAAATTCTTTTAATGTATTAATGCAACGTTAAAACCGTAAACGTGGGGCATTCTTTTAGTAGTAAGTTGATCTACACCCGTAGGGGTTTTGGATAGAGTCAACTTTACTAAAAGAATAAACCTAGTCTACTTTCTTTGAGAAGAGTGAGACTTAATCCTATTCCTTTTCATGAATGAGAAAGGTATAATAGGAAAATTAGAATTGTCTAAATTCTAAGAAATAACTCATAGCAATTTTTTTTTATTATTAAGAAAATTGCACATTTTATGAGTTATTAAAATTAGAAGCTAGACTAATTACCGCAAAATTGGTAAAAGGCAAACTAGAATTATTTGTCTAGTTGTTGTGCTTTGACCATTTAAAGGTGCTACATACCATTGTGGGGATGGTAGACCTAATTGATGAAGAAATTGCATGCTCAATTTTCTCAAGTTAATTGCATTGATGGATATTCCATCATTTAAAAAGTAGAATACACTCTTTGAGTACCTAAGTAATTATTACGTATGGGATTCCTCAATGGTGTAGGAAAGTAAACAGCACACTATTTGCTTTTACTGCTTATGAAACACTTATAATGTTGTCAAATCCAGTGAGAACTGTAACGCCCCGTACCCGTTTAGACTAAAATTTAAAAACTTTTGACGCGGAAACGTTTGACTAAAACGGACTCATACAAATTCTTCATTTAAATGACCAGAAACTATAACATTTAACCCTTTAAAATACTTGCAAGAACATATACTCGAAAACCCTTCAAAACATTTCACAATATTTTATAACACAACTAACAACCCTTCTGTAACCGACGATACGCCGTATCCCAAAAAGGGATACGCCGTATCAAAACTGATAGACCATGCGCCGTATCAACCTGAAGTGATACGCCGTATCACCTTAAACCTCTGATACGCCGCATCTGATATATTAGATACGCCGCATCACCTTAAACTTCTGATACGTCGCATCTAATATATTAGATACGCCGCATCGACCAATTTAGACAGAACATCAGCAGGAAAACCTGCATATACTCAACTCACCACCCAAGCCACTTTGACACCTCAAATACAACACTATAACTTGTATCAAAACACTCACTTTACATTCAAAACCATATCAAACTATAATACACGGCAATTGACCCGTTAGACTCCAAAATGGGTACAAACACGCTTAAATCCAAACGCTCCTTTAAACATTCACTACAAACACTTAAAACACACTTGACGACTCGTTAGACCCCCAAACCGTTACCCGACTTTGACACACTTTATACGACTCATAAAATAGACTCTCGGGGTACAACTTTGACTCGAGCTCGGTATTCTACCTAGCTCCTAATGCTTGTTATCTTCCAAATCCATTTCCAATCCTCATGCTACAATCCAAGCCTTCCATTCCGCCGCACTTAAGCCTACAAAAACATTAACAACTAAAAGAATAAGCTTACGCTTAGTAAGTAACTCATCATAAAACATATATCATACACATATTCCCACATAAGCGTCATAATCGCATAAAAGCCTCTACGCTACCACATATCACTCATATCATACACAACTTCATAACATAACCACATTCATTCATCACAACCATAACCAACAACATACCTTAACTAATCCAAAGCCGATAACTAACATACTCCTATCCAAGGTCACTAGCCATCTATCCTTAGCTTACAACCATACTAGTCCAACTCTTATACACTTATACCACCACAATACATACATGATAAATACATACATAACACATGCTTTAGGGAGAGTTACTTACCTTAGCTCCACGCTAAGCACATAGTCAATATCATCATCATCTATATCATCAACATCATCATCATCCTCATAAGCATCCTAAAGCACATAATCATACATAACATATAATACATAATCATTAACTATAATCATGGTTAATACAACCATAACTAACCTCTAAACACTTCTAATCATCATATAATCATATATTGATTATATGATAATCAATCCCATCATTTACTAACTTAAACCCATTATAAACTCATCACATAATCATCATTAACTCTTAATTATCTTAAAACACCATTTACCCTTTAATCCCAAGTTAGGGTTCACAAACCCTAAATTCTTAATCACCAATTAAACTCTAATTAAACCTCATGAACATCATACCTTATGTAAGAAACAAGCTATAGGCTTAACCCTTGAATTATCACCATTAAACCATCATCATCTCATCATCAAAAGCTCCATCTTCTTCCCTCTCTTCTCTCTATCTCGACATCACAGGAACACACAAGAATTGTGTGGAAATATCTAGAACCCAACACATATAAACTAGCTGGGAGGGCATTTCTGTCATTTCTATCCATTTTAGGTCGATGCGCCGCATCTATCTTTTAGATGCGCCGCATCTCCTGATGCTCCGTATCTACATTTCAGATGCTCCGTATCTATATTTTAGATGCTCCGCATCTAAGCCTCACCATACATGCACTTAAAAGACTCAACCACATATTCTTAGTCAAACATACTTAGGCTCGGGTCAACTTCATCTAGGGTGGGGTCCCAATACCCGGGAAACGGGTCTAACAGGAACAGTGTGTTGTAATAACTGAATAATGAGTTCATGTAATGATCTATAATTCAGTGGGAGCTACAAGCTTTGATATCTTGGTAGTAACCCATATTATCTCTAGAATCTCTTGAGATAAATTACTTTCCAGTTATAGACACTTGTGGTTTTAAGGATAGTCGTGTACGTTTCCTTACTAGACAAGGTGGCCCTATATCTACTAATATCTATGACACAATCATATTAATCACATAAACAAACGATTGACGTGTTGTTTATCTGATGCATGATGTTGTTCCATGCACAAGTGGGAGAAATCTTTATTGTGTGCAAGCAACAACACAAAGGAATATAATTTAAAGGATTCTCTTAATTGCAAGGTAAGAGATTAATGTTCTAATGTGGCTACTTGATTCGATGGAATCAACACGTATTTTATCTCCAAGGAAACACAAGTGAAGTATGTGTAACCCCGGGTCGTTATCCCCAACGAAGGCGTGAATGGAATTTGTGATCTCGAATTGTGATTGCGTGTGCTGAATGGTGAGAATAAAGGGATTTTGGGTTTTCTATGCTAAGATATGCGAAAATTAATTAAAAATAATTTAATAAACAAAGAAAACGATAATCTAAAGGATACGAAATTAAAAACGTAAAGAAAACTTAAAACTGCGATTATTAGAAAACGGGAACTAAGAACGAACCTAAAAATGTCAAAACGATGAAATATTAACTCTACGGGTACAAATCTATTTTTCTAAAATCCTTAATTATAAAAGAAAATTTTATAAAAAGGAATTACATTTTTCTGAATTATATTTTATTTAATATGAATTAAAAACAGAATTAAAAAGAAAAATACATTAAAAATACTAAATGGAAACTAAAAATTACCAAAAAATACAAGAAAGTCATAAGTTATAAACTGAATCTAGGAAAAATAAGCTAGAGGTACCAGCTTATCCAGACAAGCTGATATAAGCTGAAAGGTGAAATAAGCTTTAAAAGGATAAAAGGGTTAAAAGAAAAATGATGCAAGGGATAACCAAGAAAGTCCCTAGGGCAGTTAGTTATCTGTGTTGTGTTGTGTGTTTGAGCAAGAGGTCCAGGGTTCGAATCCCTGGACTTCTTTTTATTAAAACTATTTTTTTTGATTTTTTCTTTGGACAAACTGATAAAGCTGATGAAAATAAGCAAATTTGACAAAAACAATTATTTATGAAAACCACAATTAAGCTCAGAAATAAGCTAAAGACAGACCAGTGGGCAAAAAAAAGTGGAAACAAGCTAAGGATTTAATCTAGAGGACTGATCAGCTGAAAAGAAGCTACTTGGGAACAGAAATAAGCTAAGGTACTAATAATAAGCTAAAAGTAAACTGATTAAGCCATAAATGGGGGAAATAAGCACTATGGAAAAGACAAAATAAACCCACAAGCCACCAAGGCTGCTGATCTGATGTGCACAGGGCAGTTGCAGTCAAAATGGGGCTTTTTGAGCTCAAAAATAAGCTAGGAAACAATAAGCCATTCCATATTCAGCTGAACAAAAGTAAAGTTCATACTCTGAACTTCTCAAAAACTAAAAGCTAGACCTAGGGAGGCTTGATTGCAGCTTATAAATAAGCTGCAAATCAGACAAAAATAGACAAAGGTGTGCAGGGAAAAACAGTAGGTTGTGGTGACTGATATGGGGGATTTTTGGCCAAAATCTACTCAACTCCTAGTCATACTTAACAACCTATTGGGAATCAGTTTGTAAGGCCAGAAAAATGCAAAGATGCCAAAAGTTGGATAAAAAATGGCTCCATTCTAGAATAAGCTGTTTACACTGATTTGCAGCCTACAAACTACAATAACTAACTTAAATAACCACAAGCTTCAAAATCAAATCACAGGGTCCTCCTAATAACTTACATCAGCTAGTATAAGCAAGATTTAACTACCATAATAGCACATGAACAGTAGTCATCATATTCTCCCCACAACAGCCTTAAACCAAACACCCTTTCAAATGATCTATTATAAGCTTTACAACTAAATTGGAGTTTTTAACCCAATTTCCTGAAACACTAACTACTTTTAAACCTTAGGGAACATTTTTCAACAAGAATTTGGTGTCCTAGTAATCTATAAGCACTTGTGCTTATTTTGGTCTATTTTTAGCTTTTTAAGCAAACAGGAGACTAAGGCTGATTCATTTCTTGAACTAGCAATCATTAACATCATAAAGCACAAAAAAGCATAGAAAAAGAAAATTAATACCAAATAAGCAGATGAACAGTGACAAGGACTATCTTTGACTTGTTGACTGAGCTTCACTTTTCTTCAATTATTCTAGTTCTAATCTATTATTAACTTACACAGAGCTATATAGAGCTTGCATCAGCTTATAGAAAGGGCAAGGAAGCTTATGATTAATTTATAACAACAATGTGGCTTAATTCAAACTATAAGAAAAACTTGATTTTTCATTAACTTTGAAATTTCAAT
Source organism: Artemisia tridentata subsp. tridentata (assembly GCA_021014915.2). Classification (NCBI taxonomy): domain Eukaryota; kingdom Viridiplantae; phylum Streptophyta; class Magnoliopsida; order Asterales; family Asteraceae; genus Artemisia; species Artemisia tridentata. The sequence continues at coordinate 158,632,083 of CP139507.1, read as the reverse complement.
ACAAGCTGATGAGAATGAGAAAAACTGAGATTAATTAAACTTTAATTGAAAACTGATAGCTTGAAAATTACAATCCCTAGTTAACTACTGATAATTTTGCTACTATTAAAAATCTCACTACTCACTAACTAAAATTAACTACTGACTAAAAAACTAAAATCTAAATGTCCTCTTTCTTCTGTAAGTGTGAGGCTTTTTATAACATCCAAAAGCTTCTCCCCTCTCTTCTCATCAAATCCCACCCACTTAATTGCCTTCAAGTCATCATAGCCGTCCAATGGCATTTTGGCAGGAAAAAATAGGTTTGGGTAGATTTCCCACGTGGATTGGACTCACGTGAATAAGTACTAGCTAGGAGGGGGGAGGTTGAATTGCGTGTGCCAGAGAAGGCATGGGGGGGGACATGTTATCTGGTAATGATTTTCTGGGAAGAGGGTGAGTGGTTTCTAGTTTTGGCGGGGTGTTAGTTTAGAAGAAGGTAGTTTTGACTTTTTGGTTGACCGGGGTTTAGGTTTAGCTAAAAAGGATGGTTGGGCTTTTGGGGTTACTTGGGCTGGAAAGTGGGTTTTTTAATTTTGAGCCCACTTAGTGAGTTAGGATAAAAAAGGTTTAGTGGTTTAGGTTTATAAAGGGTTAAGGTAGTAGGTTTAGATTTAGAGTTTGGTTTAAAGTTTAGGGACCATATGTGTAAAATCTGAAAGTTCAGGGACCATTTATGCACATTCTGAAAAATCTTTAAAGACCAATCTGGACAACTTGATTTTCTTGAAGGTTGATTTTGACATCTTGATCATAAATGTGGTCCAAACTCATAAATTTCTTCCCCGACCTCGGCTTTTCACGATTTTCCAATTTTGTGCTCGGTTTTGTCTGTTTTCGATCCTTTTGTACCTGAAACACATAAAAACACAAACCAAGGATATCTGCAGTAATATTTGGTGTATTTGGCCATTTTCAGTGTTTTTATGGTCTAAAATGGGCATAAAATGATGAGTATTTACACACTCATCATTTATTCACATCTAATTACTAGAACACTTGGAGTTAATATCTAGTGCAAGTGAAAACTTGACATAGATATTAATAACAAGGTAAATTACATACTTTCATTACTAGCAGCCAAAGCTGATGTAATGAAACTATGTTAATTTGCAAGTTTCTAAATTAGACAACTATTAGAACAAGTATCAATATGATAATAAGACTACTTCAAATGTGAATATTTATGTATTATTGAAATGACATAAATATATGAAGTAATCTAATACTACTTCAAATTTGAGTGTTTATGTATTCTAAGAATGACATAAATATATGAAGTAATAAATTAACTTGAAATTATTATTGAAACCAAATTGTGGTGTTCATGATTACTTTAGTTATACATGTTTATATTGTAAAGATATAAATATGAAGTCTTTTATTGCTATAAGACTTATAATAAAGTGAGACGTTAATGTTAGACCCGTATCCCGGTGTTAAGTAGGCCCCACCCTAGATGAAATATGCTAAGGTTGGATACGATTAGTTGGTCAACGAAGTTATGTGGAAAGTCAAACCCGGTAGTCAAATTAATAGTCAAAGTATGACTAATGTAGTAATATGAAATGTGAGGTATAAACTAGAAGGACCTAAGTTGCCAAGAGTTAATTATGTGTTATAAGTTAGTTGTGGCTAAAATAAGAAGAAAGGGACTTGAGGGACCATTCTTGCCAATTAACCAAAGATCCACCTAACTAGTATTAACTAGCTTATTCTAGAGATTTCATGAATTATTGAGGGAGAAGTGAGAGGCCGGTTTTTAGAGAGAAGGAAAAAGAGAGGGAAAAAACTAGTTATTGATCAAGGATGAAGAAGATGAAGATCTTATGTCCATGGCCTTCCTTAGTTATGATCTTATGCAAGTAAGTAATCTATTATCTTGTTTTAGTGAAGTTGTAGATGAGTAGGAAAGTGGGATATCATCATATGATCTAGGTGTGATCATATGATGATTTGGTAAGAAAGATGATTTTGTTTAATGGGTTTTGTTAACCCTTGTTTATGTATTTAATTATTATGTTATTAGGTCTTGATTAGTTATGAAGGATGATGATGATGATGGAAGATTGTATTGTTGATGATGTTCTTGATGTTGTTTAGCTTGGACCAAGGTAAGTAAAATGATGATGGCATGTATTATATGGATGTCTAACATGTATGTGTTATGTATGTTTTGTGGTTAGTGATAAGAGATTGGATATGTGCTTATGTGCTAGGATGAATAGGATCTAAGTGGTGAATTTGGTTGTGATGGTAAGTTGATGTTAGGTGATTATGCAAAAATTAGAGAGTGGAGTAGCTAAGTAAGTGTTTGGAGATATGTGATGCTTATGTGTTTGATTGAAATATGATGTTATGTGATTATCGTTTTACTTACTAAGCGTAAGCTTATTCTTTTAGTTGTCAACGTTTTGTAGGTTAATGGCGATGAGGATAACTTGGCTTGGATTATAGCATAGGGATTTGGAAGCGGATTTGGGAGATAATAAGCATAGGAGCTAGGTAGAATACCGAGCTCGAGTCAATGTTGTACCCCCGAGAGTCTCTTTTATGAGTCCTATAATGTGTGTCAAAGTCGTGTAATGGTTTGGTGGTCTAACGATGTGTCAAGTGTGTTTCAAGTGTTTTTAGTAAATGTTTAAGGGGCGTTTGGATTTAAGTGTGTTTGTACCCATTTTGGGTTGTAATCGGGTCAAGTATTGTTGGAACGTGCTTGTTATGTTAAATAAATGAAGTTGGTCAAGTTTGGTGTAAAACGGAAGTGGTATAAGTAGTTTGATGTCATGAAATGGGTCAAAATGGGTTTTTAGTGGTGAAAACTGCAGATTTGTTCTTGATGGCCTTCTTGACGGCGTCCCCCTTTAATCGTCCAAAAATCCTCTGGCCCGTCAAGGTCTGACGGCGTCACGGTTAGTTGGGCAGTTTTCGAAAAATCATATCTTTTAATCCGTAAGTCGAAATGGGTCGTATGACCTATCGTTTTGAAGGTAATTGAGTCTACTTTCATTTAAAAATAGTCTCAAGGTCTGAAAGTTTATAGATTTTTGTCAGTGGTCAAAAGAGTAAGCAGATGTCCGTAAAAGTGAGTCGTTTCCGCGTAAAAGTTTAAGTTTTTGGTATAAGCGGGCACGGGGTGTAACAACTTGGTATCAAAGCCTCGGTTTAAGTGAATTAGGTTTCCTTTAGGTTGCCTAGACTTAAACCACTCGTAGACGCGTTAAGTTAAGTTTGAGATAGGCGGGCTAATAGTTTGTGAGTTATAGGATGTGGAGGTAGAGTTTGAAACGAATGATGTGATCGTTATATGAGTAGTATGATGGGGACTTAGGGATGTATCTTATGTGATATATGGCATGGGAGACTTGACGTGTGAGTGATAGGATTACCGTGCACCTCGGGCTGTCTCGGTAATTATTATATGATTATGTGATTGTGTGCTATGGTGGTTTAGCGAGGGTGAATAGGTGTAATAAGATTGTGTGGTGGGTTATAAGAAATGTGACTAAAAATGAAAGTGCGTAACTTGTGTGATAGGGATGATCAAGGCATGGCCTTGTGAGCATTTATATTTAGCATGGTGATCATTAAAGAGGTATTAGAGGCGGGTTAGTGGAGAGTTAAAGTATTAGGAGTATAAGTATGAACATGTGGTGACGTTGAATGTGTGTGGTGAAGAAATGAAATAAAAATATATAGGCATAATAAGTTTGTGATGAACTTAGTTACAAGATGAGGAAAGGCATAGGGGTTGAGAAAATGATGAAATAGAGCGAAACTTCTTAAGTAATAATAGCTAAAATGAGATGAATATGTGTGAAGCTAAGGTGTTGTTATGAAATAATTATATTACGGCTAAGGCGATTAGTTGTAATCATTAATAAATAATGAGTGTGTTGTAATGAATGATCTATGTAAGGTCTACATGTAAAGGAAGCGAGTGAGACTAAAAGAAGAGAGATAAGATATGAAAATAAAAATGTGATGGATTAAAAACGTAAGAAAGAATGAGAGGAGTATGTGTGAGAATAAAGACGTTGTCTTGAAATTATCATATTACGGCGCTGTAATCGCTATAATGAATGCATGAGTTACAATTGGTAAAATGTGAGAAGTCTAGATGTAAATCAGTCGAGTGGACTAAAATGTGAAGTAAGAATGTGAAAATGATTAACGAAGGCTAAGAATGCAAGAGGTAAAGTAAAGATGTGAAAATAACTAAGGCGGATTAAAAATGTAAGGAGTGTGTATGAGATAAGGGCGTTGTTCTAAAATTATCATATTACTACTAAGGTGATTAGCGGTAATTACTATAATAAACGAATGTAGTAATGTGTGTTTGTGGTGCTTATGGCTTGGATCCGATGTTAAAATGTGAAAGTGGTAAAGTGATGAATGTAATGATCCTTCGGGATGAATGTTAAATGTGGTATCCATCGGGATGACCAAGTAAAGGAATGTTAAGGAATCCTTCGGGATGAATGTTAAAGATCCTTCGGGATAAAAATGCATTGCCTTCACAGGCAAAGATTGCCTACATCCTTGGCATGTGTGAAAGTCCTTTCGGGGAAAATGTTAAAGTAAAGCGGATCCAAGCTAGAAAATAGAAGAATTTAAATATCAAATGAAATATAAAAAAGAAAATGATGAAATAATAAAAGTTAAAAATTGGAAATAGGAGTAGTGGTGTTATGTCGGGAGTACATAACCACTAGTTTATATTTCTTGATTTACATCGATTGGGACGCCTCTCCATGTAAATGAGGAATTATAAACGAGTGGGCTATGTGTTGCCGACACGGCACGAGTAGGGTTAGAGAAGTAGAAAGCGAGAGTTTAGAATTCGTAGAAATTTTAAGGACTAAGATAGGAGGGTTAGAATTAGACCATGGCGTTTAGTTGAGACTTAGGAGAACCTTGATGGGAGGGAGAAATTGTAATGAGGATATAATGTGCTTTGCGGCATTGTGCAAAATATGATGAATGAAAGTAATGGAATGTGAACGTATTAGTCGAGTGTGATTATGTATAGTCAAATAGTACGAGTTTCTTAAGTAACGAGTAGTCAAGAATGAGGGTAGAGGATACAGCGAGTGAAATGATGATGTGCGGTAATAGGGCGGATTAGAATAATGATTGGCGATAATAAGTAAGTCTTGTATTATGTAAAATCTAAGCGAGAGTTGTGTGGTATAAAAGTAAGCGGGGGTAATGTGGATTAGGGCATGTGATATGATATGGTATGCATAGAGTTGCAAGGTCACTTAGATCGTTGCAATAAGTAATCTAGTAAGTAAGGTGTTGGGAAAGAGATGAGTTATGAGACTAAGTTTTGGTTAGAAATAGAACGACAGACCCGTATCCCGGTGTTAAGTAGGCCCCACCCTAGATGAAATATGCTAAGGTTGGATGCGATTGGTTGGTCAACGAAGTTATGTGGAAAGTCAAACCCGGTAGTCAAATTAATAGTCAAAGTATGACTAATGTAGTAATATGAAATGTGAGGTATAAACTAGAAGGACCTAAGTTGCCAAGAGTTAATTATGTGTTATAAGTTAGTTGTGGCTAAAATAAGAAGAAAGGGACTTGAGGGACCATTCTTGCCAATTAACCAAAGATCCACCTAACTAGTTATAACTAGTTAATTCTAGAGATATCCACAATTATTGAGGGAGAAGTGAGAGGCCGGTTTTTAGAGAGAAGGAAAAAGAGAGGGAAAAACTAGTTATTGATCAAGGATGAAGAAGATGAAGATCTTATGTCCATGGCCTTCCTTAGTTATGATCTTATGCAAGTAAGTAATCTATTATCTTGTTTTAGTGAAGTTGTAGATGAGTAGGAAAGTGGGATATCATCATATGATCTAGGTGTGATCATATGATGATTTGGTAAGAAAGATGATTTTGTTTAATGGGTTTTGTTAACCCTTGTTTATGTATTTAATTATTATGTTATTAGGTCTTGATTAGTTATGAAGGATGATGATGATGATGGAAGATTGTATTGTTGATGATGTTCTTGATGTTGTTTAGCTTGGACCAAGGTAAGTAAAATGATGATGTCATGTATTATATGGATGTCTAACATGTATGTGTTATGTATGTTTTGTGGTTAGTGATAAGAGATTGGATATGTGCTTATGTGCTAGGATGAATAGGATCTAAGTGGTGAATTTGGTTGTGATGGTAAGTTGATGTTAGGTGATTATGCAAAAATTAGAGAGTGGAGTAGCTAAGTAAGTGTTTGGAGATATGTGATGCTTATGTGTTTGATTGAAATATGATGTTATGTGATTATCGTTTTACTTACTAAGCGTAAGCTTATTCTTTTAGTTGTCAACGTTTTGTAGGTTAATGGCGATGAGGATAACTTGGCTTGGATTATAGCATAGGGATTTGGAAGCGGATTTGGGAGATAATAAGCATAGGAGCTAGGTAGAATACCGAGCTCGAGTCAATGTTGTACCCTCGAGAGTCTCTTTTATGAGTCCTATAATGTGTGTCAAAGTCGTGTAATGGTTTGGTGGTCTAACGATGTGTCAAGTGTGTTTCAAGTGTTTTTAGTAAATGTTTAAGGGGCGTTTGGATTTAAGTGTGTTTGTACCCATTTTGGGTTGTAATCGGGTCGAGTATTGTTGGAACGTGCTTGTTATGTTAAATAAATGAAGTTGGTCAAGTTTGGTGTAAAACGGAAGTGGTATAAGTAGTTTGATGTCATGAAATGGGTCAAAATGGGTTTTTAGTGGTGAAAACTGCAGATTTGTTCTTGATGGCCTTCTTGACGGCGTCCCCTTTTAATCGTCCAAAAATCCTCTAGCCCGTCAAGGTCTGACGGCGTCACCATTTTTCTGACGGCGTCACGGTTAGTTGGGCAGTTTTCGAAAAATCATATCTTTTAATCCGTAAGTCGAAATGGGTCGTATGACCTATCGTTTTGAAGCTATTTGAGTCTACTTTCATTTAAAAATAGTCTCAAGGGCTAAAAGTTTATAGATTTTTTTCAGTGGTCAAAAGATTAACCAGATGTCCGTAAAGGTGAGTCGTTTCCGCGTAAAAGTTTAAGTTTTTGGTATAAGCGGGCACGGGGTGTAACAGTTAACTTGTTATTTTTTTTAATTAAGACATATACAAGAAGTCATTGAGGTGATCAATGACTTATAACGTAGATTGGGATTATAACAGTTTATGTCTTCTTGTTAAGACATGGACATGAAGTGACTTGGTATATAAGTACTTATGTTATAAATAATGCAATTGGCTTGGAAAATCTATTATACCATTAACTTGACTTAGTTGTTAAATAGGTAAGCCAAAATGAAATATATTTATCTTACATATTGTAATAATGACTTACAATATTAATCCTAATGAAATACATAATATGTATGGTATGTTCAGTTAGGAAATTCAAACTCTTGTTATATTGTTTGATTTAAGATAATTATATCTTCTATTCTTCCAAAAGTTATCAAGGTTAGAATATTGAGTATGGATTGTATATACTCAATAAGACTCCAACCTAGAAGATTAATAAGACACCATTTATTATGGAATGTGATGAATCACATTAAGTCTTAAAATTGAAGTTCGGAATTTGTTAAACTGCTTATGAGTAGGTTATTAACAAATTAAGGTTAGGAACTGTCAATATGTATTTGTAAAGTCCCAAAAGAGAACAATTTTGTGTTGCTCTATTGGCTAAGTATTTATAGATAATCTATAAATTGCAAAAGGCAAGTGGGAGTTTTATCTTGATAAGATAAAATTACAAGTTACATAATCTTCTAAATACACTAGCAAAATCATAATGAGGATTAAACATGCTAATGTTAAATCTCAAGTTGATGGAATTCTCATTTCATAGATCAGCAAGGATATCTCAAATATTTGGATAATATGTTGAGGATTATGAGTTACAGGATTATGGTGAACCTGTTGATCATGTAGATAAATTGCAAATATTGAATTTGGCAAATTAATCATACTATGAATGCTTAGATGCAGTCCAACAAGATAACTAGTTTTGGTAACGTAGTTGATCTTAAACTCTATAGTTACATGGTATGTGCTTATTCACATACCTTTTATTTACCAAATTGAGACCAAAATGACCAAAAACTAACCAAAATGCCAAAGATATTTGTGTTTTTTGTTTGCTTATATGCAAGTACGGATATCATGAAATATGGACAAAATCAAGCAAAAACCAAGAAAACGAGCACGAGATTTGGAAAAGGTCGAAAGCCGAAGTCGGGGAAGCAATTGATCAAAGTTTATGCTCATATGTCAGATTTGGTCCTCAAAGAATCAAAGAATTACAAGAATGGCCCTTGGATAATTTTATAAAGTTTGGCAGAAAAGGTCCCTGGAATTTCAGATTATACACTTTAGGTCCTTATCAAATTTATTTCTAAAATTCTTAAACCTTAAAAAACTACTAACCGGATTTTTATAAATCCAATCCATTTCCACATGAAAACCCATAGCCCATTACATAAAAACCCACAACCCAACTCTTTTTATCATAACCCGAAATAAAACCCACAACCCAAATCCACTCAACCCGGTCAAACCCACCCACGGTCAAACTCATCAAACAATAATAATAAAAATTACCCGCCACCTTTTTCCCCAATTTACCCAGATGAAGAACCCTAATTACCCCGTCCCAAAATTAACAGCAATTAAGGGTAGAATAGTACTTCGCACAAGTTTCTAGAAGAAGTCTGACATGTCAGAACAGACATGTCAGCAATCCCAGTGAATTCGAGGCATATGATTGGCTAGTGATGCGTGGAATTATGATCCAAGGGCCGAAAATCAAAGATTGGTGACCAAGCTAAAGATCAAGGGCTGTGATTTGAAGTCTAGGTGCTTCTCAAACCCTAGCTCGTGGCTATAAATAGCCCTGCTCACCCACGATTTGGGGCTGTTAGCTTTAAGTTAGATAATTTAGGGTTAGGATTAGGGTTATTTTAGGAGTAGCTTAATTTAGAGTAGTTAAAATTCAGCTTATTGTAGTCCTGGCTTATTGTAATTTTCATTCTCAGCTTTCACTTTGTACTTAATTTCAGTTTTAATGTAAGTCAACATTTTAGTCATACTGCTTATTTGCTTTTTGTATTGCTTCTATGTACTCATTTCTGTTTCTTATTGCTTATTATTGTTTACTTTTTGTTTTAATATCACTTGTTCTTGTTTTTGTTAAAAATCTCAAATAATCCAAAAATATAGCATAAGTAGTTAGCTTATTATAAGTGTTTATTTCCTATTGAAATCTGATCAGTAGGGTTTAAAATAAGTTAGTGAATCATTTAGTTCAGAATTATAGCTTATTGTAGGTATTTGCTAGCCTCAATAACCATCACAGCCACTTAAAGGACTGTTTGGAATTAGGGTGCAAAATGGGTCAAATTGGTGATTCACTGTTCATTGGTCCTTTAGGCAATTTGGATTTGATTTAATTCAGTCATTCTAGCTTAGTTTGAGCTGTTAAGAGCTTTTCTAAGTATATGTGTAGTTTTTTTTTGGTGATTTCCCATTTTTGAGGTTTTATTACTTCTTAAAATCAGCTTATGTAGGGAATTTAGTTTTTAGCCTTTACTGAAGTAGAATCTAAGTTCATTTCAGTCATTAGTTGTTTCTTTTTTTTAAGTTGAGTTCTTTGCAATAGGTCTTTGTAGGATTTGGGTTCACTTTTGGTTAAATCCTATCATAGAACTAAAATAAGTCTGCATCAGTAAGCAGCCCCTTACTTCCCCCCTTCCAAACTACTTTTTAAGATACATTTTAGCTTTTCATGATCTGAACTTTGGGTTATAAGTTCTCTAGTGATTGAACTTTTAGGATAGTAAGCTTTTCTGGTCTTTAGTAGTAATAATAGTGCTTAAAATTAATCCCCAATAAGCCTCAGCAGCCCACTTTGACCCTGCATCAGACCCCCCACCTTAGGCTGCACATCAGTGGAATTTTCTTAGCTTATTAGGATTTCTAGAGCTTATCAGTTTTCATTCATTGCTTTTCCTTAGATTAATCAGTTATTCAGTTTATGTTTTGCTAAAATTAGCTTATTTCAGTTTCTATATAGCTTCTTTATAGCTTATCAGCCCTTTAGAAAATTTACTTTTTGTTTCCTTCCTTTTAAAAACTGCTATTCTACTTCAGCTTATTTCTGAGCTTGTTTCTAGTTTTCATTCAAGTTATTTTCATAAAAGTTGGTTTTTATTTAGTGCTTAATAGTTTTGCAAAAAGAAAAAGAAAAAAAAATATAAGTTTTCAAAAAAGGTGCAGACCTGGGACTCGAACCCAGGCCTCCTCACTCAAACACACATGCCCTTACCAGTATGCTCTTAGTTATGCTCAGTTTATAATTGCAACATTTAATTCTTAAACCTTAGTTTTCCACTTTAGCTTAATTCCACTGTTTTGCTTATTTTCTGCTTATTTTAAACTGTTTTCCCCTTCTCTTATTTTTTCTAGATTACTCATAGCTTAGTTAATTTTCCTGCAAAGTTTCATATTTTTCCTAAATCGTTTATTAATTTTCTTGATTTAATTTCTTTTAAATAGTTTTTTAATCATAATAAATAGAATTTTAATCAGAAAAATAAAATTCTTTTTTCCAAAATTTTATTTTACTATTTAGAACTTAGGAAAATTAATTTGGTACTTTTAGGATTAGTATTTCACTAATTTGACGTTTAGGTTCGGATTTCCCGGCTTAAACGCGATTTTAGGATTCCTTTTACATTTTTATGATATGTTTGCCTTAGTTTAGGATTTCCCCTTGCGTTATTAATCGTTTTTAGATTATATTTCATTATCTTAGTTTAAAATCCCAAATCTCACTTTTATTCACCATTCACTTCACGAATCACGATCCCGAAATCACAAATTCCATTCACACCTTCGTTGGGACAACGAACCTCGGGTTTTGCATATTTCCTTTGCAATTCCTCCTTGGACTATAATTGAAACCTATCAATTTTTGGCGCCGCTGCCGGGGAAGGTTGAAGTGAATTCGTGATTTCCGTTTATCGATTCGTGTTTTGAAGACCCTTCCTCGTGAAGTTTTCGCTTTCATTTGTAAATATTTTTCTTATTATAAAAACCCAAAAAGATTTTATTTTCAAATTTATTTTCCTTTTTCTTTTGTGATTTTCAATGTTTCTAAATTTTAAAAATCCAAAAATATTCTTCTTATTCCTCTTATCTGTATAATTCTTTATCTCTATCCCTCTATCCGTTTAATTCTTCTTCTCTATGTCTTCATCTTACCATTATGGTTGCCAATGGTGTGGGGGTCCTCCAAATGGCGGGAATTGTCCCGGTTGTAGCATGGTGGAATCGGGAAACAGGTTTGTCTATGACCAAAATCCTTATTCTTACCATGAAACAACCGACTTTTTCAACCAGCCCCCACAACACCAGATGGAGACATACTCTTGTGAGTCTTGTGGAGGTAGTCCTCACCCGGGTTTTGATTGTCAAACAAGGAACATGTTTGTCTATGAGCAAGTTCCATGTAATCAAAACTTCAGTTATGACCATTATCCATATAATTCACCGAATCAGTCACAGCAATCATATTGTTGTGAGTACTGTGGAGGTCCTCATTATAACTCTGATTGTCAAACGAGGAACCAGCTTGTCTATGAGCGTGGTCCTTGTAACAATTATGACTATTCTTATCATGACCAACCTCCACAGTACCAAATGATTCAAACACCATCTCAAGAACTTTCTCAAGACATTCTTCATGTTCTAAATTTAATCGAAGAAATTAAGGATTCGATTAAAAAACGTCCCCAAGAAGATCCTCATCAGAAAACTTATGGAGAACTTCTAGCTGAAGAACAAGCAGCTAGAGTAAGTTCCCAATATCGTCAAACTTACGTTTACGATGACGACGATGATGAGGATTCTATGTGGGGAGTTTATGAGAGTTCGTCAGTTGCTATCACTCCCGTCGAAAAGCAGGAAGACAAACGAAGCATGGAAGAATTATTAGCAGAGGAGCGGATGCAACTTATCAGAGCTTTATATTCTAAACATAGGGTCGAAGACGATTATGACAAGGAGTGTGCCCCCGAAGTTCTTGAAATTTCAGATAAACCTCCGAGTGGCAATCCCACTCCGTCTTCAGATCCTATCATTTCCGATTCTTCCTCTTCCCTCACTCCGATTGAGGGAAATGATCCTGCCTTGGAAGAGATCGATGCTTGTCTTAAAAATGATTCAATTTCGTCGGAAATTGATGATTATTGTCTTGATCCGGAAGGAGATATTCTTTTACTTGAGAAATTATTGAACCAAGAACCATCTCTTTTTCTCCCTCCGAAGGAAGTTGAAATCAATCCACCAAAGAAATTTGATGACCTTGTTCCTGAAACTTTCAAAACGACTATCACCAACCCTCTGTTTGAGTTCGAATCTGAGTTTACTTTGATTTTAGATAATCCAATCTTTGATATTCAGATGGAGGAGAGTGATGAGTCGGTGACGGAACATGAGCTCATAGATTCTCATCATATGATTGATTCTCTTCACGAGGAGTTATCCGGTGAACTCACTCGTATCATATCTCCTCCAGAATATGAATACTTTAATTTTGAGGATGATCCTGACCTGGGGGGAGATGTATTCTATCATGAGAGTTTGCTTATTGATGATATCATCCCGACCCTCCCTCCCGAGGTTTTTATTGATGGTAACCATAAGAGCTTCAATGATGATATACAAGATCAGAAAAATGGTAATTTTGAGGATGAAGAATTGATCTTAATTGTGATAAAGATCCTTCTCCTTTTCTTCACCTATCCGGTGACTTCTCCTTTCTTTCATTTCTTCAGGAGTGAAGATACCATCTTTGACCCCGGAATCTCTTCTTCTTTTAAGCCGCGGGTATCTCGTCGGAGTGGAACTTTCATGTGCTTTAATGTTTCTCCAAACATCTTGAATGAAAGTCCGATGGAGATTTTCTTTTCCACCTGCTCCCCCAAGAACAAATAAATTCGGGGCGAGTCTAAGCTATACGACTCGATAAAAAACAAGCGCTTCGTGGGAGGCACCCCATGCTTATCCATCTATCTTCTTTCTATTTTCTTAATAAAAGTGAGGAGGGGCACCTCTTCCATATCTTGTGTTTCGTGGTTTTTTGTGTATGTCCAGGATTTGCCCGAATAATAAAGACTCTCGTGCTCGTAGTTTGCTTCTCTCCACTCGAGTTTCATCATTCGTTGCTCATCCGATATCCTTAATCTTATCGTGTAACGTTTATCTTTGGCATAATTAATAAACGGCCCTAGATTTATGTAGGAGAACCCTTACCTTTAAGACATTGAGGACAATGTCTCGTTTTAGTCTGGGGGGGGTGATCTTTCGATTTGATTTTGCCTTGCATTTTTTGCCATTTACTCATGCAACCCCGTTTTTCCTCCAAAATTGAAAAAAAAAAATCCAAAAAAATGAGAAAACTTAAAAAATTTTGCAAAAATATAATAAGTGTTTTGACATTTTGTTGACTTTCCGCTGGTGAGAGTAGGAATAAAATTCTGACTTGACCGGGCGTGTTGAGCCCTAGCTTGTCTCCTTAACCATTCGGCTAAGCATTCGCGGATCTTATTATTTAAGATTTTAAATTTGCGAAGAACGAGAAATGATAGAGTTTATTTAGAAGTTAGATGCTAAGCGTGGAGTAGTTGGTTCTCTTTAGAGCTCATCGAAATTACTTGTGGCCTTTTGCTCCCGCAAAATTGTTTCACAATATATAATTGTAAGAATAATTAAAGATGTTAGGTTTTGCCGATGATTAGTTCTTGGTATTCTTAAAAGAATCCTTGTTTTAAAAATTGGGTACACATCAAGGTTACTTAATAAATACGTTTAATAATAATAAGTTAAGTGCTCTAAGCTACGGATTCAAGATCGGGCCTTGGATCCTTATTTCCGGAAGGCGTTTAGGTCTTAGCTACCCTCTTTCACCGGCCCTTGGACCTCTAGTTTAGGAATGTGTGAGGTCTTGGTCTAACCACCTTGGATCCTCATTTCAGGAATGTCTAGAGTCTTGGAACACTCCGTTGTAACGGCCCTTGGATCCTTATTTCCGGAAGGTGTAAGGTCTTGGAACTAAACCGTGAAGCTCCGTCGTTTAGGGTACGTAAGTGAAAAGTTAGTTAACAACAAAAAAATAAAAAATAAAAAAATAAAATGGTGATGAATAAAAAAGAGAAAAATGCAAAAATATAAATAAAAACCTTGATGTGGACCTCATTTTCAAAGCAACGGTTCTAGAGAGAAGATTGAAAACTACTTAGCGTCTTAATTTAGTATCTTTATCGGACTAAAAACCTATTGAAACGAGAAAATATGAAGCAATTCATTTCTCACCAAAAATAAAATAAATAGAGGCGAATTAGGAAAATGGGGGCAAGAGGTAATTACACAAGTAACTTTCATGGGTAGTGTTGGCATCTAACTTGTAAATAGACAATGATTTCATTTTTAAGCTTAGTTTGGGGACTTGTGAAAAATCAAGGATGACGAATTTTATCCGTATGGTCACTTCTTTATGAGTCGTGTTTCCTACTCGTTGACCCTAAAAGTTATTGATAGATGTTGGGAATTAAATATTCAAGAAGTTTAATATCGGGTTCTATTCAAAGAAATACTCTAAGTATGATTCTGCTGCTAGAGTATTTGGTTCCTGCTGCTAATGTTTGTTCCTGCTGCTAGAACATTTGATTCTGCTGCTAGCAATAAATGATTCTGCTGCTAGGCTTAACATTCTGCTGCTGAAGGATTCTGCTGCTAGCGTTAACATTGCTGCTGCTAATGTACGTTCTGCTGCTGAGTGGATAAGTATGAAAAGATATTATGTGTATTTTAGTCAACAATATACGGTAGATAATATCTTACCCCATGTGATCAGTCATAATGTTATATTCACAGAACAAGTTGTAAACATAGATACAAGATGTATCTTATTGACTGACACACGTATTATCATAGCAAGTAGTTTATCAAGACTTTAAGCAATATTGTAAAGATCTTCTTGGACTATAAAAGAAGATCTTAGACTAGATATTTTTGTGTGTCAAAAAAGTGTGTTAAAACTTATAGTGAAAAATATATCTCTCAAGAACATAGAAACTTAAGATTCAAGGTTGTAACCCTAGTGATAACTCAAGATCACTCGTATTATTATCTTAATAATATTGAATCGTTTGGTGATAATCTTTCATTGTTCATTGTCATATAACAAACACAACTGTTCCATTTCCATAACCATAATAACCTTCTAAGTGTGATTAAGTAGATTCCGCATACTTAATCATATTCACTCAATATATCATACACACAAAGTACAAAAGGTTTAACCACCTTAACCGTGTGTCGAATCCTAACAAGTGGTATCAGAGCAAGGCTGATATTATTGATTTAGAAGAAGAAGCTTAAGAAATGGATGTTCAGGATACTGCTACAAATGTTGCTGCAAAGTTGCCCATGATCAAACAAAATGAGTTTGAGCTATGGAGGTTGAGAATTGAGCAATATTTTATGGTTCAAGATTATGCTCTTTGGGATATCATTATGTATGGTGATTCTTTTTCACTAGGCTATTCAGATGCTATCATTGAAGGCAAAACAGTAAGACAAAGAAATACTGGACCAGTTTCAAATGAAGAAAGGATACAGAAGAGAAATGATCAAAAAGCAAGAAACTTGTTGCTTATGACCATTCCTGGTGAGCAGATGCTATCCTTTAGCAAGTATCCAGATGCAAAAACTCTTTTTGAAGAGATTTATGCATGGTTTGGTGGTAATGAAACTACCAAGAAAACACAAAAGACATTGCTGAAACAACAATTTGAAAATTTCAGTTCAAATGGCAATGAATCTCTTGATAAGTTGTTTTCTAGATTACACAAGCTTGTCAGTCAGCTAAGTGTATTGAGTGTTGAGATAGCAAAGGAAGATCTCAACATGAAGTTTTTGAGAAGTCTACCTGATGAGTTCCATACTCATGTGGTTGTCTGGATGAACAAGCCAGATATTGAAACCATGAAACTCAATGATTTGTTCAATAACTTCAAAATTGTTGAACAAAGTCTAAAGAAGTCTGGAATCTATGGTACTAGTTCTGGGAATGTGGCACTCTTGTCATCTCCTAGTATTAGTAAGTCAGAAGAGGTAGATGAAGTTGAAGGTGTTTCTACTGCTATTTATGGTGGTCTTTCTACTAGTTCACAAAAGAATGTTGCAGGACTTGGAGATCCGACATTCTATGTATTCATGTCTAGTCAAACTAGTGGTTCTTCTCTAATTCATGAAGATCTTGATCAGTTGGATGATAATGATCTGGAAGAGATGGACATCAAATGGCAGGTTGCTTTGCTTAGCATGAGGGCTAAGAAGTTCTGGAAGAGAACTGGTAAGCAGATTACCATTGATGGTAATGAAACTGCTGGGTTTGATAAGAAGAAGGTGGAGTGTTTCAACTGTCACAGGTTAGGACACTTTGCTAAAGAATGTAGAAACCCAAGGAAGCAGGATAATAGAAGCACATGGTATAGGCAAGAGAAGAAGAAGGAAGTCACAGTTGAAGAACCAAGGGCTATGCTAGCCATAGATGGGGTTAACTATGACTGGAGCTTCATGGCTGATGAAGAGGAAGCACCAACAAATGCTGCTCTTGTGGCCACTGAGACTGCTCTAATGGCCTTCTCTGATTCAGAGGTAAATTCCATAACCAAATGTTCTGAATCATGTTCTGCTCTTAAAGATAATGAAGAACTTAAAAGAAAAGCTGATAATAGGCGAGAAGAACTAATTATTGCCTTAGCTAATTTAAGTAATCATAAAAGAGCTATAGGTGTGCTTGAAAAACAAATTGCACACTTTCAAGGTAATGAATCTAGGTTTACTGATGACTTAAATGCTCTAAAAAGAGGCATAACATTTAGAGATGAATTACTTACTCGTCAAAGTAAACAATTAGCTGAAGCCAATAATAAAACTGAAAATGTTAAGATAACTGTAGATGCTTTAGCTCATGCCTCAGAGGGAATGAATAAGATTTGGGAAGCTCAAGTAATTGATAAAGCTAAGTCTGGTTTAGGATACAAATCTGTTCCTCCACCATATAGAGGTGTTCCTTCACCTCCAGGTGTTGACCTAGCACACACAGGTTTTGCTGAGTTTCAAGAACCAATAATGGAATATGGTTCTAAGTCTACTGAGGGTCCTAAGATAGAAAAAGTAAGTAAAAGTTTAGATAAAACTTTACTTTATCAGGACAAGGTGTCCTTTGTTAAGAAAGGAGATGCTATAGTTGTTGAGGATTGCACAACTGATAGTGATGAAGAAGATCAGGTTATGTCTAAACCTGAAGTGGTTAAGAAAGAAGGAACAAGTGTTCCTAAGATAGTCAAACACAATACTGCTAAGCCTAAATCAAACATTCAGCATGTTAGGCAACCAGTTAGATATTGTGAGCAATATAGAACCACCAACAAGCCCAGAGGTAACCAAAGGAATTGGAATAACCTCAAGTCTCATCAACTAGGTGATGACTTTGCTTTTTATAACAAAGCTTGTTACACATGTGGTAGTTTTAACCATCTTGCAGCTTTCTGCAACCATTGGTAACTGGGTATGAAAACAATAGGGTGAATTTCAAAAGGCAAACTCCTCAAACTCACTTTCACTCTAGTTCTAGTTTTAATAGATCAAAACCCAGAACAGTCTCACACAAGTCTGGCTCAAACACAGATCCTGCTGCTAGACCAAATGGTTCTGCTGCTAGACAAGCTCATTCTGTTGCTAAACCATTGATGACTGTTAACCCAAAATCAACAGCTAAGGGTGCAAAAACATTTTTCAAGCATGCACCAAAGACTGTTCAAAGGCCCATTCAAACAAAAGCAGTAGTCCAAAAACAAGTTTGGAAACCAAAGGGTAGAGCTGAAAAGTTAGCAGTTCCTGCTGCTAAGCAATCAGTTCATTCTGCTGCTAAGGGAAACAGGGCAAATGCTGTTAAGGCCTCAGCATTTTGGATTCTTAAATCCAATGTTGCATCAACTGTCCTTAAAAGATTAAATTACATTGATGCAAGAGGCATATCCAAGTCAGTAATGGCTTGGGTCCCCAAAAGAAACTAATACTTCTCATTTATGTGCAGGAACATTCAATTGATCAACAAGAGGATCAAGGATACTCAGATAGTGGATGTTCTAGGCACATGACAGGCAACAAGTCCTATCTTTCTGATTTTTAAACATTAGATGGTGGCTATGTTACCTTTGGAGGAGGTGTTGGTGGCAAAATTTCCGGTAAAGGTACCATTAAAACTGGAAATTTAGATTTTGAAGATGTGTTCTATGTAAAAGAGCTAAGTTATAATCTTTTTAGTGTCTCACAAATGTGTGACAAAAAGAACAATGTTCTTTCTGTGAGACTGAATGTCTTGTACTTTCTCCTGATTTTAAGATGCCTGATGAAAGTCAAGTACTTCTTAAAATTCTTAGAAAGGGCAATATGTACAGTGTTGACATGAAGAACATTGTTCCTAAAAAGAATTTAACTTGCCTTGTTGCAAAGGCCACATTGGATGAATCAATGAAATGGCATAGAAGGTTTGGTCATATTAATTTCAAAACCATAAATAAAATTGTTAAGAATGGTTTGGTAAGAGGTTTACCTCACAAAAGATTTGAAAATGATCAAACATGCATTGCTTGTCTTAAAGGCAAACAACACAAAGCCACTTGTAAGCCCAAGATTTTTAACTCTATCAATCAATCATTGTCTATGCTTCATATGGACTTATTTGGACCTGTTTCAGTAAGTAGTATAATGCATAAGAGATATTGTCTTGTTATAATTGATGACTATACTAGATTTACATGGGTTTTCTTTCTTTCTACTAAGGATGAGACTACAAGCATCCTTAAGACATTCATTACACAGATAGAAAACCAAGTAGACAAGAAAGTGAAAGTCATTAGATGTGATAATGGGACAGAGTTTAAGAATAGAGTTATGGATGATTTCTGCAAACAAAAAGGTATTATGAGAGAATTTAGTGTTGCTAGAACTCCACAACAGAATGGTGCTGTTGAGAGGAAGAATAGAACACTAATTGAAGCTGCTAGAACTATGTTAGCTGATTCTAAGCTACCTATAACTTTTTGGGCTGAAGCAGTCAACACTGCTTGCTATGTCCAAAATAGAGTTTTAGTTATTCAGCCTCACAATAAGACATCATATGAACTTTTTAGAGGTAGAACTCCTGCAATAGGATTTCTTAGACCTTTTGGATGTCATGTGACAATTCTCAATACCTTAGACCATTTAGGAAAATTCGATGGTAAAGCAGATGAAGGATTCTTTGTTGGATATTCTCTTAATAGCAAAGCATTTAGAGTATACAACACAAGAACTATGATTGTAGAGGAAAACCTACATGTGGAGTTTTTAGAGAATAAATCCAATGTAGAAGGTCAAGGACCAAAATGGCTATTTGATCTTGAAACTCTAACCAAATCAATGAATTATGTGCCTGTTGTTGCAAAAACTAATGATTTTTTAGGTTCACAAACAACAGATGAGGCAAGGTTAGAAAAGGAGACAAATCAAGATCATGTTTGGATGCCAATATGGTCAAGTACAAGTGTGGAATCAACTTCAACAACTGATGAATCTTCTTCTGGCAAAGCTAAAGAGGGTGTTGAAGATGAAAGGAAAGAAGATGGAACTCAGGAACAACAAATTGTTTATGCTGGTGATTCTGCTGCTAGGCCAAATGATTCTGCTGTTGGCCCTTCAGAAACGAAAGAAGCAGAATTCTCAGACAGTGAGGGGGATTTCAATAATCTTCCATCAAATTATCAAGTTCCTTCTACTCCACAAACAAGAATTCACAAAGTCCACTCCCTAGATAATGTGATGGGAGATGTACAATCAGGTGTGAAGACAAGACAACAATTGATGTCTTCAGACCATCAAGGGCTTCTTGATGCCCTTTATGCTTCAAAGCAGCATGAGTTTTCAAACTCTTGCTTGTTTGTATGTTTTCTCTCACAAGATGAACCAAAGAACATTCTGAAAGCCTTAGATGATTCAAGCTGGGTAAAAGCTATGCAAGAGGAGCTTCTTCAGTTCAAGATTCAGAAAGTTTGGGTGCTAGTTGATTTACCTAAGGATGCAAAGGTAATTGGCACTAGATGGGTTTTCAAGAATAAAAGGGATGAAAGGGGCATAGTGATTAGGAATAAGGCTAGATTAGTAGCCCAAGGGTACATACAACAAGAAGGTATAGACTATGATGAAATTTTTGCTCCAGTAGCAAGACTTGAGGCAATTAGGCTTTTCTTAGCTTATGCTTCATTTTTAGGCTTCACAGTTTACCAAATGGATGTCAAGAGTGCATTTCTATATGGCACAATTGAAGAAGAGGTGTATGTCTCACAACCTCCAAGGTTCATTGATCCTGACCATCCAGACAAAGTGTACAGAGTTGTAAAGGCTCTTTATGGCCTTCATCAGGCACCTAGAGCTTGGTATGAAACACTTGCTTCCTATTTAAAAGCAAATGGATTTCAAAGAGGAAAGATTGATCAGACACTTTTCATCAAACAGCACAAGAAGGACCTTCTGTTAGTGCAGGTGTATGTGGATGACATTATCTTTGGATCTACAAGGAAGGAAATGTGTTTGGAGTTTGAGAAGCTTATGCATGATAAGTTTCAGATGAGTTCCATGGGGGAACTTACATTCTTTTTGGGTTTTCAAGTTAAACAGTCATATGAAGGCATATTTATTAGTCAAGATAAATATGTAGCAGAGATACTTAAAAAATTTCAATTTGCTGATTCAAAAGTAGCAAGCACACCAATGGATTATGAGAAACATCTTCTTAAAGACTTAGATGGAGAAAATGTAGATGTACACACTTACAGATCTATGATAGGCTCCTTGATGTATCTTACATCATCTAGACCTGACATCATGTTCTCTGTTTGTGCTTGTGCAAGATTTCAAGTAACTCCAAAGGTTTCTCATTTAACTGCAGTCAAGAGAATTTTTAGATATCTCAAGGGTCAACCTAGGTTGGGTCTATGGTATTCAAGGGAATCTCCTTTTGACTTGGTAGCATTTTCGGATAGTGATTATGCTGGTGCTAGCTTGGACAGGAAGTCAACAACTGGAGGATGTCAATTCCTTGGGTGTAGACTTGTCTCATGGCAGTGTAAGAAGCAAACAATTGTGGCTAATTCAACAACTGAAGCTGAATATGTAGCTGCTGCAAGTTGCTGTGGTCAAGTTCTATGGCTTCAAAACCAAATCCTTGACTATGGGTACAATTTCTTAAACACTGTTATTCATATTGATAATAGTAGTACAATTTGTATTATTAAAAATCCAGTGCAACATTCTAAAACAAAACACATTGAAATTAGACATCACTTTATAAGAGACTGCAATGAGAAAAGATTAATTCAAGTTCTTAAAATTGCTTCAGAATTCAATTTTGCAGATCTGCTAACCAAAGCTTTTGATGTTGGAAGGTTTCAGTACTTGGTAGCAAGTATTGGAATGCTTAATCCTCAATGATTTTAAACTTTGTGTTTTTGTAAATAAATTTTTGTTTGTGCTGCTGGCTTTAAAAGATTCTACTGCTATTACAAAAGTTTGTGCTGCTAGTACAAATTTAAATTGTGTTATTCATACAGTTAGTCCTATGTTTATTCTAATACAAGACAAGTACTTTGTACATTGTTCTTTTGGTTTTAGACTAACAATTTCAGGTATGAACATGTGAACACAAAAGGATGTTTCAAGTGAAATGGAAGCAGCAGAATCAGAATATCCAGTTGCTACATATTAGGTTTATGATGGACTGAGTTTGGGAATTTAAAACTCCTTAAAACTTCTTTCTTGAAACCTAAGTATGAAATTTCACATTGAATTGATGACTTAGTTGGTCAGATAGTAACTGACTCAACTCACTTTCTATCATTTTATACTTTCAAGTATAATGTGTTAATCTCAGGATATCTGATAGAAAGAACAGCTAGTAAAAGTGAATCTAACACTTGTGTTAGAGGTAACAATTACTATGAGCTGGAAACCCTGTCAGGAAAACTCTTTGAATGAGTTTATCTGCACACAGGCAGTTATTTATAACTGAAAACATTGGTTCTCACACAACCAGAGGTTGCTTTAAACCGAAATTTTGATTAAGTGTCTGTTATACACTTAATCCCTTCAAAATGGTTGAAAACAGTATAATTTTTCAATTCTAAAATTAAGTACATACTGCTAAGGCAAAAGTTTCTTAAAAAGGATTTTAAAAGAGACTCACAAAAACCATCACATGATGGACCATGAGTCAAATGTCCAATGAATCACCTCTCATAGGAGTTAACACACCTAGAAGTGATGAGGGCAGCAACTTAAACTCTTAAGGAATTGATGGCTTCATGTACAACATTGTCTGAAAACAAGTTCACATTGGTAGATCAGATAATGATGGGATGATGGTGAGAGATCTTCCAAACAGGGGAGGATAAAATGTTATTTGCTTCAGGGGAGGAAACATCTCAGGGGAGGAAATAAATTTGGAAGATTAACCAATGAAAGGGAGGAAATGACAAGAGCATACAAGATGATGACATGGAGGTTGAAAATGACAAGATCAGAACTAAAGGAGAAAGTTCTATCTAGGTCAAACGAAGAAAAGTTTCAATTTCAGTTTACCACGTTTGTTCATCACTTGCAAAGGCATGCTGATAGATGATTTCACTTGTTGAAACAAGCATCCAAGATACACAGCATCATTGCCTCTTATAATTCCTCCATCCAAGGAAGTTGCACCATCTTTAGGTCAGTGTTTAAGATGTGTGTTGATATTGTTAAAGTCAAAAGAACAAAGCAGATGAGTTACTGAGAAAGATATTCAATCTTGAAGAACAGAAGTGTTTGAAAGATCTTCACAATCCATAATTTAATTCAGAAACATGTTGAAATGGATTCACATGTTTAGGGGAGGATTGTTGGGAATTAAATATTCAAGAAGTTTAATATCGGGTTCTATTCAAAGAAATACTCTAAGTATGATTCTGCTGCTAGAGTATTTGGTTCCTGCTGCTAATGTTTGTTCCTGCTGCTAGAACATTTGATTCTGCTGCTAGCGATAAATGATTCTGCTGCTAAAGGATTCTGCTGCTAGCGTTAACATTGTTGCTGCTAATGTACGTTCTGCTGCTGAGTGGATAAGTATGAAAAGATATTATGTGTATTTAAGTCAACAATATACGGTAGATAATATCTTACCCCATGTGATCAGTCATAATGTTATATTCACAGAACAAGTTGTAAACATAGATACAAGATGTATCTTAATGACTGACACACGTATTATCATAGCAAGTAGTTTATCAAGACTTTAAGCAATATTGTAAAGATCTTCTTGGACTATAAAAGAAGATCTTAGACTAGATATTTTTGTGTGTCAAAAAAGTGTGTTAAAACTTATAGTGAAAAATATATCTCTCAAGAACATAGAAACTTAAGATTCAAGGTTGTAACCCTAGTGATAACTCAAGATCACTCGTATTATTATCTTAATAATATTGAATCGTTTGGTGATAATCTTTCATTGTTCATTGTCATATAACAAACACAACTGTTCCATTTCCATAACCATAATAACCTTCTAAGTGTGATTAAGTAGATTCCGCATACTTAATCATATTCACTCAATATATCATACACACAAAGTACAAAAGGTTTAACCACCTTAACCGTGTGTCGAATCCTAACAATAGATAATGATTGTCAACAAAGCCGTCGCATGAAAAAGAGAAAAATATAAAAATAGAATAAAAAGGAAAAACGGGGAGTTTTTAGAACTTAAGATTTCTTAATTTCTTTTGAAAATTTTGCTACTTTTCAAAGTTAGTAAAAAGAGGTTGGAAATTTTTGGTTTCAAAAACGTGTTTTTATAACATTGCGTGAGGACACTGCAATATCTTAGTCTGGGGATTTTGGTATGTGCTTATTCACATACCTTTTATTTACCAAATTGAGACCAAAACGAACAAAAACTAACCAAAATGCCAAAGATATTTGTGTTTTTGTGTTTGCTTATATGCAGGTACGGATATCATGAAATATGGACAAAATCAAGCAAAAACCAAGAAAACGAGCACGAGATTTGGAAAAGGTCGAAAGCCGAAGTCGGAGAAGCAATTGATCAAAGTTTATGCTCATATGTCAGATTTGGTCCTCAAAGAATCAAAGAATTACAAGAATGGCCCCTGGATAATTTTATAAAGTTTGGCAGAAAAGGTCCCTGGAATTTCAGATTATACACTTTAGGTCCTTATCAAATTTATTTCTAAAATTCTTATACCTTAAAAAACTACTAACCGGATTTTTATAAATCCAATCCATTTCCACATGAAAACCCACAGCCCATTACATAAAAACCCACAGCCCAACTCTTTTTATCATAACCCGAAATAAAACCCACAACCCAAATCCACTCAACCCGGTCAAACCCACCCACGGTCAAACTCATCAAACAATAATAATAAAAATTACCCGCCACCTTTTTCCCCAATTTACCCAGATGAAGAACCCTAATTACCCCGTCCCAAAATTAACAGCAATTAAGGGTAGAATAGTACTTCGCACAAGTTTCTATAAGAAGTCTGACATGTCAGAACTGATATGTCAGCAATCCCAGTGAATTCGAGGCATATGATTGGCTAGTGATGCGTGGAATTATGATCCAAGGGCCGAAAATCAAAGATTGGTGACCAAGCTAAAGATCAAGGGCTGTGATTTGAAGTCTAGGTGCTTCTCAAACCCTAGCTTGTGGCTATAAATAGCCCTGCTCATCCACGATTTGGGGCTGTTAGCTTTAAGTTAGATAATTTAGGGTTAGGATTAGGGTTATTTTAGGAGTAGCTTAATTTAGTGTAGTTAAAATTCAGCTTATTGTAGTCCTGGCTTATTGTAATTTTCATTCTCAGCTTTCACTTTGTACTCAATTTCAGTTTTAATGTAAGTCAACATTTTAGTCATACTGCTTATTTGCTTATTGTATTGCTTCTATGTGCTCATTTCTGTTTCTTATTGCTTATTATTGTTTACTTTTTGTTTTAATATCACTTGTTCTTGTTTTTGTTAAAAATCTCAAAAAATCCAAAAATATAGCATAAGTAGTTAACTTATTATAAGTGCTTATTTCCTATTGAAATCTGATCAGTAGGGTTTAAAATAAGTTAGTGAATCATTTAGTTCAGAATTATAGCTTATTGTAGGTATTTGCTAGCCTCAATAACCATCACAGCCACTTAAAGGACTGTTTGGAATTAGGGTGCAAAATGGGTCAAATTGGTGATTCACTGTTCATTGGTCCTTTAGGCAATTTGGATTTGATTTAATTCAGTCATTCTAGCTTAGTTTGAGCTGTTAAGAGCTTTTCTAAGTATATGTGTAGTTTTTTTTTGGTGATTTCCTATTTTTGAGGTTTTATACTTCTTAAAATCAGCTTATGTAGGGAATTTAGTTTTTAGCCTTTACTGAAGTAGAATCTAAGTTCATTTCAGTCATTAGTTGTTTCTTTTTTTTAAGTTGAGTTCTTTGCAATAGGTCTTTGTAGGATTTGGGTGCACTTTTGTTTAAATCCTATCATAGAACTAAAATAAGTCTGCATCAGTAAGCAGCCCCTTACTTCCCCCCTTCCAAGCTACTTTTTAAGATACATTTTAGCTTTTCATGATCTGAACTTTGGGTTATAAGTTCTCTAGTGATTGAACTTTTAGGATAGTAAGCTTTTCTGGTCTTTAGTAGTAATAATAGTGCTTAAAATTAATCCCCAATAAGCCTCAGCAGCCCACTTTGACCCTGCATCAGACCCCCCACCTTAGGCTGCACATCAGTGGAATTTTCTTAGCTTATTAGGATTTCTAGAGCTTATCAGTTTTCATTCATTGCTTTTCCTTAGATTAATCAGTTATTCAGTTTATGTTTTGCTAAAATTAGCTTATTTCAGTTTCTATATAGCTTCTTTATAGCTTATCAGCCCTTTAGCAAATTTACTTTTTGTTTCCTTCCCTTTAAAAACTGCTATTCTACTTCAGCTTATTTCTGAGCTTGTTTCTAGTTTTCATTCAAGTTATTTTCATAAAAGTTGGTTTTTATTTAGTGCTTAATAGTTTTGCAAAAAGAAAAAGAAAAAAAAATAAGTTTTCAAAAAAGGTGCAGACCTGGGACTCGAACCCAGGCCTCCTCACTCAAACACACATGCCCTTACCAGTATGCTCTTAGTTATGCTCAGTTTTTAATTGCAACATTTAATTCTTAAACCTTAGTTTTCCACTTTAGCTTAATTCCACTGTTTTGCTTATTTTAAACTGTTTTCCCCCTTCTCTTATTTTTCCTAGATTACTCATAGCTTAGTTAATTTTCCTGCAAAGTTTCATATTTTTCCTAAATCGTTTATTAATTTTCTTGATTTAATTTCTTTTAAATAGTTTTTTAATCATAATAAATAGAATTTTAATCAGAAAAATAAAATTCTTTTTTCCAAAATTTTCTTTTAGTATTTAGAACTTAGGAAAATCAATTTGGTACTTTTAGGATTAGTATTTCACTAATTTGACGTTTAGGTTCGGATTTCCCGGCTTAAACGCGATTTTAGGATTCCTTTTACATTTTTATGATATGTTTGCCTTAGTTTAGGATTTCCCCTTGCGTTATTAATTGCTTTTAGATTATATTTCATTATCTTAGTTTAAAATCCCAAATCTCACTTTTATTCACCATTCACTTCACGAATCCCGATCCCGAAATCACAAATTCCATTCACACCTTTGTCGGGACAACGAACCTCGGGTTTTGCATATTTCCTTTGCAATTCCTCCTTGGACTATAATTGAAACCTATCATTACACTATAGAATGAAGATGAGTTTCTACAAAGGGAATGAAAAGCCTAGAGATTTAAATTCTTGTGTAGAAATCATATGAACAAAATTATGTATACATATTTAATGTATGAAAATATTATCAAACACACTTAAGCAATTAATTATGATTGAAATCCTTTATAGGCACATTAAATGTATAAAGGTTATGATTGTCATTCTTAGATTCAGTTATATGAAATTAACAATGAAATATCAAAACTCTTTCTTGAGTAATTACTTGTGCGAGGACGATAAGTAATTGAAATAAGTATTTGAATTCAAATAATCTTTAGAAGTATACAAAGTGCAAATCATTTATGAATAGATTAATGCATGAATCTGTAAGATATACATATGTTTAGTTATTAAATCTAGTTTTGATTTATAATTAAAATAAGATATTTCTTAATATTCCTGAAAGCTAGTGGGAGTATTATATTTTCTTATTTCATATATGTTATATAACATATAGGAAGTAATGATCCGACGGGAATTAACACGTATTTTTTTCTCCAAGATTTACAAAGGAAATATGTAAACCCGAGTCGTTTTCCCAACGAAGGATTGAATGGAATTTCGTGATCTCGATTCGTGATTCGTGTCGTGAATAAGAAAAATAATGGGAATTTGGATTTCTATGCTAAAATAAGTGAACATAAATTAAAAACGACTTAAAATGCAAGAAAAACGATAATCTAAAGTGCTCGAGATTAAAAACGTAAAGGAAAACTGAAAACGTAACTAAACCGGGGAAAACCCGAGCCTAAAACGTCAAAACGATGAAATATTAATTCTACGGGTACCAAACTAATTTTCCTACATTCTATTTAATAAAAGAAAATTTTGAAAAAAAGAATTATATTTTTTTGACTTTTATTTTATTTAATACGAATTAAAAACTAAATTGAAAAGAAAAATAGATTAAAAATACTAAGTGTGAATGGAAAATTACCAAAAATTACAAGAAACTACTAAGTGACAAAATGAACCTATGAAAAATAAAATTGAACCAACTGCTTATTTGGATAAGCAGTTATTAAGCAAAGGGTTGAAATAAGCTTAAAATAAAAAAGAGGGTTAAAAGGAAATGGCAAACACCCTTGGGCAGAAAAGACCCAAGGGCAGAGATGGTGAGTGTGTTGGTGTGCGAGCAAGAGGTCCCAGGTTCGAACCTGGGCAACCTCTTTTTGGTTTTTTATTTATTTTTTTTATTTTTCTTTTAGAACCTTAATAAGTACTTAAAAATAAGCAAATTACAAAACTACAATTATTTATGAAAACTAATTAATAAGCCAGAAATAAGCACAAGGACTGACAGTATGCAAAAAACAAGGAAATAAGCTAAGTCTTTGTTCAAAAACTGATTAAGCTGTGGAATAAGTTAAGGCCAATCTGACATAAGCTAAGTAACTGAAGATAAGCTAGAAGGAAACTTAAAAAGCCACAATTACCAACAAATAAGCACTGAATTCAATCTAATAAGCAATAAGGTCCACTGATCTGCTGATACACTATGGTTCAGGGCAAATTAGAGCCTTTTCAAGCCACTAAAAAGCACTCATATGCTAATTCTAAAAATATGAAAAAAAAATACTAACAACAAGATAAGCTACCCAACTATATATGTGCAAAGATTCAGCCTATATCAACTTATAGATAAGAAATTAAAAATCATAGAAAACTGTTGAAAATAGCAAAATCCAAAAATGCAGTCTGCTATGACATGAGTTGAGCTATTTTGGACTCAACTTCTCCAAAGCCTATTGTAACATTACCAACTCTTGAAAAGCTTCTTAATGAACTAGTGTGAAACAAGTAAAACCAAAACTAAGGGCTGAAAAAGCTAAAACCTACTAGAAGCTTATTGGAACAGTAGGACATCTAACAAATACACTAATCTAGTCAAAACCTAGAAATCTTCAAGAACAGGCAAAAAGCTTCTACTACAACTCATATATGCTCAACTAATCAAGATTAAAATGAGGCCAAATGGCAAATGAACAGTGAATATGCAATTTTACCCGTTTGACCTATATTGCCAAACACACCTTTATCTACTGATTTTTAAAAATTTTACTGTGACAGTCTAATTTAAGCCAAGATTTCTAATAACCTATGATTGTCTAAGTATATTAAACTAGTTTGAGCAACTTTAAGCTAATATTAAGCACTGAATTAAGCAATTCCAAATTAAGCTGTTTTTGACTGTTTTAAGGTTTTTAGGCAAAACTGAGATTAAGAGTGAACTAACTAACAAACTAACCTATGTTAACTTCAAATAGAACAAATAAGCACAGAAATATAGGATAAGCACTAATAAGCTGAGTAACAGTACCTTGGTTGAGTTTTGTTGACCAATGTTGACTTTTAAAATTAAACTGAATTCAATAGAAGAGAACTCATAATAAGCTACAAATAGCTTATATAAGCTTGATGGAACTGAGAAAGAAGACTTGTGAATCATATAACAGTAACTATTTTTAAGTTCGAATTAACTGAATAAAGTAGAAACATGAAATTTCATTAAGCTTAGAATTAGAAACAATGCTGAATAAATTGAGTACAAACGAGCTTAACTGAGCTTGAATTAAAGTTTTAGAAC
This sequence comes from Artemisia tridentata subsp. tridentata, assembly GCA_021014915.2. Lineage (NCBI taxonomy): Eukaryota > Viridiplantae > Streptophyta > Magnoliopsida > Asterales > Asteraceae > Artemisia > Artemisia tridentata. Next base: position 158,602,460 of record CP139507.1, on the reverse strand, counting down.
TGAAATTGAAACTACAAAACTAATATAACTACTGAACGACTATCTACATTACACTACTCCTAGTTAACTTCTTCTGTGTGTGAAGGAAGATGATTTATATTATCCAAAAACTTCCTCTCTTTCTTCTGAGCAAATCCCATCCATTGGTTTAGCTTGAATCAATCCCAATCGTCCTTTTCAGTTTTGGCGCCAAAATGGTTTTAGTGGGATTTGGTATCACGTGAAGCTGTACTAGCTATAGGAGGGGGGAAAGGTTGAGTGTGGCAGAAAAGGCATGGGGGGACATGGGTTTGTCAGAAAAGGTGAGGTGGGAGGTGGTAATGGCGGGCTAGTGGTTTTGAAGATGGAGGGTTTGACTTTTGAGTTTGACTGGTTTTTAGTTAAAAGATAAAACAGATGGGGTGTGGGCTTTGAGGGGTTATTTGGGTTAAGGGTAAATGGGTTGGGTTTTTATTTATTTTGGATTAAAGGGATAAGGTAAGGGTAAAAAAGGTTAAGGTTTAGGATTAGGTTAAAGTTTAGGGACCACTTTTGCCAAATTCTGAAAATTGAGGGACCATTTATGCCAAATTCTGAAAATTATCTCCAAGGACCATTTTTGGTATTTTGACATTCATGATGGTTGACTTTGACTTTTTGATCATAAAAGTGATCCTAACTTGAAATTCCTTCCCCGGCCTCGGCTTTTCACAACTTTCCAATCTTGTGCTCGGTTTTTGTCCATTTTGCCCCGTTTTCAATCCTTTTGTACCTGAAACACATAAAAACACAAACCAAGAATATTTGCAACAATATTTGATCTATTTGGGTGTTTTTGGTCATTTTTGTATCTTTTACGGGCATAAAATGATGAGTATTTACACACTCATCGGAAGTAACATTCCATTAACATTAAATGTTAAGTCTTAGTTTGGAATGAAACTTCATAATGAAAATTCAGAAAATAAACATACAACCTTGTAATATATGTTTATTGTTATAAACATAAGCGGTAAAATAACTGATTCTAATAAACATGATAAACTATTAGAAAGTCTAGATAGTAACATATCTTTGAAAAGATATGACATGAATAAAATCTAAGTTTGACACAAGGATTTTTCATGTACATCATGTTGCTTGTTGTATCATGCTTGAATTGTAAGTTAAGTGTAATGGATATGGTTGGATTTAGAATTAACATCCTCAGCCTCGAGTTGCTCCAAAATTCTAAATATGAACCATATGGCAAATTGTTGCGTAATTGATATAGTTGACAAATCTTGAAAGATTTGAAGGTATCAAACATTACATAATGGATATTAAAGTTTACGGGATTTTAAAGAGCATATTGTTGTTTGGATACAATGATGCTAATAAAATTGAGACGACACTCAATACTAGTCATGGTGGGAGTTCATCCTTGTTAATGGCCATGAGTACTAGTTATGCTTGACTATAAGCATAGTTGCATTATACATTAAAGAATTAGAATACTTAAACTATAAAAGGTTTGGTAGTTTAATAGTCATAAATTCGTGGTTGAGAATATCACACAATTTATGAAATATTATGTGGCAACATCTAGGTAGATGAATGCACACATACAAGAATTTCATTCTTGAAATAAGTATTCTCAAAATTCCGATAGATCAAATTAGTTGATTTATGCCTTGTCAACAAGTATGTTTGACATGACTTGAGGTATAATTCATTAATGGGAATTATCATGCATTGATCTATTTAGTATTTGCATTGATCTATTTAGTATTTGGATATGGGATGTTAAGCAATTATTATTCACAATGAATTAAAGTACGTGGTACGTTTGTTTTCATTAATAATAAATTGTATCCCATATTTGCATGTTTAAATCCATGAATAACTTATGTTATTCTAAATAGTCCGTTGTCGATCAATAATATGAGAATATTATTGAATTAAGACAAATATGAGTTGTGGTAGAATATACTTAAGTATATTGATGCGTTGTACATGCCAAATTCAGATGATATTTAATAATGGATAAATTGAGTATAGGACAGTCGGACAGATCCCAACCACATGATTGTACTTTATGGATCCTTGTCATTAAGTAAATCATGAATATTTATCCTCAGACTTGAGATACCAGGTAACAGCTGCGAATGTAGCTCATTTTCTGTAAGATAGTCTAACGCTATCCGTAACTGGTAGTTATAAGGGCTATTTTCGGAGGTGATGCGAAGTTCAAGGGTTATGCTCGTAGTCAAGAAAGGATTTGTTCCTTCAAATTTGTTTTGAAGTATAATACTGCTGGGCCCCTCGTAGGGTTGACAAGATGTATGTGTGGCCACACCCAAGATCTATCTGGAATACGTTCAGATGATTTGGTAATCTTGATCAATTATCAATAACGAGAAACAGAATAGTTAATTGTGGAATGACTTAGATCCATATCCATATTAACGTGGTATTAGAAACAAAAGGATAAGTATGATGATGAATCATCAAAAGGTTTTTTCCAGGAAACCATACTCAGGGTCGATCTGGGGGCATTTGGGGTGTTAAGCTAGACTAACCAATGTCATTACTATATTAATGCATATCCAAGTGGGAGCTGTTAAAGTTATGGATATAAATTAATATACGTATGACCAGTTTCGAACACGAGACTTCGGGATTGCACACATTACGTATGAGTTTCAATGTTTTAATAATTAATATATTAAGATATGATTTAATTATTAATTTCACGAAATAAACACTTAACGGTCGTTAGTATTTAACGGGGTTTGGTTAACGGTCGTTAAATATTAACTTGAAGGACTAGAGATGAAATTAGGGACCAAGAAGGATCTAGAATCCCTCTTGATCCTTATGGCTGGCCATACAAGGGTTTAGGAAGCCCATTCCTACCCTAACTTGGAGAGAAAGATTTGTGGGTCTATAAATACAATCCCTTGTATTCATAATTCCCTAATCTTGAATCCCTAGCAAGCCAAACTTCTCTCTTCTTCTCCTCTTTGTGTCAAACCGATCGAACACCCAAATACCTTGGGATTTTCGATCCAACTTTCACAATTAAAGTGTTTGGTTTGTTCGTGATCAAGAACCTAGCTTTTCACATTGAAACGCTACTAATACGTGTGTACAAGAACGGAGATCAAGCTTACTTTAGCTTGAGTTATTTTTCCCCATTCGACTAGGAGTTTTAGTCGATCCATATTAAACCCTAACTAGGGTTTATCTTGTTCTTGATCACTTGATTACTTGTTTGGCTAGTAATCTAAGGTACGCGTATTCTTTATTTTTAGTTAATTAATTACTAGTATATAGATCTTGTTTTTCCGCTGCGTACTTGATGTTCATGTTATATGTTTATATAAATTGTTATGATATTCATATTCTAACATTACGTAGTGGCCGACGTTCTTGTCAAAAAGGGAATGAAAGTCAAAGACGGGATCCTTTGCTCGTCTTGGACATCAAAGAGCAGGCTACTATGCCCAAATCTATTTGTTCAACTCAATCAGATTCAGAGGACATACTTCACTCAAAGACCGTCTCTGATGAAGACCTCAACTATGCTCAAGCAAACAAAAAGCAGAAGGTCAATGACATTGTACAGACCAAACAACTGACTCTTACAGCCCAGAGCTCTTGTCTGGTGGCTGAAGTTATTGCCGTGAAGGGAATGGAAGTTAAACCATGTGAACCCTTGTATGCTTTGGAATTCCAAGACATAGAGGATTTCTCAAAAGATGCGCTTGAGCAAATGCTTCTTTCAAATAGGAAGTGGTTGAATCAACTCCATTCGGGTATGCGTGACCAATTGAAAAGATTACTCCTTTGTCTGCTGTATCTGCACCAATCCATGTATGCAAGTCTCCAGCTTATGATTGTCAATGTTAACGGATGATTTTCATGTGCTGCAACGTTTTCATTTAGGATTCCTGGATATTAACTACTGTTTCTTTTTGGAAGTAGCTCTCTGTGACATTTGAATCCCTTGTGCATGCATATTTCTTGTCTGGCCCCACTTTTCTATACTAAAAAAAATACGGTAGTGAAAAGCAACTCTTGCGTGTTTAAAATACTACGTATAAATTTTTTAACTGGCAATTTAGAATTTAGGATGCCTAATTGTTTGTCTTGAATTTGGTCTTATAATACACTTACTGATAGAACACGCTTGTTTTAGTGTCATTTTTTTAAATGAACACTTTACATAGACCATTACCAAAACAAACACTTTCAAAAGGATTTACTAAAATCGATGAAGCAAGCAAAACATTTGGGCGAGCAATATTGTCCCATGTTCTTTGTCTTTTCGTAAACACACTCGAATTTGCAACAATTTAAACAACACAAATATACTCTAACTGAATATGTATTGATAACAGAAGTTGGTGAAGTTTACATCGTATTACATTACTTAAACCTGAATACAAACTAACCTATTTATAGTGTCCTAATGACAGTTATCACCGAACCATCGCGTCTCTTCAATTTAGCCAGTAACCGCTCCTTGAATCATCGTGTCCCTTTGTCTGATCGTCACAATGGTTGTGTGTGTGTATCTTTTGTTTCAATACACCGATCCCCTTTTCCTTTTAGAGCCTAAATAATACATTTGGTCCCTAGACTCTAATAACTAATACAATTGCAGCCTAAAACATATCTTTAGACTAACTACAATTAAGACCCTAACTTTTGATGATAAGACTTATACAATTAAGTCCAACATATTCCCCCTAATTGTTAAGTCTTGTTCATTGAATCTTCATGCTCCTGGATTCTTCAACAATCTTCAACTCCTCAAGTCCTTAGGCAATTTCTTCTTGGCCTTCTCCTCGCCTGAAATCCCGTCTCTTGATAATCAAAACCCGACCAAATCTTGTTTCTTACTTCTTTTTCTTTCTTGTTTGCGGGGAATCAACCAACTGTCTCTGGCAGTTCTTTGGTTTTCTAATTTCCGGGCAAAACTAACAAACTTTTTTCCTCCTGTTTGCGGGGCGAATTAAACCAACTATCTCAGCAGTCCTTTGGTCTTATAATTCCCGGGCAAGCCTAAATCTTAATCGGCTTGGGTTCTTCCTTGTTTCGGTTTTGTTGTTGTGACTATAGAATTTCAGTTTTGTTGTTGATGTCGTGCAATCTTGATCGGTTAAAATCAAGTCATATTTATTTCCAAGGAAACACAAGTGAAGTATGTGTGACCCGGTTCGTTATCCCCGATGAGAGTTGAATGGAATTTGTGAGATCGGGTTTGTGAATCGTGTTTGAGATATAAAAATTTGAGAGATTTTGGATTTGGATTACAACTACGGGAAACAATAAATAGGCTAGGAAATTAAAAAAAAAATTACAACTAAAAACAATTAACGTAATTAAAAACGTAAACGTGATAAACTAAAACATGAAATCTACGAAATATAAATCCTACGGGCATACAAACAATTCTCTAATGCACTAAAAGACAAAAGGAAATTTAAAAAAAAAGAAAATTAAAAATTTAATTAAAATTCTATTTAATATTAATTAATTACTATTTTTTTTTTATTTAATAAAAGAAAATTAAACTAATTATGAGATAAAAGATTTATTCTACAAATTTATTTTTGGGAAATCTTAATAAACTGAAAAATGAAATATAAAAATAAATTCAGAAACTATTTTTGTCTTTTTGTGATTTAAATTTAATTTAAAAATGATTTAAAATTCTGAAAACTATTTAAAAATGAAAAGAAGTAGTAAATGATAAAAAATAAAATCTGAAATAATTATGGAAAATCAAAAATATTATTTGAAATCTAAAAGTAATGAAAAATTAAGCTGAAAAGTGCTTATTGGGCTTAACACAGCTTATTACAAGTGCTTATTAATAAGCACTTGTAACAAAACTTTATGAAATTGAAACAGAAGGTTCACATTACTTAAATAAGCTTATAAAAACTTAGATAAGATCAAGTATAACTTAGATTCAAGCAAATGAAAGCAAAAGAAGTCAAAATAAGCACTTATATAAGCCAAATAAGCACAAAGTAATACCAACAAGCTCAAAACAATGAAAAATGGTCAAACACACTTAAACAAGCATAAAGAAAGCAAATAAACAAAGATCACAAGCCAAATAAATCAAATGCTAACATAATGAAAAATCAGCAAAGGCCTTAAATGGGACCAACTTGCAGGCTCAAATAAGCAGTCTAAATAAGTTCAAACCTAGAATATTAAGGGGGCAAAAGTGAGACTACATGGCTGAGAACCTAAAAACCTAAAAAGCCCTATCACAAAGTGTCCAATTGAACTTCACTTGAGTCATGATTCAGCAAAGAAAACCATATGAGACTGCAGTCAAGCATACATGCTGACTTTTTTCAATTATCATCTCAATTGACTTTATTGAAATTATACCTACTCTAAATCATCTAATATGTTGTAATAAGCTAATGTGACACTGAATTAAGCAACTTGTACTATTTATGCAACAATTGAAAGGATATGAGAGTCTAAAATTATTAACTGTTACTGATAAGTAGCTTAAGTACTAAGTTGACTTTTATTCAAATGACCACTTAATGTTATGCTATTTAAACTCTAATCTACCCCTATGTGTAGTGACTGAGCAACTAAAGTCTACTGAAACACAAGCAAACTAACTGAACACCCTTATGCCAAACACTAGCATTATCCACTAATTACACTATTTCTACTGAATTCAAGATTAAATCACCCACAAAAATGCTCAAGTCTATTCAAGTATCATCCACAAACATCAAATCAACAAGAGCATTCAGCTAAAACAAACAAACTCTGAATATTACAGATAACAAAGATTACTGCAGAAGCATACTCAAATCAAACTAACAACTTCACATATGAATCAAACAAGCTCAGTTACCAACACTATCGACTAAATCATAATCACCTACGACAATTGAAACAGTACATCATCATAACACACATATCTAAACCATAATGCAGTAACAAATGAATCTAACTGTATATAAGAGGAGTAAAGGACTGAAATATGAAATCGAGAACTTACAAGTTAGTTCTCAGCTTTCTGAGAACCTCCTAAGGCTAGCCTATCTTTAGATAGGCATATCACCACTGAGTACCATCAAATAACCACTATGAACACCATATATTACCCGTTTGACTTTCGTTGACTTCCTGATTAGAACTAGTTTAAGCTGAATTAAAGCAACCAAAGTTACCAAGCTATTGAAAAGATTGAATAAAAACAGTAAAGAGACTTTGAAAATAGATTTAGGATAATACTTTGCTTTGAAAATTAAATGACAAAGAATTTAAATGAAAACTAAGATTTTATTAAAGACTGGAAATTGAGTACAATATAAAGTAAACTTAAGTTAAAACATAATTTAAAGAAAACAGGCTAAAAACTACTTGCCATAGAAGGCTTACAAGCAATCCTATTTATACTAAAAATACAACTAGGGCTTCTCTCTTCTTGTGTGCTTCTTCTGTGAGAGAAAACAATGAAAATGAGTCCCTTGTGCTTCTTTGGATACTTTCCCAGCCCTTGGATTAAAGAGGACATGATCTCAGCCATTAAATTGTGTTTGGCGCCCATTTAATCCCTCGGATTGATGAGGTGGATAATGGGGAAGGTTAAAAGGGAATGGTATCAGAAATGGGGAGTGGAGAAGGGTAGTGAAATGGTGAAAGATTTGGGGGAGAGGAGTGGATAGTGATGGGGTTTTGTCTGGGTTTGTTTTGGCTGTGTGTGTTCTTGGCGGGAGAAGGGGAAAGAGACAAGAGGTAGGTGCGGGTAGGTTATTTCTTTTATTTGGGCTTTTGGGTTTGATGGGCTGGGTTACAATTTAGGTTAAGGGTCTTTGGTGGATCCGGATTAGGATAGGCAAAGGATAAAATGGGGTTTAACACAAGGACCAAAGGTGTAATTCTTGTAAACCTCAGGACCAAATCTGCCATTCTGTGAAGTTAATTCAAGGACCACTTTTGCCAACTAGAAATAATCCAAGGGCTGTTTTGGGATTTTTGAGCTTGAATTTTATCCGAATGAATAATGTCTTTTCCGGCTTCGGTCTTCAGCTCTTTTCCAAATCGTGCTCGATTTTGTCTATATTTGCCCCGTTTTCAATCCTTTTGTACCTAAAACACATAAAACACACTCCAAGGATATTTGTAACATTTTATGGTCCATTTGGGTGTTTTTGGTTATTTTTGTGGGGTTTCTCAAGTATAAAATGATGAGTATTTACACATTTATCAAATCTCTTCCTTGATCATTCCTTCGGCTCTGGTTTTTTTGGTCCTCTGGTTTTTTTTTTTTTTTTTTTTTTGATCAAACCTGTCTCGCTGTTGAAAGTCAAACTCGTCTTGCCAATGATTGTTAATCCCGCCTTCTGCTAATGACAATCAATCCTGCTTCTCTGTTTCTGACAATCAAACCCGCTTCCTGCTGTTGATCTCAATCCTCCGACCAGACTTCTAAACCGTTGTCTTCTTATCTAATAATCTAATGCACTAAATACTCAAAATAACAATCCCTACTTATAAATCGAATTCTGGTTAAACCTGTATGCGGATCGATGATGATGCCACCAAACTTTAATTGAATCTCCAATCAATTTCTGATTTTCAATAAAAAAACTCAGCCCCCCTCAAATCGATCCAATCCTAGGCTCTGATGCCAATTATTGTCCCAGATTCTTGATCTTTTGGTAAACACACTCGAATTTGCAACAATTGAAACAACACAAATATACTCTAACTGAATATGTATTGATAACAGAAGTTGGTGAAGTTTACATCGTATTACATTACTTAAACCTGAATACAAACTAACCTATTTATAGTGTCCTAATGACAGTTATCAACGAACCATCGCGTCTCTTCAATTTAGCCAGTAACCGCTCCTTGAATCATCGTGTCCCTTTGTCTGATCGTCACAATGGTTGTGTGTGTGTATCTTTTGTTTCAATACACCGATCCCCTTTTCCTTTTAGAGCCTAAATAATACATTTGGTCCCTAGACTCTAACAACTAATACAATTGCAGCCTAAAACATATCTTTAGACTAACTACAATTAAGACCCTAACTTTTGACCATAAGACTTATACAATTAAGTCCAACAAGCAAATCATTTGCTCGCCATGTTCTTTGTCTTTTAGCGAGAACGGCGAGCAAGCATTTTGCGCTCCATGTTCTCTGTCTTTTAGCGAAAAATGTTTATCTTCTTCTGAAAACGGCGAGCAAAATCAAAATGCTCGATGTGTCGATTTTTGTAATTCTTGTTAGGAAATGTTCATTCTAGTAATTGATTTCTTGTTTTATGCTCCATTTTGATAAAGTTCATTAACCTAAGACATGCGTGACTAAATTGAGATATTACAATGAGTAAACTACAAAATACATCCCTGTGGTTTGGTCAATTTCACACGATACATCCCTCCCGAAAAAGTTGCGCCATACACATCCCTCCGTTAGTAAAAGTCAAACACATTACATCCAAGAGGACGAACGATGCAAAGATTGTCTCGTTAAGTTGGACACGTGGCAGTTAACTCTTTTTAAGCAAGGCTATTTTAGTCCTTTTATCATAAACACAAATACAAAACACAAACACAAATCAAACACCTACCAATATCTTATCCACACAAACACAAATCAAACATAAACACACACTCAGTTAGGGGTGTTATCGGGTCGGGTTATCGGGTTATCGGGTCTGTCGGGTCGGGTTGAGTCGGGTTTGGATTTTTTAAAAACTCACCCGACACCCGACCCGATAAGGATTCGGGTTATCGGGTTCGGGTGGTAGTCGGGTCGGGTTATGTCGGGTCGGGTGATTCGGGTTATCGGGTGACCCGATAGTAAATGTCATAACATAGCTTTTACAGTAGCAGGTTACTGATGGAAATGAGGCAAGTAAGTTTAGATGGAAATTTGCCAAAACAGGAAATCTTGAATTTATATCTAGCCGTAGGGAACTACAATTGCAGATATCCATACTTATGTGACTTATCACCTATGTTGACCAAGAAAACTTTGGTATTGATTGTAGATACTAAGTTCTTAGAACATGACAGATTGACAGCCAAGAAGCAAAATCACATGTAGATATATGGAAATGGATACATTGGACACTATGTGCTAAGCATATTTCTAAGTTTCATCATTGTTTATATTTTCTTTCTTAGTTTTCATGATTCAGATTACTAGAAAATCCTTATCTCAGAGGTTTAGTAAATAGCTAAAGCACCATTTAAATTTAAGGCAATTTATTTTTATTATCATATATACACAGCAAAGTTAAACTATTACGGAGTACTTCGTTCTTGGTACCTTCAGTACAATCGTTAACCTATGTAGGTACCTTTTCCTTTGGTGAAATTACTTGTAGATGCACCTGAAGAATGTGGAAACCATGCAAACCTTTCTGCAGTATTGAGATCCCATACTTCAACCTTTTTTAATTAATATTTCAACTAAATATTATGGAGCAAAGGATCGTAAAGAAGAGAAGGAATTTAACAATCATACATCAGATGGCTACATATGGATATCCTTCTACACAGCTGTCACCTGATAACAGAATGTTATATTAGTCATTAGGATTGTCGGGTCTTATCGGGTTGACCCGATAACCCGATAACAATTTTTATTTAACCCGAAACCCGACCCGATAACGCTATCGGGTTATCGGGTCGGGTCAATTTGACCCGATTAACTTTTTTGACCCGATTAGACCCGACCCGATTAGACCCGACCCGATCGGGTTCGGGTTCGGGTCGGGTTGACCCGATCCGACAGACACCCCTACACTCAGTCACTCATATATCTTCCTCTTTCTTTCTTTCTCTACCAAAATGCAGAAACACACATTCACAGTCACTCATCTATATCTGTATATCATTCTCTATAAAATTACCACCAACCAAATGGAAACCACCATTATCATCTTCAACACCTATGATCTTCTTCAACCCTCCTTAACTAAACATTACCTCAAAAAACTTAAACTAAACACCCCCTAATCATTACTTTCTTCAACCCATTACACACAAGCCACCGCCATTTCCATATATGTATGAAAGCTACCAGATCTGTTCCAATTTTAATTTCATTGAAAACCCATAACAACCACAATTACAAACTCAAGCTCCGCCACCTGCACTACTATTCTGTCGCCGCCGCTTGCAACCCCACCATTCAGTCGCCTGAAGCGGCGACGGCTGACATTGACGGCAGCGAACGGCGTGGGCGACAATTGGTTTTAAAAAATATGTATTATGATCTTTGTGTTTTCTTTATAAAAGATGATAATGATGATGTTAATGTTGGTGTTTGTAAGTCTTTTTTTTTGGAATTTTTTTTAAAAGATGAAGATGGTTGGTGGTTTTGGTTTTGAAAGATATGAGATTCGAAAGATATGAGTCTGTGATAATTTTGTAAGTTTTTGTGAGTATGAGATTCTGGTTTTGGAAGATATGATGGTGCGTTCTTGTGTGTTTGATCATTTGAAGATCTGATTTAAAAATCTGCTTGTGATGTGCTTGTGTTTAGATCTTGTTGATGAAGATTTAGATTTAGAAATTAAATGAGTTATTTAGAGAATACAGATGACACTGTTGTGTTTGTGAATCTGGGTTTTTTTTCTTCTAAAGATGATAATGTTGGTGTTGTTTAAATATGGGTATACAGATGATAGTGTTTATGTTTGATTTGTGTTTGTGTGGATAAGATATTGGTAGGAGTTTGATTTGTGTTTGTGTTTTGTATTTGTGTTTATGATAAAAGGACTAAAATAGCCTTGCTTAAAAAGAGTTAACTGCCACGTGTCCAACTTAATGAGACAATCTTTGCACCGTTCGTCCTCTTGGATGTATTGTGTTTGACTTTTACTAACGGAGGGGTGTGTATGGCGCAACTTTTTCGGGAGGGATGTATCGTGTGAAATTGACCAAACCACAGGGATGTATTTTGTAGTTTACTCTATTACAATCTTATGGTAAGATCGAGATGATGTCTAACATCTTATGCCTCTGCAAAGATCCTATGAATGAGCCGTGAGCAACTTGTTTTCTCTTCGAAGAATCATAAAATCTCATAATCAAGAGTGAGACTTTAATATACAGTAATATGCAAGTCCCAGCCTGAACACTCAAGTGACCAGGATGAGATGGAAGCATGCCATAATCGCGACTTCAATTTTTGTCATAGTGATAGTAGCCCATTTATAAATGCCATCTGCTTCGTTACATGACGGGTGCAAGGTAAATGAATGTTTTAAGAGAAATAGCACGTTTACTGGCCGCTCAACATCTATATAAAACTATTGTACGGAAAACACACATAATAACCCTATTGTTAAGCTAGTGGAAGAGCACATAATAACCCTATTGACAATGTGACCATTTGTTGTGAAGAGTTTATCCCATTTGGACAACAACTACGGATGCGATAAATGCAAAAAATAAGTAAAAACAAAGATCACACTTCAATAAGTCTCTATTCGTTGGTAATTTAGTTTAGTTCAGAACGATGCAATCATTTTCTTGTTAATCGTGCAATTGTCCGAGGTCCGAGTCTTTACAGACACGTAAAGTTGAACCAGATATGATACTGAAAGAGACGTGAAAAAGAAAATCAAATTTGATCCATACACATGTTTATGAACAATATTGATAGTTGAACTTCCAGCTTCTAAAGCATAAGCGGTAATATTCAGATTCCACCACAACTTTTCACAAGACTTCTGTTCTAATTTCCCAGTTTTTTTTTACCCACTCAAGACTTAATAAGCAAATACTTTTTATGTGATGTTATTGAAGATAAGAGCTCGTAACAACTTCAAACCAATTACCCACAGCAGGCATACTTTGTTAAGAATTCAGCAGGCCAAACAAGAAGGATTATTCCGCAACAGCAGTATCAGTAGGAAGTCCAGGCATCAAATATACTGCGAGATATATCTTCATAACTAACTTGGTGTCCCTAATAAGATAAAGATATGTCAGAACCAACAAACTTGCGTATTTTTCAACAAACATCACTACGAAGATTCTCAAATAGCAACTGTCACTGGATATGAACTACAGGGGTTTACTAATAAACAAACAATGTTGAACTCCTAAACATAGAATTCCAGGGAACAGAAGCATATATCTATTGCTTTGCAAGAATACAACAGACCAGAGATCATTTCCCATATTGGATAAGTCGCGAGATATGGACCGAAAACAACTAAGACACCACTAAATCCTATATTCAACATGTAGCAAAGCTTCAAAGGTAATATATTCATGTACAGATAGAGTAAAGCAAGGAAGATAATATGCGACAAAAGAACTGCTAAAGTTGATATGCAAGAGTGACATGGATGCCCTTGCCTTTCACGGCCCATGATTACTATACGAGTTAGAAAACTATCGCAGCTAAGTCTTTGGCGACAATTTCAACCATGTTATCCATGCAACCTCCTAATGCATACTATTCATTATACTTTTTGTAATAGAATGTTACACACTTATAACTGATAAGTTACCAAGTTGGCATGTAAATTAGTAGAATACTTGCAATCAATTAAACCTTTAATGGAACTGGAAGCACTTACTCTAAAGTCCTATAATTTTTGCGAACATACAAGAGCATAGTGTGAAGTTTTAGTGAATATTATTGTGTAGAACGGTCCAACACATGGAATATAAGCACAAACAAAAAACAGAACCAGATACCAACTCAGTAGATTTAATCAACTAATAGGACCACGCTTACCAAATAAAACAAACATTAGAAGCATGCACACAGAGATAGCATACATCAGACGCCAAAATACGTGAGACAAAGTAGCATGCTTATAAGTATAGATGGCAATTTTGATTTACTAAAGAATTGCTTGATTGGGTTGCATTTTATCTCAAAAGGATCAAACAAAAAACATAGCTAAAAGATGAAAAGGTAAAAAAAGGCCCAAAGTCTACTTTTATTACATCCAACTTGTGAATCGTTTTGACTCACATATTTAGATTAAGATAGTGAGAATATTGTTTTTGTAATCATTATAATGCTTATTAATGAAAAAAAATTGAAACTGAGCAAACAAGTATTTTAAGGTCAACCCAAACCAACTCAGCATGTTTCGACCCGTACCATTTTAGCCCAGACCCAGTCTGACATGTTGCCCACCCAACCCGCCACCTGTAAATATAACATAAAAATTATGCATTCTGCTGGGGTAAGTTCAAAACACAAAAGAATGAACACTCACAAGAAAGGTGACTACAGGTCACTGTAGTTGCGCCAAACTGCACGGAATTCCTCGCGAAATGTATTGAGACGAGCTTTCAGGTTTGGTGTCCGAAAACTAGCATGCGAGATAGTAGCTGAGAAACAAATTAATAGTTAGCAAGCAGTACTTCATAATTTTACAGAATTCATGGAATACAAGATAGTGATATACCAAGAAGGCCAACGGTAAGTGCCCATAATAGAGTCAAGAGGCCACAAGAAACAAACCAAAGAAAGAAACTCACTGTAAAGAGGACAAACAGACAATATAAATCAGAAAGTTCTTGCCATAAAACGAGCTAACTGCATAAAAGGTACCAAACTTTGTCCAACTTCCATAATAGCAAACCAGCTTTTTAAGCCCAAAATAAACCATTGGATATTCGATTTAATCAGATCCGTTAACCAGTCAAAATGATGTGCGCCAGTAGACTTATCGGCAACATTTGACCATATTGACTTTTCCTGACTTGGAGATTACAGATGAGGTTATTTCAGACAATTAGTTAGTTATCTCATACCCTAACTTTATAAATTTTGATGGTTTTTCTATGGCCTAAAACAAGCTGGTTACCAAACAAAAATCAGACTAAACTTGGTTAACTTTTTAGGCAATTAGCCCTTAGAAAAATTACAAATGAGAAGACTTCTTACCAGCAGAAAAGGCCAAAACGAATGCCCAGCGAGGCCTTCCACATATATAAATTGATCTCTTAGAGGAAGGACGTCCACGAAGAACAGGCCTACTAATAACGAAATGAATCTAAGAAACATGACCATTATACGTATAAGAAAGCCAAGGCAAAGATGCTCACGATTGTGGAGGCCTCATTTTTGCAGCTAAATGAGGAGAAAACTGCCTCACAAACCTTGTTACTTTTTCACTGAATGTCCCTGCAAAGCTGTAAACCGTACCATTATCAAGAACAGTTGACAAGATCAATAAGGCACAGTTGAACCAACATCTTGAAAAACAGGAATATGTTTATAGCCATTTACAGATTTCACTCAATCACCACAATTCATGCTATTATGTACAAACAAACATATACTTGAAGAGTATCAAATAGAATATTGCCTTTGTTCCAATGGAAACAAATGCAGACTTTCTTATTCCCAACATTGGTGTTTCCTAAATACTCAGCAAAATTTCTTCAACACGAAGTGTATTTTATACGTTACAGCATGTTTACAGATCATATAAACGTTTATCTGGTCATTGCAGGGTTTGTTAACCAAAAACTAGTATGTTTTCAGAAAGGTACTAGTTTTTACTTTTTAGGAAGGGTGATGACTTGCCACACAAAGCATGTCGCGCTTAGACTCTTATCTGTTCAGTATTTGGCCTAGGATCTCTGAATTTGCAATATTGGAACTTAAACACCTAAATGAACAATTGAACATGCATAACAAAAAAAGCACGGCCAATGTAAATGCTGTATCGTCTAAAAAGAAAGAATACAGGACAAAATACCACTTGGCATAACAGATTGTCTTTAGTGATCACTACATGACAATCACATTGTTGAAAGCTTTGCAATATCATTGCTCCCCTTAGTACTGTAAGACAAGATATAGCACTTCTATACATATTTATTGCTTTTGATGCCTAAAACACAACTAGAACATCTCCAATGTACACCTTTTTTGTGTAAAAAGAACATCTTGCTGGTATATGCTTACACCAAATGTATTTCAACTCCAATATATGCACCATTTTCACACCAAACCCATACATTATAGCTTATTCAATTAATTAATTTAAATTTACAAATTAAGTTGTCTTCATATAATATGTTATATATATATGAATCTGAGAACAAAATTTTATTTTACTACATTAAAGTTTTAGGAAATTATCTTAATTAACTAACATATAAATGAATAGCAGAAAAAGTTAAACAACATATTCACTATAAACGGATGGGGTTTCCTGTTCAGGTTACCCGGGGAGGGGGAGTCTTTGACTCAAAGTACGCGGCCTAACGGGGATACTCTCTGACCGTTTCCAACCCTTCCCTGGCTACCGCTGCTTTGGATTTATTGAAAAGCCTCAACTATTGTGATGTAAAGATATGAGAGGACCGAGGAGATATTACCGAATGGAAATCACTATCTGTGTTTATTAGAGCTTTACAAGTGCAACTCGCTACATCGTGAAGCTCTCAAACTTCTTCATCAGTTGGTTGACTGTGTACTCAAATTTTTACAGAACTTTCACCTTTTATGTAAAATTATTCAATAAATATGTGAATTGTGAAATTTGGTTGAATGAATAGCATTGCACCAAATTGGGGTGTAAATGGTGGAGTGAATAGTGTTGCATCGAATGTTAATGCCATTCTGATGTCCTAGTTGGAGGTGGTTTGGACCCAAATTTACACCATTTTGCCCCTCTTTAATCTAATAAAACTTTATCTCTCTAAGCTCAATCCAAAACTTTGTTATTCCCCACCATGAAGTTATAGATAGAAGAGAAATTAAGGGAGAATAATATTGGTGGTGGTCTGAGGGAATAAACGAGAACAGTATTAGTGGTGCTGTCAGAGGGAATGGTGGATGAGAGGGTGTGACAGATCAAGAGTACTGTTGTGATGAAACAGTTAAGTGTGTTATAAATAAGCCACCAGAAATGATTAGCATCAGTGAGTACACTATCTGCTAAACGCCATCCACTTGATAAATTGTTTGACGAGCATAAACCAAAGTGAGGATAAGAGTCTGAAGGATCGTCATAATAGTTTGATACTGAAAAACTAACATGACAAAGCGTCAAAGATACCCACAATATGTTTTTTTTTCTGTGTGTGTGTGTGATCCGTCATATAGAAATAGCATACTGGACATATAAAATTAGATTTAATAGAGCTTATGAATATTGAAGAACACTGGTTGCATAAATAAAATGCTGAAGGGTCAAAATGTTCCCTCTGGATTTTAGCTCAATATTAAAATTTCGAATAAAAAAAGCCCGAAACGTTGTCTAAAGTAAAATGGACTTTTGCGTGTTCGTGAGTAATCATAGTTTCATACAAACTTTTAATGCGTTTTATGTTTTTGAAACCAAGTTAATCAATTACGCCAAATTTGTTACATACGCATTCTAAAAAAAATCCATATCATTGAAAACACAATCAACTTGATAAAAATGATTTTAAATAAAGGAACAAGTATTTGGGCTCAACAAGACAACAACTACATCAATAGTTTCACATTTTTTTTACGAGTCTTAAGAAATAACAAGTTCTTTGTATCTAAGAGATCTTATAACCATTTAAAGAGTGAGCTGTGTCTATGATATTGGAATATCAATTGATGCCTCTGTTTCAAATTTTCAAACCCTTTTCTAAAATTTTAAAATTGGTACTTGTATTCTATGGAATATATTTCAAAATTGTTTATGATCAGAGATGAAGAGTGATGAAATGGAAGGGAAATTCCGAAGAAGACACAATGACTTAAATGTGTTACTAGATGG
The DNA here is from genome assembly GCA_021014915.2 of Artemisia tridentata subsp. tridentata. Taxonomy (NCBI): domain Eukaryota; kingdom Viridiplantae; phylum Streptophyta; class Magnoliopsida; order Asterales; family Asteraceae; genus Artemisia; species Artemisia tridentata. The sequence goes on along the minus strand of CP139507.1, from coordinate 158,584,734 downwards.
GTCATAATAGTCCTTTTTTATTATGTCATTTAATTCCTGTGGTATGAAAATCATGATATTTATAAAGAATAATTATCAGGTCAATCCCATTGTCATATCCTTCATCTCATAGCAAACAATCCACTAGTGCTTCAAGCTTCAGGCTATTCTGACTAGACATCCGGGTGACGTACTTGCGTGAGTTGGATTGGGGCGGGGGTTACCAACGACAGAAAGAGAATTAAAAGAATCTCCAACTATTTGTTATATTTTAAATTATTTTTTATAATAATCGTATTATTATTTTGAATTGAAGTTAAAATCAGGAGAAGATTTAATTTCAAGACTAGTAGAACTCCTAATTTATGGGGAGAAAATAAAGGTTCTAGCTCTTCCATCAAGAAGCTCAACTAAAAAATTAAATCAAATAATATAAGATAATATATCAAAAGTATAATATAAGATAAGTAGTCTATCTTGCTAAGCAAACTATAAACTTACTTCCAGGTAAAGCTATCCGCTAAAAGGAAAGAATAATCATAGATGACGGGAAGAGATATATCATAGGGTATTCTAAAATAATAAAAAAAATAATAATAACAGCTATGTAGTTTCCTAATAATTATGATAAAGGCATGAGGTTTTTCCCTCTTAGAAGGGTCAACAATGCTCCACATTACTACCATTGTCTATTTCACCAAAACTGGACGCAACTCACTTAAAAATCTCTTAGACAGTAGACCCCACACATCCAAAAAAAAAGTAAAGTTTTAATTAGTTGGGCAATTGTTGGTATCCTTTTGAAGAATAGATGACTTTTTTCACTTAGAATCAAGATTAGTTTTTTTTAAACTGCTGGTCACTTTTAAGGTATCTTGATTCCAAAGAACAAAATGGTATACATGCAGAAGCTTTAATGAGCGAAATCGTGTTGTTAAGATGTTTAATAAGTATATTCTAGAAGATATCCGAACTCCGAAGGCACCGTTTATAAAGCAAATCCAACCACAAAGTCCAGGACTTAGGAGATGATTGGTCTATAACTTTCATATAAACTAATCCCTCAATTGCATGAAAATGGACCAGAGATGTACATTTCACATAGCTTAAAGGTCTTATCAACTATGGTATTTTATTCCTCGTCAAAGTTACACACCCTGAATTTCCTTGATCATAAGGCTTGCACGTTTATCGCAAATTATCATTAAGATGCTCACATGTATATCAATAGCTATAGACACTTCAATCATCACTACCAAAAATTTCAGTAAACATAGTAATATTGATGAAGAGCAAGTACCTATCATTTAAGAAAGCTATCGTTAGAGCTGTCGTTATAGCTGCAACAATAGCAAGTGGTCTTCTAAGAAATCCCAATCCTAGGCATTACAAATTCATAAGCATGAGATTTTGAAGCAACTTTAAAAACGAAACAAGCAATTGAACAATAAAAAAGAAATGATCTCCTTACCAAGAATGAACAGAATCATGAGGAAGTAATTTGTCCGGTAGCTGCAAGAAACACAAATCCTTATTAAACTGTTTATAAAATCTGAAAATTATAACCAACTATTAAAAACTTGTGCTAAGACATTATTTACTAAAGTCTGTATCATTAACAATGAAACTTAAATCCGTCGAATTCAATAAACACATTCAAAATTTGTGTTCCCTGACAACAGATACACTAGTCAGTTTCATAAAGGCCAACCTCCCCTTTTCTGCATATATGTTTGCTTAGATCCAAAGGATTACAGCTGAAAAGCATCATACATAAGCCTCGAGTACTAATGGCGAAATTTTATCGTTTTCTCTTTTCCAACTCTAAGTAAAACAAATACTCCAAGAATTTCAAAGATCATAACCAGGATAAATACAATGATTAATCATCAACTGTCCAATCAATCAACCAAAATACAAAACACACCCTAACTGTCTTCTTCCCCAATTATTTTCAACAACTACAGCAATAACCTATTCGTATAACATCAATCCATAACAATGATAAATTCTGGTTTACTAGTTCCAAGATGTAGCTTAATTCAATTCTTATTAATCTACGAGGCATAATAATTCTGGTTTACTAAATATCACGCCTATTTTCAAAGTAAATCAATAGATTCACAACACCTAACTACTTCCCCCAATATTCAACCTAACGATCATCATCCTCATCAACAACAACAACCTATTTGTATCACGTCAAACAATAACAAAACTAACAAAATAGGGTATACAAAACATTTCAATGACATCAGCACTAGAAACATAAAACTTATGAGCATATCAAATTAAAAAATACTTAGTTATATCAATTTTGACATAGTAATTTTCATTTCATATTCATATTAGGTCAATCAGTAATCAAAACTGATATTACACCTCAACGATTGTCGATCATCAACAACAACAACAACAACAACGGCAATAACTAATTTATATTAAGTCAGAAAAAGTTAGTCATAATGAAAAATATCTTGAACACAATATAAAACACCTTCAACAATAACAATAACTGATTGAAATTAGGTGAAAACATGAAGATGACGTCAGCAATCATGAGAATAATAAGTACAGTAATTAAGAAATAGGGCAAAAAACATACTAGTAGAGGTTGCACTTGAGGCGACTGTTCCATTTGTTGGTAGAACGAGGGAGAGTGAATTTGGAAAAGAATTCGTTGAAAGGACGTGGAGGTGATGACCAGTCCACTTCTTTCAATGCTTCGATTAAATCCTCCGTTGTTACTGATCCCCAATCCATCTTTTTTTAATTTGATCGTCAAACCCTAGATACAAGAAATTATTTTATTTTATATGATAGTTTGTTTGTTTGTTTCTTTGTTTGTGTTACCGGTAGGAGGAGATTGGTGTGGTGCCGTGTTGATTCTTTCTGAGCGGCCCCCGTTTTCATCCGACTGTTACTCCAGCGAATAATATCGTGTGGAGGCAGTACGGTTTCCGGGCGGAAGCCGTTTAATCCCCATACTCCAGCGTGGACCCGTTCAGACAACATAGTCTGGGTATGTGGTGGATGAGGGCCTGCGTGTGGCGGGTACGACTCTTAACCAAAAAATTGAAAGTCGCTCTTCCAAATAAACTATCTGTATTTTATTTATTTATTTTTCAATACTCTTATCATCTTATGCCTTTTTTGTTAAGAAAAAAATAACCACGAAAATCAACCTTTTTGAAACACATTTATAAAAAATAATTTACTATCATTTCAAAATGTTTAAAAGAATTACATTATTTCGTAGATATATTACCAAAATAGTTTTACTCAGAAAAAGTTGGACAAAACATGTGTTTTATTTTGACACCTAACAAAATCGAGCAATTTAATTGGCTAATAAAAAATCAAAAATGGTTTCAACTTAGTCAAATATTGATCAATTTCGTTTCGTCGGGAAAATATGCATAAAAGTTCATTTGTCAATTTTATGAAAAAGAAAAGTTCAACAATGATAATGTTTTTTCAGAAATTTGTATGTGTATTTATTGTTAGTTTTGTGGACATAATTTAGTAGTTGTGTGTTAGGATCGAATTCGAGATCACGTGATTGCACACTTTACGTATGAAGAGTAAATGAATAATAATTATTTATAAAAAGTTATAATTAATTATTATATACATAAAACACATAACCACCGTTAGTATTTAATGGATAATGACTAACGACCGTTAACTAAATAAAAGGAAAGGATTATAGAGTGATAATTGGAAAGTCGGAAAGGTTCCGGATCCTTCTTTTTGGTCCATAACCGATTGGTGGGATTGGGGATAACCCAATCCTTCACAAACTTGGACTTCAAGTTATCTCACCTATATATACAAGGCCTAGGTTCATTCTTTTGGATCTTTTTTACACATAGTAATACCTAAACCTTGTTTTCTTTTCCTTGGTGTTTGGCCGATCGACTACAATCCCTCCAAGGGATCGATTGGTTGTTTTTATAAAACAAATTGTTTGGTTTTCGTTTTGTGTTCTAAATTACAAGCATAACGTTTACTTGGTATTAGTACGTGTGTACAAGAACGTGATTCAATCACACTATTGATTGAATCTTGGATTGAATTACAAAAAGGTAAGGGGTAATTCCAATAATCCACATAAACCCTAATTAGGGTTCATAAGGTTGATTGCTTGGAATTGATTCTTGTTTGGCTAGAATCATAAGGTACGCATACTATTTATGTTTGGTTAATTAGTTTACATATTATATGATCCTATACGCTTTCGCATGTATACTTGATGTTTATGTTTATTTAATTATGATTGTAATGTATTAAAATTCTAACAGTGACATCAAGAGCCTTGGATAATGTGTAATTAATTACTGAAACACGTAAAAAACGAATAATTGTTATGTTTTTATTTATACATGTCGAATTCTAGGGTTTGTATAATTCGAAACCCTAATTTTAGGAAAAGCCGATTGCCCTAATTTAATTTAAAAAAAAAACCCAAAACACTCTTCACCGGAACACTGTTCATCGAGTACTGTTCATCCGGAAAAAAAATTAAGTTTTGTTTTTTTTGTTTTTTTTTTAATTGAATTAGAAACCCTAGGATTGCATGATATAATTACGTGTTAATTGTATGCGATCTTGTGACAACGTGTAATAATTGTTATGTAGAATCCATGAAAACGTGCATATTTGACATTGATTTATTGTCGATATAATTTAAATTGTTTAAATTGGCTATATGAATTAATTGTTAAGTTTTTCTCTTGTTTATTTATTGATAATTCTTGAATTGAAGAAAACCTCAATATAATTAATGAATCAATTACGTGCTATGTGGTATATATTTAATTATGGCTTACACAATCGATATGTCGATGCATGTGGTTCACTTGACTTTGTAAGTGGGAGCCTTAGTTAAATATATGCATTATAAACCTAGAATTGATTATTAATAAGTTTTATCGAATAAAGTTTACATGTGGCTACATGTTTTTACAAATATTAATTGTTACATTATGTGTGTTTATTTATTTGTGTTATTTTTTATTATTACTTGATTGTTTATTTGTATTTTGACATGTTTATAAACAAAGGATAATTTTGAATAGAAAAATAATATGGACTAAATAATGGTGAAACAATGAATTGTTTTAGAAGAGTTAAATTTTTAAAAGTTTAATTGATGATGAGTTTTGTACCAATAGTAAGAACGGCTCACCCAATTGTGACAAACTATAAGAGAGGTATAAGGAGGATTGACATTAAATTGTCAAACCGAAAGAAACGGGTTTTTAATTGGCTTTTATAAATGACCTTAGTTTCTCTGCTCCTTTGTGCATCAAATTGGAGCTACCAAATACAGCTATTTTTTATGTACAAAATCATCTTAACGGTGAATTAACTTTCATTCCATGCGCCACTTTGTGGTAATTATCCGAAACACTAAGTATTGCGACTTATGCAAAAGTACGATATAATGGATGATAATTAAAGGTAAATTCTTTGATTGGTGAACCCAATACCTCAATCAAAACTTTGATAATTTAATCTTATTGAATTGGTTGATAAAAAGTTTTTTTAATTAAAACCTATGTTATGAAATTGTATGCATGCTTCTTCATACATATTTTGATATGCACATCAAAACTAGTACCCTTAAAATTAAGTTAATGTCATCTAATTAAAAGAACGCTTGAAGTTGTGGTTTACGTCATGTGAGAGCTTGGACTAGATTGCAATGGAAATGTAAATTTCATACTTTCATTACTAGCAGATCAACTGATGTAATGGAACTATGTTAATTTACCGTTTTTTAAATTAGACGACTTAATTGAGTTGTAAGTAAGAGTTTGGACTCAAGGCATAAGATGGGAATAAAACATGCTTACATTGCAATATTGTTTGGCAATGTAAATTCCATAAAGATCTAGGAATTGGAAATTGTTTGCCAATTATTGTTCGACAGATTACCTTATTTTATACTTTCATTACTAGCAGATCAACTGATGTAATGGAACTATGTTAATTTAGATCCTGGCTTTAAGAAAATTCTATGGTTTATATGAATATTAACCAATAGGTATTTAATTTTCTTAAAGACTGTATTATCAAAAATACTAAAATTGAATTTTGTAAATTCTTTTAAATGTATTAATGCAACATTAAACCGTAAACGTGGGATATTCTTTTATTTGTAAATTGATCTACACCCGTAGGGGTTTTTTGCTATAGTCAACTTTACTAAAAGAATAAACCTAGTCTCCTTTCTATGAGAGAAGCGTGAGACTTAATCCTATTCTTTTTCATGAACGAGAAAGGTATGATAGGAAAATTAGAATTGTCTAAATTCTAAGAAATAACTCATAGCGAACTTTAATAGTTAAGAAAAATGCACATTTTCTGAGTTATTAAATTGTAAACTAGACTAATTATCGCGAATTGGTAAATAGCAAACTAGCATTATTTATCTAGTTATTTTGTTATCACCATTTAAAGGTGCTACATACCATTGTGGGGATGGTAGACCTATTAAGAAAGAAATTGCACGGCCAATTTTTCAAGTTAATTGCATTGATGGATAGTCCTATCATTTACAAAGTATAATACATTCTTTTAGTACCTAACTAATTGTTACATATGGGTTTTCTCAAAGATGTAGGAAAGTAAATAGCACACTATTTTCTTTCACTGGTTAATGAAACACTTATGATGTTGTCAAATCAAGTGGGAGCATTGTGTTCTTATTACTGAATAAGGAATTATTGTAATGATCTCTAATTCAGTGAGAGCTACAAGTTTTGTTATCTTGGTAGTAATCTACATTATCTTTTGAATGTCTCAAGATAAATACTTTCCAAATATAGACACTAATATTTTCAAGGATAGTCATGTGCATTTCCTTGTTATTTAAGTAGCTCTATATCTACTAGTTATGCTAATATCAATGACACAATCATATTGTTCACATTAACAAACGCGTGTCGTGTTGTTTATCTGGTACATGATGTTGTTCCATGCACAAGTGGGAGAAATCTTTATTGTGTGCAAGGTACAACACATAGGAATATGATTTAAAGGATTCTCTTGAGTGCAAAGTAAGAGACTAACATTCTAATATGACTTATACACATCTAATTCAAGAAACACTTGATGTTGCAATTTAGCTTAAGTGTGACCTTGACTAGATTACAACAACAAGGTTAATTTACATGATTACGTGAGACCGTACATGGATAATTTGCAGTTTCTAAATTAGATACCGCTTAGAACAAGTGTCAATATGATAATATGACTATTTCAAACTAGATATTTATGTATTATTGAAATGACATAAATAAATGAAGTAATCTAATACTACTTCAATTTGAATATTTATGTAATTTTGGAATGACATAAAATAAGTGAAGTAATAAATTAACTTGAAATTACTATTGAAACCAATAGATGGTGTTCATAATTACTTTAGTTAAACATGTTTATGTTTCATTGTAAAGATATAAACATGAAGTCTTTTAATTGTTACAAGACTTATAATAAAGTAATACGTTAACTTGTTATGTTTTTTTAATTAAGACATATACAAGAAGTCATTGAGTTGATCAATGATTTATAACGTATAGTGGGATTATAACAGTTTATGTCTTCTTGTTGAGACATGGACATGAAGTGACTTGGTCAAAAAGTACTTATGTTATATAGCATGCAATTGGCTTGAAAATTCTATTATACCATTAAGTTGACTTAGTTGGTGAATAGATAAGCCAAACGAAATATATTTATCTTACATATTGTAAGATTGTCTTACAATATTAATTCTAATGAAATACCAGATTATGGTATGTTCAGTTAGGAAAATCAAACTCTTGTTGTAGTGTTTGATTCAAGACAACTATATCTTCTTTTCTTCCAAAAGTTATCAAGGTTAGAAAATTGAGTATGGATTGAAATACTAAATCAGACTCCTAGAAGATTAATAAGACACCATTGTATTATGAAATGTGATGAATCACATTAAGTCTTAAAATGAAGTTCTGAATTTGTTAAACTACTTATGAGTAGGTTATTAACAAACTAAATGTCAGGAACTGTCAATATGTATTTGTAATGTCCCAAAAAGAGAACATTGTATTGTTGCTTTATTTGCTAAGTATTTATAGATAGTCTATAAATTACAAAAAACAAGTGGGAGTTTTTATCTTGAAAAGATAAAATTACAAGATACATAATATTCTAAAACACACTAGTGAAAATCATGATGAGGCTAACACATGTAAATGATAGACCTCAAGATGATGGAATTCTCATTCATAGATCCGCAAGGATATCTCAGATATTTGATTAATATGATGAGGATTATATTATGATGCATTACCAAATATTGAATTGGGTAAATTACTCATACTATGAATGTTAAAGATGTTGTCCATAAAGATAATCAATTTTTGGAAAATTGGTTTATCTTAATTCTTAATAGTTAGACTAGAGAATGAAGATGAGTTTCTTCAAAGATAAGGTAACCCTAGTGGTTTAAATCTTTGTGTTGAAATCATATGGACAATATTGTACACATATTTTAATGCATGTCGTATGACAAGATTATTAATTATACTTAAGCAATTAATTATGATTGAATATTCTTTTCTAAGCACATTAAATATACAAAGATGGTAATTGTCATACTTATTTTCATGAATATGAAATTTGACAATGGATTATAAAACTCTTTCTTGTATAATTACTTAAGCGAGGACGGTAAGTAATTAAGAGTTTTATGAATTCATATAATCTTTGAAAGTATACAAAAATGCAAGAATTCAAGTATGGATAAATGCATGCATCTAGGAGATGAGTCTTATGTTTAAATATTAAATCCAAGTTTTGATTTATAATTTAAAATAAGATAACTCCTAAGTATTCCTGAAAGCTAGTGGGAGTATTATGTTTATTTTCTTGAATCATATATGTTGTATAACATATAGGAAGTAACATTCCATATAAGTTAAATGTTAAGACTTAATTTGGAATGAAACTTCATATAAAAGATTTAGGAAAAAAAACATATAACCTTGGAATATATGTTTATTGTTATAAACATGTGCGATAAATAAATCTAATAGAACATGATATGTCATTTAGAAAATCTAAATGGATACGAATCTTTTGAAAAGATAGAATATGAACAAAATCTAAGTATGACTCGAATATTTTTTTCATGAACATCATGTTACATAGACGAATTGTTATAAGATGTTATGACAATGTTGATATCTAATTAAAAAGTTATTAGATAACTAGTGTAATGAATATTCTAATGGAATATGTTTGGATATAGAATTACATCCTCTGCCTGGAACAGCTTTCAGATCCTATAGATGAACAATTTGTCAATTGTTGTGAAAATTGTCATAGCCAACAAATTTGAAAGTTTGGAAGGCATCAAACATTACACAGTAGATATTAAAGTTTTCGGAATTTTAAAGAGCATATTGTTGTTTGCATACAATGATGCTAATGAAATTGAGATGACACTCAATACTAGTCATGGTAGGATTTCATCGTTGTTAATGGCCATGTGAACTAGTTATGCTTAACTAAGAGCATAGTTGCATTATACATTAAAGAATAAGAATACTTTAAACTTTAAAAATGTTTGAAAGTTTAATTATCATAAATTGGTTGTTGAGGATGTCACACACTTTATGAAGTATTATGTGGCAATATCAAATTATTTAAATGCACACATACAAGAACTTCACCAGTTGAAATTCTTGAAATAAATATTCTCAAAATTCTGATAGATCAAAGTTGGTTGATTTATGTCTTGTCAACAAGTATGATTGTCATAGCTTGAGACATAATTCATCAACTAGAATTTTCATGCATTGATCTATTTAGTATTTGGATAAATGATGTTAAGCATTTATTATTTGTAATGAATTTAAGTACTTGGTACGTTTATTTTCATTAATAATAAATTGTGTCCTATATTTGCATGTTTAATCCGTGAATAATTTAGTTATTCTAAATCGTCCGTTGTCAATTAATGATATGGGAATATCATTAAATTAAGACATATGTGAGTTTTGGTATAATATAATTGAAAGTATATTGATGCGTTGACATACAAATTCACATGATATTCAATGAATTGAATATAGGACTTATCTCAAACTACATGATGTTACTTTATGGATATTGTTATTAAGTAAATCATGAATAGTTATCCTCAGACTTGAGATACCAGATAACTGTTATGAATGTAGTGCATTCTGTGGAACAATTTAACGCTACACGTAACTGGTAGTCATAAGGATTGTTTTCAGAATTGTTACAAAATTCATGGGTTATGCTTGTAGTCAAGATAGAATTTATTCCTTCAAACTTATTTTGAAGTTTAATACTACTGGGCCCCTTGTAGGGTTGACAAGATGTTTGCATGGCCATGCCCAAGATCTCCCTTGAAATGTTCAAAAGATTTGGTAATCTTGTTCAATCACAAACAACGAGAAACAGAATTGTTGAATAAAGAATGGCTTAAATCCATATCTTTATTTAACATGGTATTAGTGACAAAAGGATAATAATAATTATGAATATCATTAAAAGGATTTTCAGGAGACCTTACTCGAGTTGTACTAGAGGCATCAAAGTATTGATAGACGCTAACCGATGCGATCACACTATTAAAATATGTCCAAGTGGGAGCTGTTAGTTTTGTGGACATAATTTAGTAGTTGTGTGTTAGGATCGAACTCGAGATCACGGGATTGCACACTTTACGTATGAAGAGTAAATGAATAATAATTATTTATAAAAAGTTATAATTAATTATTATATACACAAAACACATAACGACCGTTAGTATTTAATGGATAATGACTAACGACCGTTAACTAAATAAAAGGAAAGAATTATAGAGTGATAATTGGAAAGTTGGAAAGGTTTCGGATCCTTCTTTTTGGTCCATAACCGATCGGTGGGATTGGGGATAACCCAATCCTTCACAAACTTAGACTTCAAGTTATCTCACCTATATATACAAGGCCTAGGTTCATTCTTTTGGATCTTTTGTACACATAGTAATACCTAAACCTTGTTTTCTTTTCCTTGGTGTTTGGCCGATCGACTACAATCCCTCCAAGGGATCGATTGGTTGTTTTTATAAAACAAATTGTTTGGTTTTCATTTTGTGTTCTAAATTACTAGCATAAAGCTTACTTAGTATTAGTACGTGTGTATAAGAACGTGATTCAATCACACTATTGATTGAATCTTGGATTGAAAAAAAAAAAGGTAAGGGGTAATTCCAATAATCCACATAAACCCTAATTAGGGTTCATAAGGTTGATTGCTTGGAATTGATTATTGTTTGGTTAGAATCATAAGGTACGCATACTATTTATGTTTGGTTAATTAGTTTACATATTATATGATCCTATACGCTTCCGCATGTATACTTTATGTTTATGTTTATTTAATTATGATTGTCATGTATTAAAATTCCAACATTTATATGCAAAATCATCAACATGCAACTTTTTATTTCTTAAACCTATCATCTGTATACGCAAACTTCTAAAACTTTATAATCATAAACGTAAACTAAATTCATTTACTTATGAATAAGTTCAATATCTTGAACATATTCATGACACATAAACACGAAACAAATTTTCTCTATAGATGAAATAGAAGATAAAGCTTTTCATAAGTTTTCAAAACCTATCCTTAAGCTTCTCATTGTGGATGCGCTTTATGCATCTTATAACATCAACAATTATGGAGCTTTTGATTAGTTTATGAACTTGACATATCATGTTAAATCATTAATTTCATAAAATTTTTGGTGTTATAAGTTTATATTTCTATTACGTGTAAACTTGTTGCAACTGTATAAATTGTTGTACTATAACATATGCATTAAATCTTGAACAACTATTGGAACTATTCATGACACATAGACGTGAACTAGAAAATGCTTATGATTGAAACAAAACGAGGTTTTAAACCCGCGCTTCGCGGCTGGTCGTTTGGATACAGAAGACTTTTAGGCATTGTTTTGTTTAATTTTGATTAATGAAAGTTTGTTTCTTGTTTTTTTGTTTATAATGGTTGTAGTTAGAGTAGTGTGAAAGGTGTGGTAATATGAAAGTGAGTATTATCTTAAGGATTAAAGGTGGTAGCTGACTGAAGCATAGAAATATATTCGTGTTCAATATCAAACATTGGGATATTATTGTAGAAAATAAACATTAGATAGTTGGTTTTTTTAATTCAAAAGTATTGTTGAAGTCGATTATCCATATTATAGTCAGGCCCGGCCCAAAGGGAACAAATCATAGGGCCTCCAATTTATGTTTACAGTCATATATATCTTTAGTTTAACTCAATAAAAAGGCCCGTTAGTGAACAATATTCTTTCTTTGACAACAAAACAAGGCACAAATGAGGTTTTTAGGTAAAAACACTATGCATATTTGAGATTTTCATAATATCTGCAAAGATCTGATAAACAAACTGTTAAAGAAAGAACATTAGGTTTGTTTAATAAAAGCATTTTATTCATGTTTCTTTCAATGTGTTTGAATAACAAGATCTGTTTTATCCCAGACCCAAACCAAGCAGCAGTATTTTTTTTGTTTTTTGGTGCAGTGAGTTTGTGTGGTCATCGCCCATTTTGATGATACCTATAGAATTTTCTTTTCTTTTCTGGGGTCTAGAGAGAGGGGCATAGGGTCTAGAGAAGTGTCCAACCCTAAAATACTTATCTACTCGTACTTTTTATTTAAATATATAGAATGAATGTATTATTATTATTTGTATAGTTGTGACCATTTAATTTAATATACACCATCGGTTTCATAAATCATATTTCATACAACAAGTGGGGGAACCCGCGCGTTGCTGCGGGAATGCCGTGTAAAATACACTTGTACAAAAGGAGACCAAATCCCGTGCAAAACATAAAACACACAAATAGATTTGACATATTTTCATCTCTACTTATTGGCCTTTACTCTGGTCTTTCTAATTGTGAATAGAAAATTTGAAATCTTAAAAACATAACAAAATCATTTAACAAATGAGTTGGTGAGTGTCATTTAAAGGTGTAAAACATGGAACGTACACCAATATTTTTTTGGTAATTCTTAGAACTAAAAAACTATCAATAAGTATCACTGGCAAACAAATTGACAGTGAGCCATCCTTTGTATCTCCTCCCTTCTATCCATTCGTGGAAGAACCTGACCATCATCCAGTACGATTGTAAACTTCACATTAGCTCGTTCCATCCTTTCTGCCACAACAATTTTTTGAATGTTAATATCAACTGTATCATCATATTTTGTTGTTTAATGTAAGCTATAAGCACAAAAATAGGCTAAAATTCAGCAACTATTATCAACATATAGTAGTGCCTGGTGGGGTTAAATATGTGGGCATAGGGTACATATCAACCATAAATCAAGGTATATAAGCAATAACATGGTGCAATGAGGATATAAAGCAATAACACATACTCCATGATCACTTGTTATCACCCCTATCAGTATATATAATATAAAAGGGCCGACTTATATTAAGTAATATATGAATTGTACTGGAATGAGAGATGTAGCTTGGAGAAATTCTAATACGATACTCAGTGGAAAAAGATGCTCATCAAATTGAACAAATGAGGATATAAAAGAAACAACACATTCTCTATGATGACTTATTATCACCTCTACCAGTCTATACAATATAAAATTACTGCATAATACTCTCTAAAACTACTGCATAATGACAATAATCTTTAAGGAAAAAAATGGTGATTAATATAATGATTAACTTAAAAACAACAATGACAAACCATCACATAATTAAGTGAATATGAAAATCATACCTTTAATAAAAATGTTAATCAAAAAAGACAATTATGTATTCACCATTTATACCTTGCAAATGTGAGAAGTCAAAGTTGATCTGCAATAAACATTTTATGAAGACACCATTTTAGATTTACAGAAAATTCACACCTCAACAAAATAAAAAGTTTATACTCAAAACTGAAAATACATAATGTTACTTAACCAACCCCCCTAGAAACAAATAATAATATCTAATTTGAAAAGCTATATAAATGTAACAAAGTCATGACAGTAGGAAACACTCTTGAATAATGTTGCGAAAATGCATTTTTCACTCCTAGTAGCCTGTTTAGCTAAATTTCTTTTAGTTTTTTCTTTATTCTACACATTCGTCATGAAACTTTCAAAGTATCATCAAAAATTTCAAATACTCACCTCCTCCTTGTTATCAATGTCCGCAATCCGCTTGAAGCTGCGATACGTCACAACGTATTCAATGGTAGAAAATTTTTAACGAAACACCGTTAAACTGATTAGAAACTATTACAATGGTAGAAAATTTGTTATAAATGGTTTTATGAAACAATCTCATAATGATGGTTTTTCCATTATCATTTCAAAGGCACATCAACCCAATGTTTTAGTTGGCTAAGATTCTGAACACTTGCAAATTTCAACTAACCCAAAGACATTTTAAACCAACCCTCAAACAGTCATAGCTACTACCAAATATCAATAGTCCGAATTACAACAACCGTTGATGCTAATTTTTGAACCACATTGCAGTACAGTTTAAGGTAAAACTAAGCTACATCTTTTTAATATAAGTCTAATAGTTTACCTATTTTGTAGCACAAACTTGTGTTACCCGCCCATTTTGATATGCACCCCACTTTATACATATAATTTAATTATAGGATTAGAATTGCATCTATTTCAATAAAAGCATAAGAAATCTAAATAAAATTCTTGATTAACGTACAACAGCTGAGAAACATAATAGACATATTCCTGCATACCGTAGTACCTGATGCTCCTCCCCCAGTTACACCTGGTTCACCACCACCTATGGATATTAGTCCTCCGCATTTGCCACCTGTCATTGCCCCTCCTCCAGGTGTAAAGTCCCCGCCTCCTCCGGTTTTATCCCCACCTCCGCTGGAAAATGTTTCTCCTCCTCCACCAGACCAAAACGCTTCTCCTTCGGCTCCAACCCAACCCGACCCCTGTCTACCACCTCCCACACCAGTTGCACCTTCCTCACCTCCTCCTGAAAACGTCCCATCTCCGCCAGCTTCCAACTATCCACCTCCACCACTTGCAACTCTACCCAAAAAATCCCCACCAAGTCAGCAACAAACACCCCCTCCCACGTTAAGCACCTCCATCTCCCTTCCTTCAACATCAACGCCTCCTCCTTTATCAACTCCAACCAATTTATCCACTCCTGAAACCCCGTCACAGTTGCCACCTGGACCTGTGACTAATCATAATATTGAAACAAAAAATAAATAACTTGTCATAAACCAAATCTGTGAAAACGTAGAGGGGGGTGAATACGTTACCGTTATAATTTCTTAAAACTTGTTTTATCAAATATGCGATTAAGCTTGTTATAATATCAAAGATTTCAATTATAGTTTATGAATAACATATACTAAAACAAGTTGTCACACAAGTATAACCATCAAGACACAACACAAGCAATCATATAATACAAACATAAAAGTAAAGCAGTAAGTAAAAGAAAGCGCAAACCGAACACGATGATTTATAGTGGTTCGGTCACGAAACTCCTCTCCGCCCTAATCCACTCCCCGAGTACCCAACTCGAGAGTTACTTCACTAGATCAACAAGCACCCTTCTCGGCGAAGAAAACCTGAAAACCTTACAAACGTCGCTTACACTTTTTCCGATACAAAGCTAAATACCGGGTTCTAGTTCGAGGTAGAACCAACCTAACGTTGCTTATACAATATTTCCGACACTAAGCTAGATGTCGAGTTCTTTTATAAGGGTACAACCACTCCCGCTATGTTTTATGGCCCAACATAAAAACCTTGTGTTTTATGGCATAAACACATAAACCATCTAATCTAGTTTGGTGAATAGATTGTGATGATGCAATGATGTTTACAATGATGATCCATGACAGAAATGTCTAATGGATATGAATAACTAATCTAAATGAACTTCCATTGATAGAAAGCCTTCAATGGATGAAGATCACAAGTTTCCTAAGCTTGTTGTGATAGATCTTCATATATGTATGCTTGTGATGGATGATGACTCACGATCTCTGAGCTTGCTTCACAGGATCATTTCGAGAGTATGCTTACAACATAATGAAAGTTAGTAACATTATGATCATGATGATTAGGGTGATTAATGTATGTTACTACATGGTTATCTACTGATCTAAATGTATGCAAAAGGGTAGAGAGAATGTATGTTCAAGTTATGCACCAATGGGTAAACAATTGGCTGCTATTTATAGCCAACTGAAATTTTCACCCACGAATGGGACGGATCCAAAAGTAGGGATCCGTCCGTGTATGGTTTTGGTTCTGTGGGAACCTGACAAACAATCTTCCTAAATCTTCTCCAAATCTAACCAAGATATTTCCATATCTTTTCATTGTGTAAAGATCTAAGTAAGATATTCCTATGATCTTTAAAATCTTCCTAAAGATTTCAAAGTGATGCATGCCATGATGTCATTGTACAATTTCCATATTTAGAATTAAATTGTAAATGAATGTAACATGTATATGAATAAGTAACTTGTATATACTAGCTAACTAATATATGTTCACCAAGTTGTATCATGTTAGTTTATGTGTTACTAAAGATGTTAAACTACTTATGCTATTATGTCATTAACATCATTTTCATAAGTAACCACATTTGTCTTAGTTTGACACCTAAAGTGTACTTATCCTATTTTGACATGAACACAACTTAGGAAACATGATGTACAAGTAAATGTACTTGTATATGCAAAATGTAAAATGAGGTTCTAAGTAGAATGGTTAATTTTTTAAAATACTTAATGACTCTAAATGTATTTTAAACATTCTAAATGGTTTGTTAAAGGGTTTGATCATAATGCCACATAACAAACATGTACGAACCTGTGTTGTACCATACGAGGACTTGAGAAGTCGAGAGATGTTGAATGTATGTTGAGACAAAATATGATTACAAGTAACTTGTACATTTTATGTTATGTATCAAGTTACATGTTTGTCATCACTCAAAACAAGCGAGACTGTTTAGATTAAATATCGTAATATTTGCACTAACAATCTCCCCCTTTTTTATGATGACAAAATATGTAAACGTGATAGAAAGTAAAATGTAAAAAGTTACTTGTGTCCGTACTACCTTTTACATTACCTTCTCCGTTTACACTCTTCTCCCTCATTACTTTCTCCGTTTACACCCTTCTCCCCCTTTTGTCGAAACAAAAAGGGTGTGTCCTTGGAGTTAACTTCATTTCTCCCCGAAATGGCGAGCTTGCATCATCCCTAGTGAAGTTAAATTGACTACTCCAATCCCCTATGGTTGTTACGTCCCCTAGGTTGTTAGCTGATCCATGGATCAAATTAAGACTCTTAACCTACATCAAGGTTAGTGTTGTGCAACAAAACAAAAATATATGAGAAATGCACGATGAATAAAATGCACATACCAAATGATACACGTGGATAAGTTATGTTGGACTATCTTCTTCTTTTTGTCGAAACACAAAGGTGTGTCGAAGAATGAGAATTAATATGAATGTGTGCATGCTCCCCCTTGACTGTTGCTCTTCCTTGGTCAATACTCCCCCTTGTTAGGGTGCCAAAGTATATAATGCAAGGATTTTGAGTGATTGAATAACTCCCCCTTGGACAATACTTCCCCTAGTTGGAGTGCCAAGTATATGATGCATGAAATAAGAAAGCTACAAAAAACAAAGGTTAGTGCATGATTAGCTCCCCCTTGATCAATACTCCCTGTTGCTAGGGTGCCAACGTATATGATGCGAGGATGAAGAATGCTACAAAATAAAGGTTAGTGTAAAATAATATTTGTCCTTGGACGAGTATGTGATATACAACAATGCGTGTATATGATGCATTCTATAAATGCTTGACGGAAGCTCCCCCTTGCTCTAGGGCGTCAAGATGAACCTACAAATCAAAATATTAGTACAATAGAAGCTATGTCTTAAGACAGATATGTCATATACGACCAATGTGTATAGACAATGCAATATGAGTGCTTGATAGATATTCCTCCTGATTCGAAGACGTTAAGAAGCACCTACAATAAAATAAGGAAAATATTCGATGCAAACTTCATCCTTAGATGAGTATGATATATACGATAAAACGTATATGATGATGAACCTACAATGAAAGGATTAGTGCAATATATTTCATCCTTTTGACAAAGAGAAATAAGATGTATATATGTGATGCAATATATCAATGATATAATCATAAGCAACTCAAGACAGAGAACTATGATTATTTAGTAAACCATGTTATAATGTGTAATCTTCTAATAAGAATTACAATCTCAAGAATATAATATGATAAAATCCTACAAAATAATGCCTAGAAGAATGATATGAAATGAAGTTAAAGTGAGTGGTGCTAGTGTTTGTGTTGGTTTACTAGTAGGTTTTTCGCTAATCCATGGGGTTGATGATTAGTGAAAGAGGTGATGAAAGGTGGTGGTTATAATGAATGCAATGAATTTAGAAACTCGTATGTATAGCAAATGCTATAAGAGTATTGAAGATGGTTAAGGTTATGACATTATCATCTACCAAAGATAATGTATCATGCCATAATGTATGCTCGAATGGAATTAATAGGAAGTGAAGACAATGATCACTTAGGAATAGAGATTCCATATGCAACAATTAGAAATACTAGATAATTATATGAGGATGAAAATGACAGCATATGATGGGAGAGTGTTGGTTGGACCAACGTGTTGAGAATGATGGTTTTGATATATCGTTTGCACTGACAATGACGTGCTTGATATGTATCAAGAAGGAAAAGGATGAGATCCTATAATGGTGTTCTAGACAATGAGGTTGTTAAGATTAAAAACAAAATACTAGACTTGTTGGTTTTGAGAGGATTGTTTGGTTTAAATGGTTAAAAAACTAAACCAGGTACCCACGGATTAGGCAGAACCAAATTTTTGGTTACGTCCTTCTTATCAAAGGGTACCTTGGGACCAGAATTTGACTTGGTCACCTTTTGTCGTTTTTGATTAAATGAAGGTTCGAGATAAGGTCTATTTAATTATAACTATGGATTTGGTTCCATGAATCCTATTCAAAGTCTAAGGAGACTCAATGGTTCTTGCTTAAGAGGTTTGTCAAACACATAATGTGTTTTTCACTTGATGAGATATTGGTGTAACGTGTGATGTTGGTTTAAGAAGGTTTGAAACACTTGTGATTTTGTGAACATATGTGTTTGTATTTGAGGGTATAAGGGACATGAGTATGTGTTCTTTAATACAAAAATACAATTATGTGAATGAATTTCTCTCCCCTTGATCGGTGGACATCCAACATTATGTGTAATGTATCAAATGAAGAATGACGATGCATGTTGATGAGCTTAGTAATGTTTTTGCGGATGTTGGTTAGCATACAAAGAACTTCATCCTTGAAGTCATGTAGCTCTTCTCTATCAATGTGAGATAATCGCATGACGAGGCATGTGGTTTCCTTATGAGAGGTGTATTGTTATAACTAAAAGGTGATGGAGATGTTTTTGGGAAAGCGGAAGCAATAATGAGATTTGGAAAGAGGTCGATTGAAAGATATGCAAACACAAATTTCAAGCCTCTAAAACTTAATCCTATTAGCTTTAAAAAACTATATGCAAGTGAAAGGGTCCCATAAACATATTACTAATCTACGTAGCAATAAAGGGATTACAATTATGCAAAATAGGCATAATGAAGTGAGATAACAAATAATTTATTATCAAACTATAAGACAAAAGTTTTAATGACAAAAGATGTGATTATGATAGAAATCATAAGATAACAAAAACAAATATTCGACTACTAGAGAGCATGACATTGTTTGAGATACTACATTGTGAAATTGTTTTGATGTTAAGCTTAGTCACTTAAGCATATTTACCCATTAATTAACACAATGATCTATGTGATTAATTTGTAGAATAAAACGACTTTTAAATGTTTATCATATCAAAAGCACTTTGACAAATTATAGGTGCACACATGGTAAACAAATGGTGTGACAATGTCGCAAAAGAAGTGAGAGGACATATTCATGCAAACCATTATAACATTTTGGAGCATGTATCATTTAGACTATCATACGAAAAGGCTCAATGAATGTCAACAAAAGATAAGAGCTATCAAATATAAAAACATCATATAAAAACATGATGACATATCATGAGTTAACAAGAAACATGTTAATCTTGCGAAATAAGAGACAATGAAAATATCATACAAATCATGTTAACATATAGTAGCATGAAACATATATAAGCATGCAAACAAAACCTTTCCAAGGTTTACACATATGACTATCAATCAAATAGTTATCATGATAATGTCAAGATACTTAATCATATCAAACAAATAACATGTAATCAACACATGTATGTGTAATGCAAGTGATTCTTAATAAATTAAAGAAGAGTCACATCTACTACTTGTTTGATTAATATTCCTAAGACAAGATGAAATATCTTATTTTAATACTTACTTTAGGCAAGTATAGGAATACAAAATTTTCAAGTTGAAGAATGAATATGAGACTATTACTAGCGATGCTCAATTCAGGCTAAACACGACCATTTTTACGGGTGATTCCACATACCCAACTTCTCTCCTGGAAGCAATTTAACCGTTAGGTTAAATTGAGTTTCTAGTGCAATAGGTTCTCCAGTAGTCATTCTCATGTTAGAAAGATAGGAATTCCTATTTTTACCTATTGAAGTATATAAAAGATGATAATTCACCAATACTTGACTTAATGAGACTCAACCATATCTATTAAAACTAAGGTGATGAAGATGTCATGTTTTACACGAGAATTTGACAAATATGTGTCAACATATTTTAAGCTAGTGTTTGGAATCTAAGGTTATTGCATGATCTAATGGATGACATCATTTATGTTGAGTTTAAGTATGTGTTATAAAAGTGAGTTGATCATCTAAGACCAAGAAATGTGTTTGTGTGTGATAATGGACTATGTTAAATTAAGAACGTTCTCAAGAAAGCTCTTTGGAACAAGAATCTATGTAAAGTTACCAACTTTAATAGATCTTGTGTATGCTCTAGAGATGTGTAGTTTTAACATTGGATATGCACAAGGTTTGAACTAGATTATGAGCAAGGTTTGGTTATGATGTATGCTTGAAAGGAAATAGATACATATAGTATCTTTCAACAAGTAAGATTATCATGCTTATGAAAACAAGTATGACAAGATGAGGGAGACAGTTCATAAAACTTGTAGGTGTAATGAAATCTCTTGTAACACAACCATTCATGTTGCAAGGAGAGAATGATGCATAGGATATACATTATCCATTTAACAAGATGAAAACTTAAACGCATGATTTCTTAGGCATAATGTTTTCTGAAACATCATGTTATCCTAAATGAAGATATGAAGCCAAAGTGTTTGAATTTGATAGTCCTATCCTAAATAAACTTGGTCTCAAGATTATATTTACTAGATGATGACAAGAGAAATTCGCTTGAGTTTCTTATGTATACTCCTCAAGAGTTATTGTCACTTAGGGTGCATGAGATTGGCTTTGAGATTGTATTTTAACATATGTTGTTAAAATGTTGATTAAGGTTTAATGAGACACATGCAGAAACTTGGCGACAAAGTATTACTTAAACAATGAATGCGAGCATCATGTTCATTTGATGGTGGAAGTTTTAATCCTATAGGTGGCAAGGTATGGTTGAGTTTTTTCAATGCATTTGATTTGGTACGAGTGTTTGGACAAAGGGCTTTTTGAGCAATGTACTCAATGGATTCAAATGATGGTAAGGATTGTGGTGTTGTTGTACTATGGGAGTACTTAGGTTTCATGGATGTTGAAGACAACAAGGATGGAGACTAATTCTTGTGGTCCATTGGTTGGTACAACTAGTGGGTGATGCGATCCGAAGCTTAGGGCTTGAGATATATCACATAGGTGAATGTGATGGGATAATGGTGAAAGAACAAGTGTACTTGGGTGATAAGTGTTTTAACATAAGTTGTTAAAATACTCGGGTGTTGATTCTTTCGGATATGACTTTTAATGACTACAATCGTAAGTCAAATTTACTTGAATATTTTGGACGAAATACTTAAGTTGTCAAATTACAAATCAAGCTAATGGATGAGTAAAGGACAGGAGGACGCAGTGAATGTTTGTAATGATCACAAATACTCAGTGGTCTACGGATTGCAAGGAACCAATTTCAGGGTTCCTTCCTTTTTTTGGAGAAAGGTAACTTGAGTGAAATTTTGAATTTTCAAGTTTTTGTGTGAAATTGTGTTCCTATTTGTCTAAGGTTGCTAAGATAATCCTAATGTGATGGAGTATCAGTAAAGGTATCCTAATAACAAGAATCAATGATCTAAAGTGCGGGATTAAACGAAGAATTTAAAAATGTAGCTGTTGATCTGCGGAACCAAACGATTACACAGGCGGATCCCTATTTTTGGTTTCGCCTGATCCGTTGGGTGAATTTTGGCGGCACCAAAACTTTGGACAGATAGATCCCTATATTTGGTTCCGTCTGATCCGCCAAGAAAAATTTCTTAACAGAAGGCATTTTTCAATCCCCGAAACCTGTTCAAATCCTGTAGTTTCTCCTAAAACAAGTGTAATTAATTAGTTGTGATGGGAAAACAATAATAAAATAGGTATAAACACATGTATGCATATAGATCAATCCGAGGATAATGAACATACTAATAATAGAAGTTATGCAAAACAGTGGCTTAAGATTAGAAAATTGATAACATCAAAATGTTATCGTCCTACATGACACGATTAGTTCACATGATCATTTGAAGGTAAGTTATTATCCTATGAAAAGACAAATACATTAAACATCATTGTTAGAATCAAATATACCAAAAACCTTTTTCAAAGATACTACATGTTTAGATAATCATTGAAGGTAATGACACATTTTATTTTAACATTTGAACTATTAGGTGAGAGTTTGTGCAAGACAACACTTTTTAAGATACTTAACTAGTTTTACCTAGTTCTCATTCCTAAGTAACTTATGCAATATTTTCACACAACATATGCAAAGAAAAATATCAAAGTTTATAAGTAATACAAAAAAAATTTACCAACTTAGTGCACAAGATCTAGCAAATGTCCTATCGTGCATAAACAAAAAATTGATAAACAAACAAATGAATATCATGGCAAGACACTTATGTATCACAAATAAACAAGTGCAATCACAACTATTAATAAGCAAACAACATGTATGCAAACAATTAGAACAAATAGTCATATAGCATAAAAAGATACTTTTCATCACTTTGCGTTTAAATATGACGATGTATGCCAAACTTGATTTGTTTCTTTTACATATATAAATATCTCCTATTTTAGCATCATTTCTATTTATGTGACTTATTAAATCATTTACGATAGGATTTTTCAACTAAATTAATAGTTATCCCAAACACTCCTTTACAAAATGGTGTTTTTCGTAAATTAGTTTTAAACACACAATTTGACACTCAATTCTTTTAAAAAAATCCTTTCTTTTGTTTTTCAAGAACATCTTCAAGCTTGTATACAAAGTAACATTTAACAACAAAATTTCTAAGTATAATTATCGAAACATTTTTCATATTATATTCCGCTTCAATGGTAATTTGATACATGGATCGTACTCTATTTTAAAAATCATTTGTTATGAAAATAAGAGCCACGAGGCTCTGATACCAATTGTGAAAACGTAGAGGGGGTGGGGTGAATACGTTACCGTTATAATTTCTTAAAACTTGTTGTATCAAATATCTAATTAAGCTTGTTATAATATGAAATATGTCAATTATAGTTTATGACTAGCATATACTAAAACAAGTTGTCACACACGTATAACCATCAAGACACAACACAAGCAATCATATAATACAAACATAAAAGTAAAGCAGTAAGTAAAAGAAAGCGCAAACCGAACACGGTGATTTATAGTGGTTCGGTCACGGAGCTCCTCTCCGCCCTACTCCACTCCCCGAGTACCCAACTCGAGAGTTACTTCACTAGATCAACAAGCTCCCTTCTCGGCGGAGAAAACCTTACAAACGTCGCTTACACTTTTTCCGGTACAAAGCTAAATATCGGGTTCTAGTTCGAGGTAGAACCAACCTAACGTTGCTTATACAATATTTCCGACACTAAGCTAGATGTCGAGTTCTTTTACAAGGGTACAACCACTCCCGCTATATTTTATGGCCCAACATAAAAATCTTGTGTTTTATGGCATAAACACATAAACCATCTAATCTAGTTTGGTGAATAGATTGTGATGATGCAATGATGTTTACAATGATGATCCATGACAGAAATGTCTAATGGATATGAATAACTAATCTAAATGAACTTCCATTGATAGAAATCCTTCAATGGATGAAGATCACAAGTTTCCTAAGCTTGTTGTGATAGATCTTCATATACGTATGCTTGTGATGGATGATGACTCACGATCTCTGAGCTTGCTTCACAGGATCATTTTGAGAGTATGCTTACAACATAATGAAAGTTAGTAACATTATGATCATGATGATTAGGGTGATTAATGTATGTTACTACATGGTTATCTACTGATCTAAATGTATGCAAAAGGGTAGAGAGAATGTATGTTTAAGTTATGCACCAATGGGTAAACAATTGGCTGCTATTTATAGCCAACTGGAATTTTCACCCACGGATGGGACGGATCCAAAAGTAGGGATCCGTCCGTGTATGGTTTTGGTTCCGTGGGAACCTGACAAACAATCTTCCTAAATCTTCACCAAATCTAACCAAGATATTTCCATATCTTTTCATTGTGTAAAGATCTAAGTAAGATATTCCTATGATCTTTAAAATCTTCCTAAAGATTTCAAAGTGATGCATGCCATGATGTCATTGTACAATTTCCATATTTAGAATTAAATTGTAAATGAATGTAACATGTATATGAATAAGTAACTTGTATATACTAGCTAACTAATATATGTTCACCAAGTTGTATCATGTTAGTTTATGTGTTACTAAAGATGTTAAACTACTTATGCTATTATGTCATTAACATCATTTTCATAAGTAATCACATTTGTCTTAGTTTGACACCTAAAGTGTACTTATCCTATTTTGACATGAACACAACTTAGGAAACATGATGTACAAGTAAATGTACTTGTGTATGCAAAATGTAAAATGAGGTTCTAAGTAGAATGGTTAATCTTTTAAAATACTTAATGACTCTAAAAGTATTTTAAACATTCTAAATGGTTTGTTAAAGGGTTTGATCATAATGCCACATAACAAACATGTACGAACCTGTGTTGTACCATACGAGGACTTGAGAAGTCGAGAGGTGTTGAATGTATGTTGAGACAAAATATGATTACAAGTAACTTGTACATTTTGTGTTATGTATCAAGTTACATGTTTGTCGTCACTCAAAACAAACGAGACTGTTTAGATTAAATATCGTAATATTTGCACTAACAAAATCATTTCATTAGCCTTGATACTAATATTTTATCCATACATACTTATTAAAGTACCCGTAGAGTCCGTATTACTTACAGAGTTAAAGTACCCGTGGCAGGAATATACTTGAGCTTGTTGTCTCATGAGCTAATTACTTCATTTTGTTATTCTTTAGTGGCCATTGTTATTCTTTCAGGCTTTTGACGCCCCTGGCACTCCTCTTTTCCCTTCACTGTAAATGGAATCACAGGATAAAGAGGCTTTGGTTACACTGAGTTCTTTCCATTCTTTAAGTTAGTCGCCTCCTTCTCAACTGCAGCAAATATCTGCCATCAAATAAGAAATGCATAAGATACGTGCTCTCCTCTATCAGAGTATTAGTATTCCTATTATATTTCCATCCTAATCCCAGTGGTTACTTTTTTACCCAAAAGTAAAAGCAAAGCCTTTTACAACCCATTGTTATGAACCACTTCTTATCATCACTCAATGCACTTATCACATTGCCAGGAGCTAATAAATCCTTGTTGATAACGTGATATGAATACCTTACAGCAAATAGAAAACTTATAAACCTCTAACTTAGATATATTATCATTGTACAATTACATCCATTTAGCTCAATTCTCTTATTACATTACAATATTACATGTATACCCGTTGAAGAGCATGATACTTTTAAAATTCTGAAATGCAAAAGACTACAAAAAAGCCCAAGTTTGCAGCATACCCAATCATCCGGTAAGTCCAATTAATAAAAAAGGTATGCATTTTACAGCATACTAAATGAACTTCCCATATTACGAATACTATCTAACCATCATGCCGCCATGAATGTAATCCTAACAGCCATATGTATTCAACTGCAAAAAACTTCTGATGTTCTGTACCTGTTGTCCAATGTACAGGAGTGTTTGGGATAGCATACGATAAACACATATTCAGCTCCATTTGTCAGCTCACCTTACCCGAAACTTGTAGTTCACATCTGCGCAAACCAAACAAAATGATGAATACAAAATCAGAAAATGAAAGACCACTTAAGGGAGTGTTTGGGATTGCTTACTAAGAGTGCCCATCTGCTTTAAATCTATTTTTGAGTAACTGTAGCCGTAGCCAAGCTACATACATTTATCGGATAAAAGAGACAGGTTTTGTCTTGTTTACTGCTACCCCACGTATATCGTTAGCATGTCCTCCCGGTTTTCCAAATCTAAATAAGGTTTTGAGGGTGTTTGTTCAAGCTTATAAGCTCATAAGCCTAAAAGAAAGTTTTGAACTACAGCCTTCGCTGAGCAACTTATTTAGATTTGGAAAACCGCATAAGTTAAAACTTTTTCTTTGCCAGTGACGTTATGGCTTATTCAAGTCCATAAACTCAATTTAAAAAATACCATAAGCCACTAATATTAGCAAACCGAAAAAGACACTAACTTGATAATCACTACTTTTGAAAACTTAAGGTTGAACTATGTTTTGCGAAATTCAAAAAATGAGGCTCAAATCTGCTAGTATAGAAACTGTACAAAACACCCGCCATGGCTGCAACCACATTTCAGGTGTGGCTGCCCCACCAAGATACGTGCGTCCGTAAAACATAAATGCATAAAATTATCCTCATCGCCGGTTAGTTAACCCACAATACATACCATTCAAAAGTCTTTTGACTTTTTTTTGCGGCAATGCATAGTCTCAGATATAAAAAATTCATCACCATTATAAAACTTCCGCCGTGGCTGCAGCCACATCTCTGGTGTGGCTGCCACGCCAAAATACGGAGTTAAGTAAAACGTGACGATCATCATTGCCTTAGTGGTCATATTAAAAAAATCCACATCAATCTGTGGGAAAACAGTTGCGGTTACATACTGGATATCACCCATATGTTATCCATAACTTCAGGAAAGTCCCAGTTATAAAAGGTCGCATATTATTCGATCCTTACAACAGCAACAAATAGGGCTCAAGTATGCGGACAAAAGAGTATCCGACCTGCCATGGCTGCAAACACGATGTCGTGATGCCCCGCCAAGATACAGGTCGCTTCTACCCACCATAAGCAGCCATAAGCTCAACAAACCAACCTCATAAGCCCAAAATGAGCTGAGATAATAAGCCAATCCAATCACCATAACCCCATAAGCAGCCATAAGCTCAAAAAAGTACCAGAAGCTAATACCAACCCTCAATATGTTGTAACCCACCCATATAATAAAAAAAGCTGTCATTGGTTTTCAGTTGACGATATGAGGCTCAGATTGATTAGCAATCTCAAAAAGTGTATACATCTGGCATAGCTGCAAACCTGATAGTTTGCCCAGCCAAGACACGGAGATTCACGGCTTTAATGAAACTCTTTCAAATTCATCATTGCCTCTTATAACCAATATCACCAACAGTTTCGTCTAACAGTAAACTTAAACAACCTTAATTTCCAAATTCATTATATTTAGAGGATATACCCGCCAATGCCTGCAAGCGTAGCAAGCTTGCCCAGCCATAAGAAGTGTGAACGGCATTGCAAATAAACCTTAAATAGTTAAAGGATAGGAATAAAAACAGGTACGACCTCCACGGCTGCAAATCCAATGAATTTGCCATGCCAATGTGCGTACCGGCGCAACGCATATTAAGCGAATAGCAACCATTTGCAAGTGCGTAACCGAATAAAAGGGTATGCGAACATCTCCTGGCTGTAAACACGAATCTGGTCGTGATGCGCCGCCAAGATACAGCCCGCTTTCACCCATCATGTTCCAGCAGCAAAAAAGGCATAAAATCCTAACAAAAAAATAAACCTTATCAGCTCCAAAAAATAAATAACCTCATAAGCAGGGAGAATAAGCTAATCCAACCATCTACAAATCATGTCTTATAAATAAGCCATAAACTGATGTTAAAAAAAAACCAAAATTATGTAAAACACTAATTATCTTTAATGGTTAACCCCAAAACATTAAGCCTACTATAATAACATACCACAAAATCACAATCATCAGGCAAATTGCAGCAATCCGCTTTCACCCATCATGTTCCAGCAGCAAAAAAGGCATAAAATCCAACCAAAAAAATAAACCTTATCAGCTCCAAAAAATAAATAACCTCATAAGCAGGGAGAATAAGTTAATCCAACCATCTACAAATCATGTCTTATAAATAAGTTATAAACTGATGTTAAAAAAACCAAAATTATGTAAACCACTAATTCTCTTTAATGGTTAACCCCAAAACATTAAGCCTAATATAATAACATACCACAAAATCACAATCATTAGGCAAATTGCAGCAATCCGCTTTCACCCATCATGTTCCAGCAGCAAAAAAGGCATAAAGTCCTACCAAAAAAATAAACCTTATCAGCTCCAAAAAATAAATAACCTCATAAGCAGGGAGAATAAGTTAATCCAACCATCTACAAATCATGTCTTATAAATAAGCCATAAACTCATGTTAAAAAAAAACCAAAATTATGTAAAACACTAATTCTCTTTAATGGTTAACCCCAAAACATTAACCCTAATATAATAACATAGCACAAAATCACGATTATCAGGCAAATTGCAGCAATTAAAATAGTAAATCTAAGATGAAAATACTAACCCCAAAACAGTAACGATCGTTTGTGGGTATGTGTATGTTTCTGTGTGTGTTCTGTGGTTTGTGGATAATAAAAAAAATTAATTAATAAAAGAAACAAAAAACCTTACTTTTTGGAAGATCAATATCATCATCATCGTCAATCTTTTCGTTTGATGATAGATCTTGAAGAAGATATGTGGGTGTGCTTTGTGGAGGGTTCTGGAATTTGTAGGAGAGGAGGAGCAATTTTATAGTTCCGCTACGATAGATGGCACTGTTGATCTACTCACAAAAAACACTATAGATGAATTTTAGATCGGGTGATGGTTGATCGGACGATTTTTTCTGGGTGTGGATTATATGAGGATGAGAGACAGAGGTGACGAATATCTGTAGGATCCGGACAGGGTGGCCTAAAAAAGCCTAAAATCAAGCTATGGTGAATAGTATCCGTGTATTAGTATAGAGATATAATTATAACCATCTTTGCATTTTCGGCATAGTGTTCACATATTATTGTGCTTTTAGTTTTTATTTTAGGGCCTCTTTTTATTTATGGCACGGATCCACCGAATTTGACGAGACGGCCCTGATTATAGTGCATAGTTAGTTACATTACAAAAGGTCTATACTAATAGGTTTTACATTTTTAGATACAAAAACTTTCGATTGCTGATTTTACAATCAATCCTTCTTTTTCTTTTCGGTTCTTGGCATTTATTATTATTATTATTATTATTATTATTATTATGTTATTATTATTATTATTATTATTATTATTATTATTATTATTATTATTATTAGCATTTATTATTAGCATTTATTATTATTATTATTATTGGTTATGTTATTATGTCTGTTTCCCACATGTTTGGTTACTTGTCTAAGGGAATAGATCTAGTGAGAAAATTATTGAAATGAGAAAAGTGAGAAGAAATTCTACACACATATTTCAAATAAGAAAGGTGAAATAATAGGGAGTTTCATCTACTTTTGTAGTTGCAATTCAAATTTGTGGTTGTGATTTCTTCTCATTCTTCTCATCTTAATTAAATTTCTCATTTGATCCTAAGTCACTTGTCTAATATGTTCGGTTATTGGTAGCAAAATAAAGTACTATTCCCGTGATGGATAATTTAAATGTTGTAACTAATGGAACTGGTTTGTCCCGTGAATATTTGTAATAGTTGTAAGGATATATTTTTTTACCATTTTTGTATTATAGTTTTGCATGGGGAAGAGTTTGCCATCATTTTTTTATTCATTTTTTGTGGCTCGATGTAACTCATCACGCAAATCACATTTAATCATTGTTTTACTTTATAAGCATCTCATCTCTTTGAGATTTGCATCTTTTGTAAGGTAAAAAGAAGAAAAAGAAAACATAGTTATCATCTACTAATCTAATCTAAATCATGTTTGGTGTCCATTTTTCAATCACTGAAAGGCTTGCTCAACAATCACATCGTAGGAGTCGAGCACGTCGTCTTTTTATTTATTTGAGAACATTGGGGCACGAATTCTTGCATAGGAGAGGCATTTGAGGGAGTATTATGCTCACGCACGTCAAGATCTGGAAGAACATGGGTCATATATAAGGGAGTTGCAGCATGTTATGGTTTCCGTTGCTTGTCAGGATAGGGTGAGCATGTTAAGGCTTGTTGATAGCTGGGAGGAGGCTAGAATCCAAGCACTTATTCAGCGAGCTGATGAGTTACATGATCATGCCAATCTTATAATGGAATTTCAGGATACTCTTTTTCAAATTTAGATATGATTTGGGATTGTTGGGAAGCCGACTTTTAGGGTTTCACTTTTTAGGTTGTTTTTTTAGGGTTGTGGATCTTTTGGTTGATATGAAGGGGTTTAGTATAGGTTTTTTTTGGGGATTTGGACCCATATGAAGTAGTTGGTGAAGGTTATGTATATGGGTGTAATCGAGTCAAGCCGAACTCGAGCTTGACAGGGCTTGAGCTTGGCTTGAAATTTATAAGGTAGGCTTGAGCTTGGCTTGATAGCTTGACGAGCTTTAATCATCCAGGTTTGAGCTAGGCTTGAAAAGCTTCAATTCATATATAAACATTAAATTTAATAGTCAAACTCTTCAATAAATTCAAAATCATATGCGATGAACATGGAGGAAAAAACTTATACAAAACATTCGGGAGAATTAGAATTTAAATGGTCCTCCTACAAATATTTAATTATTATACCAATATTCACGTTAGTTTTAAATTGTTTATATAAATATGTATACTAAAAATAAATATTTTCTAGAAAGCTTGAAAGCTCGAGCTCGAGCTATTAAAAGCTTGAGCTCGGCTCGTTATGTGTTTCGAGCCTGTTTGTTAGGCTCGGGCTTGGGCTTGAGCTCGATAAAAGCTCTACTCGATCGAGTCAAGCTCGAGCTCGAGTTGCCTGATAAAAGCTTGGCTTGTTTGCACCCTTAGTTATGTAGTTAAGGTCTTTGATGATTGATTTAGGTAGTTTAAGGTTCTCTAGTATGTGTATATGTAGGTTGTTTCATGTACTTAGTTTTTATGTTTGTGAAGCTTTTGAGATGATGAAATATGTATTTGAAAATAAGTTAATGATCTAATGGAAAATTTTATTAGTATGCATTTTTTTTTAATGTTTGTTAGCATTGTTTATTGAAACTGATTGTTTGATAATTTGTGAGTGCTATAAGTTATTTTCGATAAGCAGTTTGGAGTGGTTAGGTGGTGGGGCAGCAGAACCAAAGTGGTGTTTACAAGTACGGCGAGTCAGCCTAAGGGTCTGAGCCTTATTTTTATATACTTCTATCATTTTCATTGGCTTATTTTCTCAGGTTATGAGGTTATTGGATTTTTGGAACCATATGTGGTTACCTTTTTGGGCTTACGGGTTACTTAGTTTAGTTTATGACATTACATGTTCAGATTGGTTATATTGTGTGCTCCTGCTTATTAGAATCTTTTTGAAACTGATAGGCTGATACATTAGTTTATTTTCCTGCTTATGACTTTATTATGTGTTTACTATAGGCGATGAGGATAGTATTTCTTTTGTTCGTTTGTTGGTTGATGATGGGTGAAAGCGACCCGTATCTTGGTGGGGTAGCATGACCATAGTTGTGTCTGCAGCCATGACGGGCTCAAATACCCTTTTTTCCAGTTCTGTGCTTGCAAATCTGAGCTGAATGGTTTCATAGTTGGACAAAATGAGCCTCTTTGATAAAGTTTACAACTTCTATATGTTGAGGTTAGTTTAATAAAGAGTATAAGAAGTTATTCTATTCTGAGAATCAAATTGTGTTGTTTTCAGATTATTGGGTACTCAAACCTATTTGTGGTATGAGTCAAACATGGCGGTTTTGGCAAATTATTCTATTCTGAGAATAAAAGGTTGGCTTTTATGTAATGTCAGTTTTGGAACTCATATAAAAGGTTTTTGAAAATTATAGATATTTGGATATTTGGTTATGTAAAATTGTTATCCGAAATCTTGGATATCCGAATTTAAAGAACTTAGCTAAAATAATGGGTCTAACATAAAACCATCAACTCAAAATTTCGAATATCCGAAAACTGAAAAAACCAAAAACCAAACCGCAAAAAACCAAAAACCAAACTGAACTTTTGGTGCGAGGTTTGGTTTAAAAAAACTTACAACCGAATTTTTGGTTCGGGGTTTGGTTTTAGCCAAAAACCCGCCCAAATCGCCCCATGCTCACCCACAGTGATTTGCTTATTTACTTTTTTTATTACTATGCTAGGCTAAACTAATTAGTATTTACTTAGTATTGCATGAAACCTTGTTATTGATTGCTTGTTTACTGGGGATTACATGATTGTAATCTAACATCCATATTATAATATATACTAAAGAGCATTTTTAAACGGGGCTTTGCCCAATTACTTAAGGGGTCCATTTTAAGTTAAATCTTCTCCTCATTGGCCCTTCGTTAATGAGAAAACGCATACCAACAATGAACAGTAGGTTCGCGGATTGTTTGGTAATCTTTGATTGGTTGAAACGTGTTGGGGATTTTCCTGTTCATCCCCGTTATTGCGTAATGATCCCGTAATACACTCAAAAATATGATTTGCCACATTTAATCCAGCTGATTGTTGTACTAGCCAACGACAACCACACAGGTGTAAACCAAATTTGTACTATGATATTCAAAATCTGCATCAAAAGTTTCTTGATCTTACTTTCTCTTTTACCTTAGGCTTTATCAACCAAAACCACAAAAAAAAAAAAGATAAACAAACCACATCCAGAGATCACAAGAAACTTCTACTCATATGTGTGTGTGTGTGTATATATATATATATATATATATATATATATATATATATATATATATATATATATATATATATATATATATAATATATATATATATATATACATACATTATATATAACAGGAGGCGTTACACGTAGATAATGCCACATAAATGCCACCTCAATGCCACATAATCATACAAATGCCACATAATCATAAACTATGCCACTTGGCATTACTTTTGTCCATGTTGTCATTTTTAATTTATATATATATATATATATATATATATATATATATATATATATATATATATCTACATTATATATAACAGGAGGCGTTACACGTAGATAATGCCACATAATCATACAAATGCCACATAATCATAAACTATGCCACTTGGCATTACTTTTGTCCATGTTGTCATTTTTAATTATTTTATATATATATATATATATATATATTTACTCTTTATGTTTCATTATGGTTTAGCTTTTGTTAAATCAAGATTTAATTGAGATATTCTTTTATTTTTATTTTTCTTTCAAATTAGGGTTTCGTTAATTTGGGGTTTCCTTGATTTGTTTTGCAAGTTGCCTTGGTGATGGTGTTTGCAGCTAAGCCTTTTGAGGTATTTGTTTCCAACCTTTATTATTTTGAAATTAAGGTTCATACTTTACAGGTATTGTTCATTTTTTCTTTTTCCTTTTATTTATTTATTTATTTATTTATTTCTGTTTGGTAATCTTTTGCAGGTTACTTTGCTGATGTTGTTCACACCTCATAGTCTTTTGACATTTACTACGAGCAGGTAACAGTTTCCTTTTGGCATTTTATGAGGTGTAGATGTGTAGTGCAAAAAAGATGTGACTATTTGCATTGTGGCGTGGGGATCTCCCTAAGCTCGCAACCATGGAAAATCTATCATCTTTTTCTTACTCTTTACATATCCGTACTCCAGGAACTTTGGCCGCTTATATTTTGTGCTTATGCCTAAGCTAAGTAGAAATCTGTTTTAGATTTTGTCCTTGTTATTCCATTCGTAGATTCAATCGACTATCCAATTCAGATATTGTTGTTTACTCTTGATTATCTAGTATGCAATCGGTTTTTTTAGGTTATGTATTCATAAGAGGTGGCGTGCTGTCACAGATGGTACCCTATCTCTAAGATTTATTATGATTATCGCCCTTTTAAAAAATATTCAGCATATACTTTTTAAACCTAAATCGCTACATCTGATTATCTTTGATATTCGATCCTGATCATAGGTTTTTAAAGTGGGTTTCAAGTATCGATACCTGTTAATGTTTTGCCAGTTATGCTTTATGGTTTTTGTATTGTGCTTTCGCTGTTTTACCTCTTATCAATTGGTTGGGTCTGGGTATACCTTGATGCATGTGTTAATCCCATTTTAGGGTTTAATGTGGTTATTATGGTTTATATTATATGCAGGCTTGGTGTTCTTGTGGTTAAGTGTAAACGTCATACTATAATCCTTTTTTAGGGTTTGGTTTTATTTGATTCTTGTAAGTTATGGTTATGCGTTTTTTTGTATGTGGGTTTATCATCCAGGATATGTTCTGATTGTTGGGGTGTGTACCATTGTATGTGGGTTGGAGAGAGGTCAGTTTTGATTATGGTGGTATACATGCTGTTGGCTATTTGGTGTCACCGCTTTAGTGTGCTGCTGCGTTGGTTCGACGCACTTATGTTGAGTGGTGAGTTGAAGTTTTAGGGTATGTGACTTGGTAATGATGCCAGGGTTTAATGGTTCATATGGTGTGGTTTGGAGTTGCTCATTACAAGTAGTTTGAAAGAGCTGTAATCAGGTCATCTTTGATGCATGCGTTTTTTCCCTATTTTAGTTTTAAACGAGGTTCTAAGGTCCATTTATGTTGTTATCTTGGTGATCTATATGCTCTAGTACATGGGGTATTGTTGTCATTGGTTGGCAGTTGCGGGCATGGTTTGTGATACTATTTTGGCAAGTCGTTGAAGTCTGGTTGTTTAAGGTGTGGGAATGGAGGCTATTTAGGTTTTACCTGCTTTATTTCTGCTGAAGTGTTCATATGGAGCATTTTTCACACCTGTTCTGGATTGATTTGTGAGGCTTTTTCATATAAGTTTACATCTTCTTGTCGGTTTCAGATAAGTCTAGTGATGATCATGTATTTTCACTGGATGGAGGCTTTCTGGATGGCGTGATAGATGTTTTGGATTGCTATGATGGCTATGAAGGCTCAGGTGTTTTTACCTGAGTAGGGTTAATTTTCTTTATTTTATTATAGTCAGTTGTAGGTTGTACGTTATCTTATTAGTTATAAGAATGGTCTATCACTCTTATATTGTGGTTTCATGTAAGTGTCCTTTGTGGACTGATATGAGGGAATCACTTTCATCCATTATACTTCAATGTTTTTTGGTTTAATAGTATTTTACCAGGGTGAAAAATCCCTTTTACCCAAAAAGTAGAAATTTTGTTATATGCTTAACATTTTTTAAATAAGCTTTTAAGACACATGAATGATGTTGATATGAATGTTAAAATTTCTAGCACGTGTTTGCCATAAAACTTATCGTCGGTTATTCTGAAAGTTAGCATTTGTAACGATGGCATTAGTGCGCTTTCACTCAGTTCTTTGAACGGGGCAAAACCCATTTTTAAGGTGTCCGTTTTGGGTTAAATTGCGTCCTCATTATTCCTTCGTTAATGAGAAAACGCATATCAACAATCAATAGTAGGTTAGCCGATGGTTTGGCAATCTTTGATTGGTTAAAACGTGTTGGGGATTTCCATGTTCATCCCTGTTTTTGGTTAAACTGGGCACATTAAGAAATTTACCTTTGCCCTATTCAAAAACGCTCTTTAATTATAATTATAATAGGCTGTGATGATTGTTGAAATCTGAGCACAATGAAATGTATGATTGAAGATCCGACCGCAACTTAGCAAGGCAATGACCGGACGGCATAGAACGCATGGCTAATATGCGTCTATACAACCGAGTTTCTTTGCAGCTGTAGCAGCATTCTTAAGATTTCAGACGGTCGTTATGATAGTTTGTATGGTTTTGCATTTCATATGGATCCTGGTAATGTTTTTCAAATAGGCTATGATGAATTTTGAAATCTGAGCACGATGAAATGTGTCATTGAATATCAGCACGAATCTTGGCAGGGAAATGACCGGATGGCATAGCACGTATGGCTAATATGCGTCTATGCAACCGAGTTTCTTTGTAGCCGTAGCGGATCTCGGATTTTTCTGTGACCCGACTGCCATCTACAAATATGAGCCTAATCAGTTATTGCACCTCAATTAGGTGCTCTGGGATTATGTTTGCAAAACTAAAAATTCGTTTGGAATATGGAGTTATAGCAAAAAATTTAAAGGCTCTTTTTTTAGATTTTTTTTCTCTAAGAAAACAAAGATAGTTACTTTCTTACTAATGACTTGCCAAATGCGGTTTTCTGATATCTATCACACCGTTTTTTCTTACTGACAAATCAACACTTGTTGTTCAACTTAAAGAAATGTAAAACTATATTCTATAAGCATACAGTTTAGTGGGTTGGTTCAGGTAGTGGATTTAGGGGTGAGGTATAGTGGGTTGGTTCGGATGGTGAATTTTGTTCTGGTGTTCATTTTCTTAGACACTGGAATTGCTAGATCTTTACGAACAAAATGGGGTTTACATATCAGTCTCCAATGGCCTGTGGGTATTGAACATAAGTAGCATGCATTAAGGTATATTGTGCAAATATTGTTTTTTCCTTATTAACTCACTTAGGTACTCTCTTTTGTTGCAATAGTTGGTATTTTTGTAAGCCATTATTTGTCCCTTGAGAGTGGTTAATGATACTTGACATTTTTAGATTTTTATTCGTATAAAGTTGTAGTAACAAACTTGAAATTATTACATTTGCAGGTACATTAGGATACTCATGCGGATTTTGGTTGTGTATTCTGATGATATGTGAAGTACCAATTCCAAACACCCAAAATTGAAACAGGTATGTATTATGCTTGAAAATTGGCGTTAAAAGTCAATAACGTGTTAAGAAAGGGGTGTTTGGCTTAGCTTATTTTCATGGTTTCAATACCACTGTTCGAACTTTCGTGTATTTTGTTAGGACGACAATAAAGGGCCTGAAGATCAAGACGAAACTAGCGAAGCTGATGATTTCATGGTCAGTTATGTTGGTTTATTAATCTATCAGTTGTTTATTTTCCGCATATCAGTATATAATCCTATGTCTTTCTACTGATGTTTGTTTTTTTTATGTGTGCGCGCAAGATCTGAGATTGCTTCTAGCCTGCGTGGACCGAGTATATAAACTAATTGGTATTCAATAATTGTATTGGCAATTTCCTGGAGCAGTTAATTTTTGCTCTTGCAGGAAATGGCGACACTAGTCTTAAAATATGTAGGCGATGTTTGGAATAGCTTATTATTCGGCCTTATAAGCATAATATGAAAATTGGAAAGAAAAAAAAAAGATAAACGAAAACCAAAATAAAAACAGAACAAAATGAAAGTTATCTATAACACCCCTAAAATTTAACAGTCGTGGAAGCATACAGAACTTCGAGGGTGCTACTTGATGGATTGGAAATCACAACACAAGGTAAACAAAAAACGAAATACATACTCCGTTTTAAATAAATCAACATTTAGAGTTTACAAAAGGTAATTCATTATTTAGAAAAATAGACCCACAGGTTATAGTGGTCCCACATAAAAACAAGTCTTAATTATTTGCCAATTCTTCTAAAAAGGGGCTATGACCCTTGCCTTGCCGAATCCTTGCCATAAATAATCAAATTGCACACCTGAGAAAAACATGCTAAAAGTCAGCAAAAAGCTGGTGAGTTCATAGGTTTAAATTAAAACAATAAATAATGAATTTGGACCAATAGTTTTGTGTACGATCATTACAACGCATATAATGTCATACAACGCATATAAGTTCATGCAACCGAAGCTCGACAGTTTAGTGCGCTAATCTATAGCACATAAATAATAGTCAAGGGGCCCTTAGCGAGTGTTCAACCCAATACACTCGTAGTCCGACTTGCTATACGTCCGCATTGACCTGTCTGGCCAACCGAACGGGGGAGTCACCCCAATAGATCTATCTTAAGCAATCGCGCTTCCCAAAGGGAACTAACGGCTCATGAAAATGGGCATGATAGTGGGTTCTAGGGCTTAGGCTAACTACGCAATAGTTTTGAGAAAATTTAATAGTATTGTGGTCTATAAAATAGTTTTGCATATTTCTCACCCCATATTATAAAATAAGTATAAGTAAAATGGGGCTATAAACTCACCTTTAATGGTCTGAACAGTGAATGCTGTGAAATTAGGGAGTGTACGGCACCAACACGCAACCTAGATTAATAAATCAGGTTTTAGTTCCAAGTTCTAAATTAAGTATTTACAGAAGTTAATTCAAATGTTTTAAAGTGTTTATGTTGTTGTCGCTTGTGTGGCAGCAAGTGAGGTTATGAATGGATTCCTAAGTAATGGTAGGTATTGGCTCTACGAAATACCTAAGTGTACGGAAAATGAGGAAACGAGAGTCTTACAGGATTTTGAGTGACGGAATTCGGAAGATAATGAAATGAATGATTTGAAGCGCGAATATATATTATCGTGATATGGAATATTAAAGACGTGTGGTTTATTTGTTATAATTAGTTTTATAGATTTTGAAATAAAACTAAATGTAAGTGACGTTTAGTATTTAAAGGTTTAATGATTTGAGAAAATGTTATATAAGGTTGGTATAATAAAAGTTTGGTTTACCTTGTTTATTTAAAATCAACTAAGTTTATCTAGTTATTAAAGATTAGTTACGACCTGTGTTTGTAAATTATATGTTTAGAAAAACATTTGATCTCGATATAATAATTTAAGTAAAGTTTTGTTAAACTTACCTTTCTAATTTTTGTTAATGACATGGGTACTAATTGGTCCGGTTTCAAAACAACATTTATAAGTGATAAAAGTGTGTATCTATTCATATGTGGTTTATTTCATATCCAATAAAATTTATCGGTTATTAGTATAACGTGTTTCATATTTTGGCGACGTGTTTTGCATATAGGTTTACATAATTAACGCCGAAATTTTATGTCTTATAAATGTGTATAAATATGTGACGATTTTAAGTGACAATTACAAGTTTGGGTTCAATTATTTGATAGGCGGACTTTTCATTGTGTCAACATAAGTTTTACGCATTATTTTCGATATAGGGTTTTCATTGCTCGGCTATAACAATTTAATTTGCGGCACACATCATAAATTTTTATACGTTCAATACTTGTTGGACTGCGGCCCAACTAAGTCAAAGGAGGAGGGGGAAAATATTGGTGTGGGGCTGGATGGAGGGCTTTTACCACCAACAACCACATGGACCTGGTGGGCTCAGATTAGCCACGCTCCAAGTATCCTACATGGACTGGACTTGGGGTAATATGTCTTTAGGTTAGGCTCCTAAGTGTGATGGGTTTACTTGGCCTGGTAAAACATAAACGTACACACACATATAAGTCCAGGAGGACTTTGTGTATACTGATGGTTCGAATATACCCTTCGACATCAACTAAGCTTGTGATTGTCAAGATTTGGTTTATGTTGAGGTTGAGTACTACTCACCTCCTTATCATGAAGGTCTCGAGGTCAGGTGAGGCTTTTGACTTTACCCATATTGTCATCACATTCGACATGAAATGGTCGAATATATATATCCTTATCCGAACACTAGGCAACCAAAGCTGGATGGGTAAGGTTTCACCCCATTTGGGTTCGGCATTGAGTTAAACTAAGAGAGTTCCCGGGTTCGAATTAAGAACATTTTGACTACTTCTTCCCAACACCTCTTGAGCAACAACCCATGTCGCAATATAAGTGAGTTTGAGGGGTTAAGCTATGTGCTTGAACGAGGTTTAAACCACGGCTAGCACACCCACCAAGGTGGCTGCCTGGTGTGGGTTGAGTTGGGAAGGACAATTCGACCATAACTTCCCCTGTTGGGGTGGTTTTCCTCAGTCAAAGATTACCACCACACACCCTATTTGGGTGGTTTCTATTCGAACCATTGGTGACCATAATCTCTTTTATGCTGAGACAATCCTTACTAGACCTAAAAGTCCAGCCTTTCAAAAAGGTTCCAGCACACAATCTCCTTAACAACATTCATTCGGATTAATTTGACACATCAATCCTAAGGATTCATTTGGATTATTCGACCTAAGAATGAAATTTTAACAACTACAACAACCTATGACAACCTAATCAAACGACGATTTCTAGCCTCCTAATGATTCTATGCCACAATGACAACAACATCAACAACCTAAAATTTTGATAACAATATGAATCCGACAACTTAAACCATGTACTAATCGATCTAGAATCAACAAAATCAATTTAAAAATGACAATAATAAATCTGAAAGAATCGAATACAAAGTTGTTTATACCCTTACAATGATTCGAACGAGAGGTTGTGAACTCAGAAGAATTCGAATAAGATCAAATCCAAAATCCCAGCAATCCCTAATCGAATCCCAACCACTTCAAATCACTTGTTTTTCCTTGAACGCCCTTGCTTTTCTCGGATCTTTTGAGTGTAAGTGGTGATGTGAGATTCGATTGTGCCTGGGATGGTGGTTTAAAAAGAGTAAACTGGAGAGTAAGTCCATGTCCACTTTTGGATTTAGGAGAGGAAAACTTCCATTCGAGTGATATCTCCTCATCTTATGTGGTTTCCTAGGGTTGACTTGGGGAAATCGATACTATGAAAGTGATGGTC
This sequence comes from Artemisia tridentata subsp. tridentata, assembly GCA_021014915.2. Taxonomy (NCBI): domain Eukaryota; kingdom Viridiplantae; phylum Streptophyta; class Magnoliopsida; order Asterales; family Asteraceae; genus Artemisia; species Artemisia tridentata. Next base: position 158,543,501 of record CP139507.1, on the reverse strand, counting down.
GCTTCCTAGGTCTAAGAGAAGAGATGTACAGATGAGTTGGGATGGAGATGGATCACAGATTATTTTCGGGATGGGGAGCGGCGGACAAGAACTAAGGAAGAAGACAAGTATTTTTGGATTGTGTGTGAGTGGAGTATTATTATAAGTGTTATACGGTTTGGATTTAATTAAGGAATGGGTGAATTACACCCCGCGTCCCGCTGAGCTGAGTTGAATTTGGGTCTTCCCGGAATCGATATGAATATGGAAGAATGGATTTTTAGATACGTTTTTATAAAACTTAAATGAATTCAAAATAAATTTTGAGTTTTAAATTTGTTACTGATGTGATATCGGTATGCGTGTGGTTTCGTTTTGAGTAAAAATGAGATAACCTCCCGTTTTTACTACATTATAGTTTGTAAATGTGAGATTGAGGGAAATTCACTGTTCTTGGTGAGATTTAATAATTTTGGTGGGTTACTGTGTGACACAGTGTGCGGGTTTGATTTCCCGTGATAGTTATGAAATCATGTGAATGCCTAGTTTAGTGATTCAGTCATAATAATTTGACAGTTATTAATTAAATACTAGTGAGAAAATTACCATTTGTCACATCCTCCCCGTCTTAGGAACGAAAACCGTCCTCGGTTTTCACTTAGGGTTACCCGATGGATTTGATAAAAGATGCGGGTATCTACGCTAGATCTCGTCCTCCCGTTCCTACGTGTAGTCGGGACCTCTTCAGGAGTTCCAATGAACTTTGACGATAGGGATACGGCTTTGCTTTAGCCGTTTGATTTCCCGATCCATTATTTCAACAGGTTCCTCAACAAAATTTAACCTTTCGTCAACCTAAATTTCTTCCAGAGGAATGGAAAGCGTCTCGTCGGAGAGACATTTCTTTAGATTGCTCACGTGAAACACGTTGTGTACGGAGCTGAGTCCTTGTGGTAACTCAAGTCGATAAGCTACTGGTCCAATTCTCGTGAGAATTTTGAAAGGTCCTATATATCGGGGTTTAGCTTTCCACGCTTTCCAAACCGGATCACGCCTTTCCATGGCGATACTTTCAACATAACACGATCTCCAACTTAAAACTCAAGTGGTTTTCGCCTTTTGTCAGCATAGCTTTTCTGACGGTCTCGAGCCGCCTGCATCCGGCTCTTGATCTGTACAATCTTTTCCGTAGTCTCTTGTACTAACTCAGGACCGGTGCGCTGACTTTCTTCGACTTCAGCCCAACATATTGGGGATCTGCACTTTCTGCTATACAATGCCTCATAGTGTGCAGCTTTGATGCTGGTGTGATAACTATTATTGTAAGAGAATTCGGCCAGCGGCAGATGTCTATCCCAGCCGTTCCCAAAGTCTATCACACATGCTCTTAGCATATCTTCTAATGTTTGGATGGTTCTTTCACTTTGACCATCCATCTGAGGATGATATGTGGTGCTCATATCAAGGTCAGTTCCTAAGGCATCTTGTAGAGATCTCCAAAAATTTGACGTAAAACGACTATCTCTGTCGGAGATGATGGAAAGTGGGACTCCGTGTCGAGCAACTATTTCCTTCACATATAGTCGCGCAAGCTTGTCCATGCTCTCGTTTTCCTTGATGGGTAGGAAGTGGGCGGATTTGGTAAGACGATCAACGATTACCCAGATGGTGTCATAACCGTTGGACGTCCTTGGCAACTTGGTGATGAAGTCCATCGTTATATGATGAGGCGAAAAGTGTACCGCTTTTAAGGGGTCATTTAAGCCCGAAATCGTATTTATTTGATCAAATATTGCCCTAAATCGTTCCTTTTGTCATTTTAGGTACTTTTGAGGAGAAATCGGGAAAAGGAGGCATTTTGGACGTTTTTGGAGCATAAAAGTGAAGAAAACGGCAAAGTCTCAAAATTGTGCTGAAAGTCACCTTTGACGGCGTCAACATTAACTCCAGACGGCGTCATGCCTTGGCAAGAAAAGTTGGATGTGAAATTTACTCATGATGGGCCAGTGAGTTTGCATGAGAATTCTGACGGCGTCACGCTTTAACTAAATCAAGGGCGTCACGGCTTAAAGCATAAGGGGACGGCGTCACGTTATAGGTCCGACGGCGTCAAGCCTTGATAAGCCAGAATGGATTTTTGAAGAGCTAAAGAGGGACGGCGTCAAGATGGTCATCCGGGAACCCTAAAAGCGGCGAGGTGACGGCGTCACAATGCATAAGGTGACGCCGTCAGATGTCAAAGTCTATATATAGTTTTCTAATTTTTTGTCATTAGGGAGAGCTTAGTGTGTGGAATTTTGGGATAAAACCCTAAGACGATTTTAGCTACTTTTTCAGGGCTTCTTGCCCTGAGATCTTCCATGTTTCATTGAAAGATAAGTTATCAATTAATCATTCAATATGTCTATGTGTTGTTTGATTCTATCTTATGCTTGTCTTTTGTTTAACATGTTAGGCTAATTTTATCTTGTGTTTGCTTAGATCTAATGAAACCTAGCTATTGATTATTGGTTGTTAGTGTGTTGTTAGTTGTATTGGATGATTGTTTATCTATGTTAGGCTTAAGAAAACTGGCTAACTTCCTATTCGGTAACTTGCTTGAACGTCTTAAGAAACATGAACCAAACGCGTACTAAAGGTTTTTATGGTTGTATTTAATGCACAAGCGAATTCTAGTGATCCCATGTTAGGAGCTTCCTAGCCGGCTCGACATAGGAGTGAAGTAGGAGCTTGTAGAGTTTGGGGAAGTAAGTACGCCACCCCACGAATGGTATTAAGGAATACACCCGTCATCCACGCGACTAATACACACTAATTAACCGGTAAAAGATAGTTAGGGAGTAAGGAAATCTAAGTAAACACATTTCTCTACACATAAGTTTCTCACCACTTTTCATTTTTGTTATTTTATTTTATTTGCATTTGTAGTAATTTGGGTTAGTTGACTAGCAACTAATTCCGCCCACTCCTTCAAAACCCGAGATTTTACTTGCTTTCATAAAATTATAAAAACATAAAAAGAATCTTCCTCAGCCCTTAGACCTAATTAGAGTAGCCTTTCACACCTAACGAACACTATTCCCTGTGGAGAACGATCAATCCCCCGTACTTACCACTACACTATACTACATCGGTCAGGTACACTGCCTGGTGGGGTTGTAAGCCTCTTGAGATCCCTCGAGAGGTAAAACCTGTTGTAAGGTTGCAAAACCCACGCATCAAGTTTTTGGCGCCGTTGCCGGGGAATAGTTATTGTTTAGGTTGAATTTTTATTTCTATTAGGTCTACTCACTAGATTCCTTTCTAGTGAGATTTTTATTTTATTTTTCTAGGTTTTCTTTAGTCTATCTTATTTCTTTGTGTGTTTGTTCGTAATTTCCATTGACTCTTCCGTTCACCATTATGGAGAACGCGAATCCACCATACTACCAACCACGTAATTCACCCACTCCATATGACATCTTGATGTTTAAACAACATAAAGATGAACCTCTCTATGATGCATGGACTCGTTTTAAATATTTACTCCAAAAAGTCCCTCATCATAACTTCGATTTTTGGTCCCTAACTCAATTCTTTTACAATCATGTCGACCGACAAGCCCAAAGGTACATTTACCATATTGCCGGCAGGGATATTAGGGAATTAAGTGCTGAGAAAGCATGGGAAGCTATTGAAGAGTGTGCCCAATATTATTATATAGTAGACAACCCAACAAACGTTAGTACAAGTCAATTGACCACAAAATTCGAGGATCATGAAACAAGTTTGTTTGGGGATGAATATGTTAGTGTTGAGATACCTAAGTGGTTGTCATGTAATGCCATAGTACAAAACAAACACATAGGTGACCTTGATGTGATGGAGGATTTAGCCAAACATGATCACATTGATCAAAAAGACCTAGGTTTTATGATCGATGATGATGAATCTCAAGAAACACATGATGAATCTTTTGGGCAATTTGAATATAGCAGTCATAATATTGAGGATGATCCTTATGATTCGGATATAGAAGTTAAGATGCCTAGAGAAGCACTTGAGATACTTGGGAAAATGTTAGGGTTGGATTATAATGAAACACATGTTGAGGATATAGGTGATCTTGATAAGATGGATGATAAAGTAGAAAATCCAAGCCCGCCAAATACCCCACAAGTCCTACCATCATTTGAGGCATACACACCGCCCGTGACTTATTCAGAAGAAGTAGAAGAGACTTTAGGAACCCCAATTGAGGTAGAACCCTTGGACCAAGCACCACTAGAGCATATAGGTTTGAATACTCATAATGATAACCTTACTCTTAGTTCTAGGGAAGTTCCTAGTTTTGATGAACCGGAGCCTAAACCAAAACCGTTACCTAATCTTCCATCCTTAGATGTGAACTTAGGAATTGAATTAGGTCCCGATCCACCCATCAAACCATGTAGTCCGGGTAATGTTAAGATTAAGGAAGTAGACTCTAGGCCTTGTAGAGAGGAAGCTAACATAGGAGTGAACCACGACCTTACATACTTACATCACCCATTCATGATTGATCACAAGAAACATTATGGGTTTAAACCGGGTTTATTAGGTCAAGATGGATTCCCAACTAGGAATCTCTCGAAGTTGATAGAAGATGATCCCTTTTTAGGAGAACACTTTAATTCACCCATTGACCAAAGTGAACTAGGTAAGGTTATGATGAAAGGAGCACACCCCTTTGAGCATATAATTCACTCGTCACTCTTTCCTCACGTGGCATATTTCCACCCTAAGGGTGTGTATCGCTACTTTCACCCACACTTAATCCTAAGTGTAGGGAAAACGTCCCCTATTTCCGATAAATAAGGGTAGAGTCAGGCTCGTGACTCGAACAAAAACAAGCGCTCTTGGGAGGCAGCCCATGCTTTATTTGCTTTGTGTGTTTATTTATTTGTTTGTTTGATTTTATTTGCTTCCGTATGTATGTTTAATTTTTATTATTATTTATTCATGTTCAAAACTAAAATTGTGAAAATGCTTTATTTTGTTTTTAACTTCGTCTTAACTACATATAAAGGTATTTTGCAAAAGATAAGTGTAAGGGAAATCTAAATCGGTTTATTAGAACACGAATGAACGTGAATCATAATAATAATAAATTAGCATACATATTCGTATTTGTTTGAGTCAAATGCTTGTATCGAGTCATAATGATGTTTTGCAGGATTTCCAGGAAGTAAGTTAAAGGTTTTTCCAGAAATTTTCCGGAAACTTAAAATGAAAATTTTTGTCAGGTCATTTCTGACGGCGTCAGGGGTTATAACCTGACGGCGTCAGATTTAATTTCCAGAAATTTTTGAAAATTTTGTTTTCATAAAAAGTTTTTATTAAAATCTCCAACTTATAATCTCCAGGAATCTGCAAAGTTATCATTCCACAAGCATTATATCCTTATATATAGATTTTATCCCGCCGATGTTATGCAGGTTTTCGTGTTTGTTTCTCAGGTTCAACAGGTTATTTTGGACAAGGAAATGTTTTGAATCAAGCTTATGGCGATGCATTAGTCATGGAGCTTCAACATTCTCTTTGGAGGAAGATTTAACCGTGTAATTTCATTATCCAACGAGCGAATCAGGGGAGTATTTGATTTCATTCTTTTACTTTTTGCTTTTACATCTTATTATTTGAACATTGGGGACAATGTTCATCTTAAGTGTAAGGGGAGGGTAAAAGTACGATTTTAGAGAATACAATTGCGCTTGATTTTTGTTTGTTTGATGGTAGATGTGTAATAAAACTGAGAGAAATACTTGTTAAGGTAATTTTAGTGCCAAATTTAAAATTTTTTACAACATATAGGAGTGAAACTTTGATCTTAATGAGCGTCTCACGGATAGGAGTTATATGACTAGCACAAAAACCGTACCACTAAAAAATTTTCCACCCCCAAATATGTGAGGTTCGCCCCTAGAATTGGTAGGAAAAGCATTTATGCTATGATGTGTGTACCGGTAGCACTTAGATTCTAGAACTTGCGTTAGGACCATTCCGAGGCCACAAGTGAGACTACATTCGTGTAGTTAGATTTACTACATGATAAGAGGCATTAGGATTAACCCATTGTTTTACACCTGTGTTTTTGTTATAATTACTTTGGCTACATTGGTCAAGTAATTCTCCCACACCCTTTGCGTTGTACTCATTTTTAGTACACGATACCCCTAGTACACCCCTCAGAGCCTATCTTTTCGTTTTGACCTTTAAGCATTTTACTTGAAGGAAGAATTTGTTTACACCCCACTTAAATGTACACCCAAATCGCCTTAGCCTACCTTGTATGCACTCATTTTTAGTGCATTATTGTTACAACATTTGTTTAAACCCAAGTTAATTATCTAATTGATTACATGGTTGCTAAGTCGAGTCATATCCTTGTACATATTGTTTTGGGATGATTGGGACTCATGGGCAAAGTACTAGTGTTATGGAGTAATGGGGAAGAACATCATTTATTACCCCCATATGTGCTAAATGTTTTAAAAGTACTCCAAGTTTTTCAATTATCTTAATTCGAGTCATTAGAATAGTTATTTGTAAAGTTATGTAAAAGTTCAAGTGTAAGGGGATGCAACGCCCCTATGATGTATTATTTTGGATGGTAGGGCAAGAGTGTATGCAAAAAAAAAAAAAAAAAAAAAAAAAAAAAAAAAAAAAAAAAAAATCAAGAAAAATACAAAAAAAAATGAGAAAAAGAAAAGTAGAAAAAACATACGGACTACCATCCCGTTTCATTTTATGTTTATTTTATGTTTATGTTTTGTTATTTTGGTTTCTAGCTTAAGATCGAGTCTAGTCTTGGCTTAGCAACGTTGTATAGTACATGTGATTGATCAAGATCTTTAACTCGCCACCAGTAAAATATCCTTTATCCAACAAAACCGTGTTCTCCTTTTCCCTACACCTAACGTTATAACCCATTTAAAAGCCCTCTTTGATAGTTTATCTTAGGTGCTTACGCCTAGTGGAGGAGGTTTTCGATCCTTTCCCAAGCCTATGGTAATCTATTTGCTATGACAGGTAGTGAGAGATATTATCCGTTTTCATTTATGAGATTTATTTTGATGACACTTGAGAGATGTGAGTATCTAAACACTACTTGTGAGGTGCTAGTATATAATCTCCGTGCTTATTATGATTGAAGTGGAACGATTATTTGTTGTAATTACTTTTATGTTTGCATTAAATGACCCCTAACTTGTATTTTGATTAGAATAAAAGCGCATTTGCTTGAGGACAAGCAAATCTCAAGTGTAAGGGTATTTGATGAGGCGAAAAGTGTACCGCTTTTAAGGGGTCATTTAAGCCCGAAATCGTATTTATTTGATCAAATATTGCCCTAAATCGTTCCTTTTGTCATTTTAGGTACTTTTGAGGAGAAATCGGGAAAAGGAGGCATTTTGGACGTTTTTGGAGCATAAAAGTGAAGAAAACGGCAAAGTCTCAAAATTGTGCTGAAAGTCACCTTTGACGGCGTCAACATTAACTCCAGACGGCGTCATGCCTTGGCAAGAAAAGTTGGATGTGAAATTTACTCATGACGGGCCAGTGAGTTTGCATGAGAATTCTGACGGCGTCACGCTTTAACTAAATCAAGGGCGTCACGGCTTAAAGCATAAGGGGACGGCGTCACGTTATAGGTCCGACGGCGTCAAGCCTTGATAAGCCAGAATGGATTTTTGAAGAGCTAAAGAGGGACGGCGTCAAGATGGTCATCCGGGAACCCTAAAAGCGGCGAGGTGACGGCGTCACAATGCATAAGGTGACGCCGTCAGATGTCAAAGTCTATATATAGTTTTCTAATTTTTTGTCATTAGGGAGAGCTTAGTGTGTGGAATTTTGGGATAAAACCCTAAGACGATTTTAGCTACTTTTTCAGGGCTTCTTGCCCTGAGATCTTCCATGTTTCATTGAAAGATAAGTTATCAATTAATCATTCAATATGTCTATGTGTTGTTTGATTCTATCTTATGCTTGTCTTTTGTTTAACATGTTAGGCTAATTTTATCTTGTGTTTGCTTAGATCTAATGAAACCTAGCTATTGATTATTGGTTGTTAGTGTGTTGTTAGTTGTATTGGATGATTGTTTATCTATGTTAGGCTTAAGAAAACTGGCTAACTTCCTATTCGGTAACTTGCTTGAACGTCTTAAGAAACATGAACCAAACGCGTACTAAAGGTTTTTATGGTTGTATTTAATGCACAAGCGAATTCTAGTGATCCCATGTTAGGAGCTTCCTAGCCGGCTCGACATAGGAGTGAAGTAGGAGCTTGTAGAGTTTGGGGAAGTAAGTACGCCACCCCACGAATGGTATTAAGGAATACACCCGTCATCCACGCGACTAATACACACTAATTAACCGGTAAAAGATAGTTAGGGAGTAAGGAAATCTAAGTAAACACATTTCTCTACACATAAGTTTCTCACCACTTTTCATTTTTGTTATTTTATTTTATTTGCATTTGTAGTAATTTGGGTTAGTTGACTAGCAACTAATTCCGCCCACTCCTTCAAAACCCGAGATTTTACTTGCTTTCATAAAATTATAAAAACATAAAAAGAATCTTCCTCAACCCTTAGACCTAATTAGAGTAGCCTTTCACACCTAACGAACACTATTCCCTGTGGAGAACGATCAATCCCCCGTACTTACCACTACACTATACTACATCGGTCAGGTACACTGCCTGGTGGGGTTGTAAGCCTCTTGAGATCCCTCGAGAGGTAAAACCTGTTGTAAGGTTGCAAAACCCACGCATCATTATACGTTCCCACTTCCACTCGGGAATTTCAGGTTGTACGAGTAAACCTGACAGTCTCTGATGTTCAGCTTTGACCTTTGAACATGTTAGACATTTACTGATATAAGTTGCAATGTCAACTTTCATATTGGGCCACCAATATAGCTTTTTCATATCAAGATACATCTTGTCGACTCCTGGATGGATGGAATATTTTGATTTGTGGGATTCGTGCATGATGAGGTCTCGTATACCTCCATAGAGTGGGACTCAGCTTCTGTCCTTGTAACATAATGTTCCATCTGCTTTCCTCACGAACCCATTTTCGCTTTCAGGCATTCCATAAATTTTCTCGTTAGGCCTGTTTTCTTCCTTAAGAGCCTCGGCCTGAGCTTCATGAATTCTTGATGGGAGTGGTGAAACAATTGTCATACCTAATGATCGTACTCTTAGGGGTTTCGGTCTCTCTTTTCGGCTAAGTGCATCCGCTACCACGTTTGCTTTGCCTGGGTGGTATCAAATTTCACAGTCATAGTCACTGAGCAATTCCAACCATCGGCGTTGCCTCATATTGAGTTCCTTCTCATCAAGGATATGTTGCAAACTTTTGTGGTCAGTGTAAACTACGCACTTGGTGCCGTAAAGATAGTGTCTCCAGATTCTGAGAACAAACACTACTGACCCCAGCTCTAGGTCATGGGTAGTGTAATTCTTCTCGTGGGTTTTCAATTGTCGTGAGGCGTAAGCTATCACCTTTTCTCGCTGCATCAAAACAGCTCCTAACCCTTTGTGCAAGGCGTCACAGTAGACTACAAAGTCTTCACTGCCTTCAAGTAGGGCTAAGATAGGTGCGCTACACAATTTATCCTTGAGAAGTTGGAAAGCTTCTTCCGCTTTTTCTCCCCAGTCAAATTTCTCATTTTTCTGGGTCAGCTTGGTCAAAGGCTTTGCTATTTTCGAGAATCCCTCAATAAACCTTCTGTAGTACCCATGCGAGTCCTAAGAATTGGCATATTTCAGTGGGAGTTGTGGGTGTCGCCCAATCCCTTATTGACTCAATCTTTGCAGGATCTACATGAATACCTTGCCTATCGATCACGTGACCTAAGAATTGAACTGTTGGTATCCAAAACTCACACTTGGAAAACTTGGCATATAACTCTTCCTTCTTCAGCAGTTCTAAGATTAGCCTAAGATGTTCTTCGTGCTCCTTTTCACTCTTAGAGTATATCAATATGTCGTCGATGAAGACGATCACGAACCTGTCTAAGTACGACTTACACACCCGATTCATGAGGTCCATGAATACTGCTGGTGCATTGGTTAAGCCAAAAGGCATAACCTGAAACTCGTAGTGGCCGTAACGAGTTCTAAATGCCGTCTTCGAGATATCTTCTTCCCGTACCCTAAGTTGGTGGTAACCGGATCTTATGTCAATTTTTGAATAGATGCACGATCCTTGGAGTTGATCGAACAGATCATCGATTCTAGGGAGTGGGTATCAGTTTTTGATAGTTAATTTGTTGAGTTCCCGGTAGTCGATGCACATTCGGAAAGATCCATCTTTCTTTTTGATGAACAGTACTGGAGCTCCCCAGGGCGAGGAACTTGGTTTGATGAATCCTTTCTCAGAGAGTTCTGACAACTGTTCAGATAACTCTTGCAGTTCGGTTAGAGCTAATCGGTAAGGTGTTTGTGCCATGGGTGCGGCACTGGGCACTAGGTCGATCCGAAATTCGACCTGTCATGTTGGCGGGAGTCCGGGTAAGTCTTCAGGGAAGACTTCTGGAAAATCTCTTACGATTGGCACATCTTCCAATCGTTTCCCTTCCAGCTCTTTTTCTTCCTTTCTGGAAACCTGTGCTAAGAAGAGAAGACATCCTTTCTCAAGATGTTTCTGGACCTTCGTGTAAGAGATAACGTTTAATCTCGAGATACTTCGTCGGTCTCTCCTATCGCCTTCGACGGTTAGGACCTAGTTCCCGTAAGGTAGTCGAATGATCTTTTCGTCGCAGAGAATAGTGGCACGGTGTTTCGACAACCAATCCATGCCGAAAATAACATCAAAACTACCCAATTCTACAGGCATGAGGTTGATGTGGAATGGATGGTTTAACAGATTTAAGGTGCAACCTCTTACGATGGTGTCTACTCTTTCTACTTTTCTATTAGCCAACCTTACATTATATACATTGCCTAAGGTGGTCGGGGTAATACCAAGCAATGGGCTAAAGGCAGTAGAGACAAAACTTCTATCTGCTCCCGTATCAAACAGTATAGATGCATAGCGGTTATTTAAAAGGAACGTACCCGTTACGACGTTCGGGTCTTCCTGGGCTTCCACCTTGCCCACCGCATAAACCCTGCCACGGGCTCCTCCATCATTTCCCCGATTTCCTTGGGGCACAACAGCTACTTGGTTCATACCAGCTCCTGGATTTCTCTGGTCACCCTGATTGCCTTGTTGACCTTTGTTGCCACCATTTCCCTGGTTCTTGGGCTTTCGGCATTCATTTCGATAATGCCCTTTTTCACCGCAACCAAAACAAGTGATCTCGGCCTTCGGGTTGTTGGCTGGTGCAACTTGTGCTGCTGCTAGAGGTTTTGCTTTGCAATCAAGGGTCATATGTCCTATTTTCTGACATTTATTGCATTTAACCGTGCACGGACCCTTATGATGCAACTTGCATCGATTGCACAGTGGCAAGTTTTCTGCGTAGACCTTTCTATCTGTCGGTCCTGCAGCATACACCTTTGCAACGTCTTGCCTTTTGTTCGGGTGGTTGTTGTTTCGGGGATGGTCATCCCATTTCCTTTTGTTGTTCACAACCGCTTCGATCGAATCTTCGATCACCTGATCCATCAATTTGTTAGCTACCTCCATGGTCTCGTGGAGATCTGTAGCCTTGTAGGTAGTGACGTTTCCCTTAATAGATTGAGGTAATCCGCCAATGTACCTCTCCAACAGTCGGGTCTCAGTTTGAACCATATCAGGACACAGTAAGGCAAGTTCCTGGAAACGTTGGTTAAATACTGCCATATTTGTGCCTTGTACCTTGAGATTCCAAAATTCTACCTCCAGCTTCTTCACCTCATTCCTAGGACAATATTTCTTAAGAACCATCTCTTTAAAGCTTTCCCATGACATTGCATATGCAGCGTCATAGCCAGATGATTTCAAATAGTTGTTCCACCAAGTTAGAGCTGCATCCAGAAAGGTAAACGATGCAAACTTAACTCTGTCCTCTTCCGAACAACTACAAATTCGGAATACCGTCTCTAGTCTTTCAATCCATCGGACCAACACAACTGCTCCTTCAGTACCACCAAAACCTCCAGTCATTACTTTCTGGAAGTCTTGATATTTACAATGATGCGCGTGTGCGTATGCTCTAATTTATACCAACGGTATGTCGTTGTGGTTTTAGCAGTATTCAAGTTTTAAATTTATATTTAGCCGACTTATCAATAACACACACACTTTAACGAGCAGTGTACCCGGTCAGTATGAATATAATGGTAAGTAGAGTGTCGATCACTAAGAGTTGAACGTATTATCTAGTTATCGTAATCAGTATTTTAATATCTTAAGTTAGCTATACAACCTAATCTAACGCAAGGGGGTTCAGCCTGAGAGACTGACACGGTTTGGTTATGATTAAATATAAACTAAACTAATAGGCACGAATCAGCGAATAGCACACACGTACACAGATAAATACTCGAGACAATAAGAAGACCTGTCCTGATAGTTAAGTAGCTTGTCACTTGTTTTATTGCTAGTTTTATATGAAGTGTATAGTTCGATGCAACGCACCGAGATTAAGTCCTTTCTCGTTGGTTCTAATCTTATCGGCGAGTAAACCCTTAATGATTACTTATGACTATCCTATTTACCTTTTCTTCCTACTTTTCTACAGACGATAGAATGCATAGGTGATAAAATAAATAGGCGAGGGCAGAGGCATGGCGACCCGATCAACGCTCAGCTAGACACAGAGGTTATCAATGCACTAATAAAAGTCACCAAAGACATCAACATATAAACTTTAATTAATGGGAAAGCAATATTAAGGGGAGTGCAATCTTTCCGTTGTCACATTACACAAGCCCATCAATCCTGATGAATTAAAGTTTACTAATACAATAAAACAAAACTACTTAATGAATTGAATACATGCAGGACCTTCTTACAGCTCTTGTATCTTCGTTCAAGGTGTGTCTTGTGCTGCTACTTCGTCTGAATTCATCCTAGGGTTTCTGTCTTCTCGTACTTAGCTAAATGTCGAACCCCTAAATTCGTCTGTCTTTGGGGTATTTATAGTTTCTGTCTGAGGGCTAGATGCGGCGCATCTAATAAGTAGATGCGGCGCATTGACTTAACTTCGCGTGGGGTACAAGATTAATATATTCAGGAATATTCGTACACCGCCAGAAGATGCGGCGTAACTCCATTCTTAGATGCGGCGCATGTCCTTGCTGTCTTGGATCGTAGCTTGTGAAATCTTGATAGTGATGCGCCGTATGTAATAAGTAAGATGCGGCGTATCTGGAACAGAATGATCTTGATCTTGTACATTTCAGTAGACTCTTAACTTCTTGCTTGTTTTGCTCCATAATTAGTCCAAAATTGCCAAGTTTCACATAATACTTGTTTTTACCTGAGAATTACAAAAGTAAACATTAACGTATCGATTCTCACAGATAATATAATAAAACAAGTCAAATAAATAGGATAAATGATAGTAATAAAATGTACTTATTTGAGTTCATCAAATATCCCCCCACTTGAACTTTACTTGTCCCCAAGTAAACCTTAAAATTAATCTTATGAAAATGTATCCTAAAAGATATTAGGATTTATTTTTATATTTAAGCATGTATTCATTTTTGTCATAATCACACAACCAAACACTTAACGAATTAGAAGTAAAATAAAATAATTCGATAAAAGCAAATCTAATCGTTTAACTGTCCAGTCGTGACGAATATTCTATCATAGGCTTGGCAAGTATACGCATCTCCCCCACTAAAGCCAAGGAATAACAAGTCTAAAGCGGTAAAAAGGGTTTGTTGGTTAAGGGTTAATCATTCTCCTTAATCTCTATCGATCTCAAATTCCAGAAAAGGCGACAAAATCACAAGTACATGATCGAATCCACGAACACGATACTTGCAATTGCTCAAATCCTTAACTCGAATAGGCTAAAGATAGGACCAAGTAATCTTCACCAATAATATTATATCAAAAAGGGCGACAAAATCATAAATACATAGCCAAATCCACGACTACGATACTTAAGATTGCTCAAATCCCTAATCTCAATAAATCAAAGGTTTGGACAAAGAATAATATAGGGTATGGATAATATTTGGGATACAAATTGGTGTAAAATGAAAAATAAACAAAACAGATAAATTAAAATCCTAAGTGTGGTTAATCACTATCCCAACCATCCCATGAATAAGACTCATATCATTGAATAACTCACGCTTTAACACTTGAAACACACGCTTTAGGTAGACACGAATTATACTCAACAAAATCTCAATCAAGGAATAACCTTTAGTTGGCGTTCCCATAACGTCCAACTCCCATTCAATCCATAAATATAATATACAACAACTAGTGGTGATATCGACCACTTAATACAAAACTTTACATAAGTTGGTTAAAACAAACATCCAACTCTTCTTTTTTTTTTTTCTTTTTTTTTTAAACTTTAATTATAAACATAGATGTGTAAAATTTCACAACTTTTCTATCACTTTCTTTCCGGATAATTTTTTTCATACTTTTCATACTTCAGAAATAACTGTAATAGCGAAAGTAGTAAACACACGAAAAATAAACTCAAGATATACAATATTTACTTTCACTCCAATTGCATTGTGCAATTTCCCGACCTAACCATAGATAATGAATTACGCACGCGAACACAGGTAATGTAAGGAAACACACTTTGCCTAAAGCAATTAACCAACCACGGATTTTAATCTACAGGGTAGGCTAAGGTGTAAGGGTGTAACGAAACATTATAACAAAGGTGTAAGAAACGAAAGGAATGGCTCTGAGTGTTTTTCTAGGGGTATCTTACTCTAAAAGTGAGAGTAACAAAAGGGTTTATACGGGGGTTAACTAACCAGTGTAGTTAGCTAATATCACATAACATATAAAGGCTATTTGGGTGTAATCCTAGAAATTTACCAATTTAGACAAGTCATTCCAATTATAAAAATAATACTTATTATGGTGGTCTCGAATAGTATACAAGCCAAGTTCTAAAGTTTACAAGTCACCGGCACACTCATAGATTTGTGAATTTTGAAAAATCACAATTTTTGAAAATAACGTCATGTGTGCAGCTATGCAACTTAGATCTTAAACAAAAACATGCTAAAAATTTTTAATTTTGATATATTAAGCGCATTTTAAGCATATTTTGAAAAGTTTAGGACAAGTAAGTGTTCTAATTCTCCAATCCCCCCACTTAAGTTAAACAACGTCCTCGTTGTTTGTAACAAAGGTTAAAAACTGGAAAATAAAAGAATTAGAACAGAAAAACTCCCTGAGATTTGCTCGGTATGATCCTCCATTATTTGTATAAGAGCAAAAATCATCTTTCTTGTGGATGAGAACGTTTAAGCTTCATAATTGATGTATCCACAGGAAATGCAGGAATCTATAATACCACCAAGACTTTAACACACCTAAATCAAGAAGGTTCAAACTTGCATAATACATTAGTAGTTAGTAAAAATAAAACATAAAAATTAAAATGAAAATCATCAGGTCAGTCGATGCGCCGTATCTTATGGAAGAAGATACACCGTATCGAGCCTGGAATAAATACGAATCAGAATAAAAGATGCGTCGCATCCTTAACCAGGGATGTGCCGCATTAAAATAAACTGACAAAAAGTTTTTAAAGTCAAAAAATAAAAATGCAGAAAATAAAGTAAGATATGACCAGTGCAGGAGATGCGTCGCATCTTAGGATGGAGATGCGCCGTATCTTCTGCGGGCCTGACTGACTCGACACAGAACAGAATATAAAAATTTTCTCCGGGTTGTCTCCCGGTCAGCACTTGTCTTTATTCCAGAGTCTTCAAGTTAGACTCACGTTCAGCTCTTTAATATCGATCATTGAAGGAGTCGGAAGCATCGCGCTCCCTCATTGCCAATTCAGTAATATTCAACACTCCTTGCTCGTCCTTAATTTCCACGCCATTCTTTTTTAATATCTGTATAAACAAAGTTCTGTCCCTTTCGGGCAGAGATGACAAAATAATAGACGGGAAATTCTTATTATTATAGAGGCATAAATATGCAAGGGTGGGTGGTAGTTCAATAAACACATCATTATTCAAATTTGTATCCTCAACTATCCTCCTACGTTTGTTAATTACTACGCAATCATACCACTCATCATCAGAATCATTAACAATATCGCGCCTAAGTTCTGTAGGTACATTAAGGTCAATAAATTCCTCGAAGTTCGCATGATTGGGATTAGTTGAGTTGTTTTGAATCAATGTTTCTCCCATAAGCCTAGCTTCTAGATCGAGGTCCATTCGTTCTCTTAATCCTAGCACATAGACGCTTCTAATTATGCTTTTAACAGGATCTTGGCACTTATAGACTAGTTTATTATTCCCTACCCTTAATGAGATTTTTCTTTTAAACACATCAATCTTAGCACGGGCGGTAGACAAGAAAGGTCTTCCAAGGATTAAAGGAATCTTAACATCCTCGGGCATATCTAATATAACAAAGTCTACAGGGAAAACAAACTTCTCAATCTTAACTAGCACATTATTAGCAATCCCTTCAGGTCGTTTTACCGTTTTATCAGCCAATTCAATAAGCAACTTAGTTGGTGCTAATTTTCCTAGTCCTAAGGTAGTGAATGTCTTAAGGGGCATTACACTAACACTAGCTCCTAAGTCAGCTAACACATTATTGAAAGATATATCATTAATTGAACAAGGTAAAGTAAAACTTTCTGGGTCCTTTTCTTTATGAGGCAAGGCATGTAAGTCGGTTGCAGAGCTCTCTTCTTTCATTGTAGCATTGATCTCTTCTTCAATCTTCGTCTTCTCTTTGAGTAACCTCCTTAAACTGATTGAAGAATTAAAGAAAAATTCGGGTCTTGCACCATCATTACCATTCATCAGTCTTCTAGGAAAAAGAATGTTAGGAGTGACGTCTTCAGTGGTGTTTATGGCCTTGACATGATCTCTTGGGTTGGTTTCAGTTGAGCTAGGTAAACTTCCGTATCCCCTTTCTTGAAGAACTTTGCTCATTTGACCAATTTGTTGTTCCAATGCTTTGATCGAAGCTCCTTGATTTCTTGTAATAGTGTCCGTTGAAGCTCGGATTTCTTTGATCATAGCAGTATTCTCCTCATGTCTTTTAGCGGCATCGGCCATAATTTGCTTTAAAGTGTCATCTAAAGTCTGCCTCCTTTCTTGATAAGTGGGATTAAAATTGTTCTTTTGATAGAATCCCGGAGTAGCTTCCCTAAATCTTCCTGAAGGTCGGAATGGTTGTCCAAATTAGGTGTAATATGCTTCTTCAAACGTCTCACTTTCATTCTTATTCGGGCAATCTTTAGTGTAGTGAGGTCCTTCGCATTTTTCACATCCAACTTGGGCAGCATACACTTTTTCATCACGCTTCTTCATCTCTCTACTAATTTTATCCAATTGAGCTTGAATAGCAGCAAACCCGTCAAAATTAGTGCTGCTCTTAGATCTAGTAGAGGTCCCATCGTGCCATTTTTGAGAATGATCAACAGCTTCTTGGATAGCTTTCCTAGCATTGGCTGCACTCATTTGAGGCACAGCTCCCTTAGCATCCAAAATTTGTCTAGTAGGCACGTCCAATCCTTGATAAAACAATATTATCTCCTGCATTGGGGTTAGATAGTGTTGAGGACATTTCACCAGTAAGTCTTTAAATCGTTCCCAAGCTTGATAAAGAGTTTCATCAGGCTCTTGCTTGAAACTGTTGATAGCCTCCATCTTTTTAGCAGTTTTAGCAGGTGGACAATATCTTTTCAGGAATTTGCTCTTCAAATCTTCCCATGTTGTGATTGAACTAGCAGGTTCATTCCTTAGCCACTTATTAGCAGCTTCTTTAAGTGAAATTGGAAAGATTCTAAGCATAAGTTGATCGTCAGTGACTCTTTCTGTAGTAAACAAATCTGCAATTTCGAGGACCTTTTCAACATGTTCATTAGCATCTTCATGTTCTGTCCCACTGAAAGCATTTTCTCTTAGCTCCTTGAGAAACTGACCCTTCAACTCAAATTTTGACTTTTCATCAAACTTTGGTCTAGCAACTCCTGAACTGTAATCAGCACGGGTACTGTTCATGTATTCCTCCATAGTTGTGTTTTCGCCCATTGCTTCTGTTTCTTCTTCCTCTTTCTCTTCAGAAAAATAATCAAGCTCGAATGAATTTGAAATATCAAAGCTTTTTGTGTTGAAAAGCCTTTTAAGCGAATGAAAGGCTCGTTCAGGATCTTCGAAAGGTTGAATCAAGTTCTTCGTAGAACTCCTGGTCATGCACTTCCTGAAACTATCACAAAAGCATCAGTAGGGTATGTTCAAGAAAGTAATATATCAGAAAATCAACAATGAAAACGGAATACGAAAAATTAAAGTTACTGATATCTGCAGACGATGCGCCGTATCCAAAAAGTTGGATACGCCGTATCTTATAATCGTTAAAAATTAATCAGACTTTTTTCAGAAAATAGATACGCCGCTTATAAATTAGATTGCGCCGTATCAGTTTTAATTATCAAAAATCGATTATACTTATTAAAATTAAATGCGTCGTATTAACAAAAGTTAATGCATCGTATTTTCGTTACGTTTCAAAATACAAGATTTTTGATTCAGAAAGATGCGCCGTATCGATAAAGATCGATGCGTCGTATCTGTTTAATAATTCGAAAACTGTTTTTAATTAAAATAATAAATACGCCGTATCTGTAAAAACAGATGCGCCGTATGTCGTTAACGTTTAGAAAAAAGTTCTTATTAAAAACAGAATACGCCGTATCTTGGGGAAAGATGCGCCGTATTCGAATTAATTAAACGCGTTGTATTTTATTAAAATTAAACGCAATACGCCGTATCTATGAAAATAGATGCGCCGTATCGTTTATATTAGCTCAGTACAACGATAGCAGTATGCAGAAAAACACAAAAATAAAAACAAAAATAAACACAAACGAAAAGCAACAAAAATAAAAGAAAACAAATAACACACAAAACAGAAAATATGCAAATAATACAATGAATGCAATTTAACTAATATACAACAGAGTTAGCGGTTAAAATCTAAAAATTAAAAAGAAAAACCTAATTAAAATACTAATCAAATTAACAGATAATAACAATTCACTCCCCGGCAGCGGCGCCAAAAAACTTGATGCGCGTGTGCGTATGCTCTAATTTATACCCACGGTATGTCGTTGTGGTTTTAGCAGTATTCAAGTTTTAAATTTATATTTAGCCGACTTATCAATAACACACACACTTTAACGAGCAGTGTACCCGGTCAGTATGAATATAATGGTAAGTAGAGTGTCGATCACTAAAAGTGGAACGTATTATCTAGTTATCCTAATCAGTATTTTAATATCTTAAGTTAGCTATACAACCTAATCTAACGCAAGGGGGTTCAGCCTGAGAGACTGGCACGGTTTGGTTATGATTAAATATAAACTAAACTAATAGGCACGAATCAGTGAATATCACACACGTACACAGATAAATACTCGAGACAATAAGAAGACCTGTCCTGATAGTTAAGTAGCTTGTCACTTGTTTTATTGCTAGTTTTATATGAAGTGTATAGTTCGATGCAACGCACCGAGATTAAGTCCTTTCTCGTTGGTTCTAATCTTATCGGCGAGTAAACCCTTAATGATTACTTATGACTATCCTATTTATCTTTTCTTCCTACTTTTCTACAGACGAAAGAATGCATAGGTGATAAAATAAATAGACGAGGGCAGAGGCATGGCGACCCGATCAACGCTCAGCTAGACACAGAGGTTATCAATGCACTAATAAAAGTCACCAAAGACATCAACATATAAACTTTAATTAATGGGAAAGCAATATTAAGGGGAGTGCAATCTTTCCGTTGTCACATTACACAAGTCCATCAATCCTGATGAATTAAAGTTTACTAATACAATAAAACAAAACTACTTAATGAATTGAATACATGCAGGACCTTCTTACAGCTCTTGTATCTTCGTTCAAGGTGTGTCTTGTGCTGCTACTTCGTCTGAATTCGTCCTAGGGTTTCTGTCTTCTCGTACTTAGCTAAATGTCGAACCCCTAAATTCGTCTATCTTTGGGGTATTTATAGTTTCTGTCTGAGGGCTAGATTCGGCGCATCTAATAAGTAGATGCGGCGCATTGACTTAACTTCGCGTGGGGTCCAAGATTAATATATTCAGGAATATTCGTACACCGCCAGAAGATGCGGCGTAACTCCATTCTTAGATGCGGCGCATGTCCTTTCTGTCTTGGATCGTAGCTTGTGAAATCTTGATAGTGATGCGCCGTATGTAATAAGTAAGATGCGGCGTATCTGGAACAGAATGGTCTTGATCTTGTACATATCAGTAGACTCTTAACTTCTTGCTTGTTATGCTCCATAATTAGTCCAAAATCGCCAAGTTTCACATAATACTTGTTTTTACCTGAGAATTACAAAAGTAAACATTAACGTATCGATTCTCACAGATAATATAATAAAACAAGTCAAATAAATAGGATAAATGATAGTAATAAAATGTACTTATTTGAGTTCATCATACAACTACGAGCGTTGTTGGTTGTAGGCCTCGAGTTGCCAACATCTGTTGTGGAATTGTTTGCTGCAGCCAGTGCTGCTGCCACCCGTTCTTCTTCGAGTTGATCGAGCATGGCTCGATTTACAGGTGGAGCCACTGCAGCAGCCCTAGCGGGGCCTTGGTTTGTAGGTTGTGCACGAGCAGTTCTGGTTGTTCTCTTTGGAGGCATTTTGTTGTATAAGAAAGATAGAGATAATCATGATTTGAAGAGTTCGCACAAGTGTAAAGTATACGGGTAAGATTAATTATAAGGACAATAACACAATGGGATAGTCAATCAAGCTCGTCATATATTAGGATCGAATTGTGTTCACAAAAATTACAAGCTCGAGATATACAAGAAAATAGCATAAGTTTTCGAATACAGATAAAGGACTACAACTACCACTAACTGACGACTACTCAGTTTAGTGGGGATACATCTCAACTACTAGAACTAAAATCCATCACGCCCTATGCGTAGCTGCTCCAGCTCCTGTGCCATCCGAGCTACAATGGTCTCCAGATGACCTACTCTAGTCTCCAGCTGCACAATGTGTCTCCTTGACGCCAATACCTCTCTACGGTCCTCATGCTCGGCCCTCATGATCCTAGCCATCACCGACTCTAACTCATGCATCCGATGCCAGTTAGTCCACTCAGCATCCCATGCCCTAGCCTGGTCTCTACCTATGTCACCCAGTCTCTGACGAACTCCTGCAAGTTCCCTGCCAACCTGCTCGTCTCGTCTCTAACTGGTCATAATGGACATCTAGCAAGTTTCCCTGTGCTCCCAACTGGACTAAGAATCTGGTGACATCATCTTCCTCCTCCTCTGCCATCAGTGAGACGGTAGGTAGAGGGGAAACCGGTATAGATGGAGATGGCGGCACAAATGAAGGTGATGATGGCTCATATGTAGGACTGCCAGCACCAGGTTGGGTGTTGTGTATGCACTCAATATCTTTCCACACTTCATCGTTGATCTCACAAGTGACTGGAGCCTCATCTCTAGCTCGTAACCCAGCAGCTCTCAATCCTAACCCGAGAGGCATATCCATGTCACCTCCTACAATTTGAGCAACCCTGGAGCTTTGACCTATCTCAAATGTGCTAGGTACTTCCTCCATAATTTCCTTTCCATGCTGTGGCTCAGCTGGTATAACTTCTTCTGGGGTAGGGTCTGTGATGAACTCAAATAAGTACATTTTATTATCATCATTTATCCTATTTATTTGACTTGTTTTATTATATTATATATGAGAATCGATACATTAATGTTTACTTTAGTAATTCTCAGGTAAAAACAAGCATTATGTGAAACTTGGCGATTTTGGACTAATTATGGAGCAAAACAAGCGAGATGTCAAAAGTCTACTGAAATCCAGAAGATGCGCCATATCTCACTCAACAGATACGACGCAATATCATACTTAGATGAATTCGAAGACCATTGCCTGACTTTGAAGAATGCGCTGCATGCAATTCTGTCGTGCGCCGCATATGAAACTTTGGTCAAAGAAGAAGATCAAGCTCGTTCTACTCCAGATACGCCGCAATATACTTCTAACATACGGCGTATCACTATCAAGATTTCACCAGTTACAATCCAAGACAGCTAAAGTACATGCGCCTCATACAAAGATCAAGTTACGCAGCATCTGAAGACGGTGTACGAATATTCCAGAATATATTAATCTTGGACCCCACGCGAAGTTAAGTCAATGCGCCGCATCTGTCAACTCAATGCGCCGCATCGATCCCTCAGACAGAAACTATAAATACCCCAAGGTCAGACGAATTTAAGAGACCATATATATATAACCCTAGAGCCGAATTCAGACGACCAAGCAGCACAAGACACACCTCAAACAAAGATACAAGAGCTGTAAGAAGGTCCTGCATGTATTCAATTCATTAAGTAGTTTTGTTTTATTGTTTTAGTACGCTTTAATTCATCAGGATTGATGGGCTTGTGTCATGTGACTACGGAAGATCATGCACTCCCCTTAATATTGCTTTCCCATTAATTAAAGTTTATATGTTGATGTCTTTGGTGACTTTTATTAGTGCATTGATAACCTCTGTGTCTAGCTGAGTCTTGCTTGGGTCGCCATGCCCCTTCCTCGCCTATTTATTCTAGCGTCTCTAGAAAAGTAGGATAGACATAAGTAATCATTAAGGGTTTACTCGCCGATAAGATTAGAGCCAACGAGAAAGGTTTAATTATATACACTTCATATAAAACTAGCAATAAAACAAGTGAAAAACTATTTAATTATCAGGACAGGTCTTCTTATTGTCTCGAGTATCTATCTGTGTACGTGTGTGCTAATCGCTGATTCGTGCTCATTAGTTTAGTTTTCTATTTAATTATAACCAAACTGTGCCAGTCTCTCAGGCTGAACCCCCTTGCGTTAGATTAGGTTGTATAACTAACTTAGGATATTAAAATACTGATTAGAATAACTAGATAATACGTTCCACTCTTAGTGATCGACACTCTGCTTACCATTATATTCATACTGACCGGGTACACTGCTCGTTAAGTGTGTGTGTTATTGATAAGTCGGCTAAATATAAATTTAAAACTTGAGTAGACATTAATACTGCTAAACCGCAACGACACATCACGCGCATCAAGTTTTTGGCGCCGCTGCCGGGGAGTGAATTGTTATTATCAGTTAATTTGATTAAGTATTTTAATTAGGTTTTTCTTTTTAGTTTTTTTTAGATTCTAACCACTAACCCTGTTGTATATTAGATAGATTGCATTCATTGTATAATTTGCATATTTACTGTTTTTGTGTGTTTTTGTTTTCTGTAATTTTTGTTTCTTTTTTTTTTTGTTTTTATTTTTGTTTTTTCTTTTTTCCATTTTTCTGCATTCTGCTGTCGTTGTATTGTGCTGATACAAACGATACGGCGCATCTGTTTTCACAGATACGGCGTATTGCGTTTAATTTTTATAAAATACAACGCATTTAATAAATTCGAGTACGACGCATCTTTCCCCAAGATACGGCGTATTCTATTTTTAATAAGAAATTTTTCTAAACCCTAACGCCATACGACGCATCTGTTTTAACAGATACGGCGTATTTTCTATTTAAATTAAAAACAGTTTTTCGAATTATTAAACAGAAGCGACGCATCGATCTTTATCGATACGGCGCATCTACTAAATCAAAAATCTTGTATTTTGAAACGTAACAAAAATACGGCGCATTAGCTTTTGTTAATACGACGCATTTAATTTTAATAAATATAATCGATTTTTGATAATTTAAACTTGATACGGCGCATTCTAATTCATAAGCGGTGTATCTGTTTTCTGAATAAAAGTCTTATTAAATTTTAACGTAATAAGATACGGCGTATCCAACTTTATGGATACGGCGCATCGTCTACAGATATCAGCAACTTTTATTTTTCTTATTCCCGAACAGAAAATATTCTAACTTACCCTTACACTAGGAAGTTTTTACTTTGAAATCTACCTGTCTTTAAATTTCAGGAACAATGTTCGATATTTTCCCCAACTGGTTCGGAAGACCCCAAAGAAACCTTACCATGGAAGAGTTTTCACTACTAATCGCTCAACCAAATGAAAAAGAACATCATGAAGCAAGAAACTTTATTAATGAATTCAAAGGCAGTCATGAGCTGTTACTAAAGGAACAAAACAACATGATTAATGGATTGGCAATTGAAGTGCACCAATTGTCAACGGTGCTTAACAAGGTTCTTTTGGTAAAAAGTGCTGCTACTTAATTCACGATTTGAAAGGGATTACAACTAGAGGCGGAAAGTCAACCTTTCGAATCGGGGAGACAACCCGAAGTTTTGAATTAAGGAGCTGAACGTGAGTCTAACTTGAAGACTCTGGAATAAAGACAAGTGCTGACCGGGAGACAACCCGAAGGAAAATTTTTTACTTTTCTGTTCTGTGTCGAGTCTGTCAGACCTGCAGAAGATGCGGCGCATCTCCATCATAAGATGCGACGCATCACCTGCACTGGTCATATCTTATTTCATTTTCTGCATTTTTATTTTTGACTTTAAAACTTTCTGTCAGTTTATTTAATGCGGCGCATCCCTGGTTAAGGATGCGACGCATCTTTTATTCTGATTCGTATTTATTCCAGGCTCGATACGGCGTATCTTCTTCCATAAGATACGGCGTATCGACTGACCTGATGATTTACAGTTTAATTTTTTAGGTTTTATTTTTACTAACTACTAATGTATTATGCAAGTTTGAACCTTCTTAACTCCGGTGTGTTAAAGTCTAAATGGTATTATAGATTCCTGCATTTTTGTGGATACATCATTTATGAAGCTTAACCGTTCTCATCCACAAGAAAGTTGATTTTTGCTCTTATACGAATAATGGAGGATCATACCGAGCAAATCTCAGGGAGTTTTTCTGTTCTAATTCTTTTATTTTCCAGTTTTTAACCTTTGACACAAACAACGAGGACGTTGTTAAACTTAAGTGGGGGGATGGAGAATTAGAACACTTACTTGTCCTAAACTTTTTCAAAATATGCTTAAAATGCGCTTAATATATCAAAACTTTAAAAAAAAAATAGCATGTTTTTGTTTAAAGTCTAAATTACATAACCGCACACATAACTCTATTCTTTCAAAAATATTAAAACTTTAGTGTGCCGGTGACTTGTAAACTTTAGAACTTGGCTTGTATACTATTCGAGACCACCATAATGAGTATTATCTATATAATTGGAGTGACTTGTCTAAATTGGTAAATTTTTAGGATTACACCCAAATAGCCTTTATATGTTATGTGATATTAACTAACTACACTGGTTAGTTAACCCCCGTATAAACCCTTTGTTTACTCTCACTTTTAGAGTAAGATACCCCTAGAAAAACCCTCAGAGCCATTCCTTTCGTTTCTTACACCTTTGTTATAATGTTTCGATACACCCTTACACCTTAGCCTACCCTGTAGATTAAAATCTGTGGTTAATTGCTTTAGGCAAAGTGTGTTTCCTTATATTACCTGTGTTCGCGTGCGTAATTCATTATCTTTGGTTAGGTCGGGGAATTGCACAATGCAATTGGTATGAAAGTAAATATTGTATAACTTTTAGTTTATTTTTCGTGTGTTTGCTACTTTCACTATTACAGTTATTTCTGAAAGTATGAAGAGTATGGAAAAATTATCCGGAAAAATAGTGATAGAAAAGTTGTGAAATTTTACACATATATGTTGATGTCAAAAAAAAAAAAAAAAAAAAAAAAAAAAAAAAAAAAAAAAAGGAAAAGTTTTAAGTTTGTTTTAACCAACTTATGTAAAGTTTTGTATTAAGTGGGAGATATCACCACTATTTGTTGTTGTATATTATATTTATGGATTGAATGGGAGTTGGCCGTTATGAGAACGCCAACTAAGGTTATTCTTTGATTGAGATTTTGTTGAGTATAATTCGTGTCTACCTAAAGCGTGTGTTTCAAGTGTTAAAGCAAGAGTTATTCAATGATATGAGTCTTATTCATGGGATGGTTGGGAAAGTGATTAACCACACTTAGGATTTTAATTTATCTGTTTTGTTTATTTTTCATTTTACACCAATTTGTATCCCAAATATTATCTATACCCTATATCATTCTTCATCCAAACCTTTGATTTATTGAGATTAGGGATTTGAGCAATCTTAAGTATCGTAGTCGTGGATTCGGCTATGTATTTATGATTTTGTCGCCCTTTTTGATATAATATTATTGGTGAAGATTACTTGGTCCTATCTTTAGCCCATTCGAGTTAAGGAATTGAGCAATTGCAAGTATCGTGGTCGTGGATTCGATCATGTATTTGTAATTTTGTCGCCTTTTCTGGAATATGAGATCGATAGAGATTAAAAAGGATGATCAACCCTTAACCAATAAACCCTTTTTACCGCTTTAGACTTGTTACTCCTTGGCTTTAGTGGGGGAGATGCGTATACTTGCCAAGCCTATGATAGAATATTCGTCACGACTAAGCAACTAAACGATTTAGAATTGTTTTACATTAAAAATTATTTTGGTTTCTACTTCGTTAAGTGTTTGGTTGTGTGATTATGACAAAACGAATACGTGCTTAAATATAAAAATAAATCCTAATATCTTTTAGGATACATTTTCATATGATTAATTCTAAGGTTTACTTGGGGACAAGTAAAGTTCAAGTGGGGGGATATTTGATGAACTCAAATAAGTACATTTTATTATCATCATTTATCCTATTTATTTGACTTGTTTTATCTCTACTCTATATAAAACAAGCTTTGGATTTGGCAAGTAGCCTTCCAAAAATCTTTAAAAATTGCCACGTGGCATTTATTTTCATCTAATGGTCCACAATGCACTAACACCCTAAAATTTCTCCCTACCTCATTTACCTTCAAACAAATTATCCCCAATTCACTTTTACCCCGAAATACATGAACCCTAAAACAAGATCACACCCAAAATCAGTTTCATCATCGTCATCCCCGAAATTTTTTTCCACAAATTAGATTTAACTAATCAATTTCATTACCGAAATCAATCAACCCTAAATCAGATCATACCCAATTTCCTTTATCACCATCAAATTCATCCCCGAAATAAATTATAACCGAAGCATTTACCCTAAATCAGTTCAATACAAACAACCTGAAATGTCGAATAGATCAATTACTTTGATTTTCTATTACCATAGACCAAGAATTAAATAATACATGTCACTGATTATCAAGCATCAATTATCAATCAGGTGTGTTATTTATTTATATGTATAAGATGAATATCATGTTCAAGTAATATTTTTTGGATATCTTTTTTAGTGTTGTTTGTTATTTAAGCTTTTTTGTTTAATTATTGTGTATACGTTTCCAGAATTATTTGAATTTTTTGTTTTCGTTGTGGGTTTCGGATTTGTTGTTAGGAATTTTTTATTGATATTTTTAATATTTGATATCATCATCAAAAAGTTGTTTAAAATGTAGAAATTGTAGGGAAGCAAATGAAAATATTTTTGGAAAGATTGAAAATACTGATTTAGTGTATCATAAATTTAATAAATTTTGCATAATTTTCGGTAACTAATTACTTTTACAATATTTGCCTTGCTTATCCACATAACTTTTGAAATTTGAATCACATTTTGACCTAATAATTTTCTATAAATTGGTTTCTCATATCCAGTGTTAATCACTCATCTTTACAATTCGTCTGTATTTTATCATCTGAACCAAAAGGTCTATTTTTTTGTCCCTAAACACTCAAATGTGATGAATTTTCTTTGCATTTTATTCATATTGTTTAGCTATTTGATAAATTTTCTCTCATTTTTTGTTTGTAGATACAAATAATGGAACAGAATTTGACTCCATTGTGTGACATAGATCCTATGTTAGATGATATAAAGGTTGTCGCCCGCTGCATTAGCAAGTGGAAACCCCATACTTTAGGAAAGCCCAGTGATGTTTGGTCATTGGACTTTATATTACAAGATGCACAGGTATGTACAATCATATACACTGCCCAATTTATATAATGTCTAATGAAATAGATAGCAAAAGACACTCATATGACAATAGTTTACTAATA
This sequence comes from Artemisia tridentata subsp. tridentata, assembly GCA_021014915.2. Classification (NCBI taxonomy): domain Eukaryota; kingdom Viridiplantae; phylum Streptophyta; class Magnoliopsida; order Asterales; family Asteraceae; genus Artemisia; species Artemisia tridentata. The sequence goes on along the minus strand of CP139507.1, from coordinate 158,515,280 downwards.
CAATATAAATTTTATTTGTGTGGATCTGTGTTACTTTTAAAAGTGTGACTAATTATATTTGTATGATGCATCTGTATTACGTACAATAACATATGTGTATAATAAATATTTGTGTGTTATCAGTTTAAACTTTTTAATATATAGGCATGTCTTATAATGATTGTTGAAGTATATTAGTCTATAATCTGATTATGTAAATAGTTTTGAAAATCTATTCTGATTTAAAATTATTTATTGTTCTTTAGAATTAATTAATTTTAATTAGTTACAACATGTTTTATTTATAATTATGTTTGTTGATCAAAGATATCAAATAATGTATATGAATTTACATAACAAGTATGCTAATGTTTTTACGGTTACAATCTATTTCAGGGAAACCGTGTTCATTGTACATGTAGGAAGGACCACATTAACAAGTTCCAACTATTGATTGATGAAGGATCATGTTACAAAATCGGTAACTTTGGGGTAGGAGAGAACGGAGGCAGTTATCCGTTGCTCAGTCATCGTTACAAGATGAATCTGTATAAAAACACTTCTGTGACAAGGCTTTCAAGCTTTGACAACAATGTTCGTGGATTCAAATTTGAGCCGTTCTCCAACTTATTTGTTAGACGTTTTTCTGAATCAGAGTCTGTTGGTTAGTATTAAATCTTATATGACATACGTTATGAATCACATATTTTTTATTGGTTATGTCATTTGATATTTATTTTATTACAATGCAGATGTAATTGGAACCATTGTGTCTATTTCTGACTTGATCCCGTTTAACAAATATGGGAAGGAAAAGACAAGAAGAAATCTTATTCTTGAAGATGTTGAGTAAGTTTTTTTCCAAACATTTTATTAACCATAAATTTAAAACTCTTATACAGTTTCATGTTTATATACCATCTGTAACAGAGGGAGGAAGCTTCAATGTTGTTTCTTTGATGCTTGGGCGTCAAAATTTGATAATTTACACGCTCAGAGGGACAAAGTCGGTCATGTCGTCATCATATTGCAGCTTGCTAAAGTGACGTACTTTAATGGTAAAAATCATATTAACTAATATGATTCATTAATATTCTTTTTACACTAAATTAATATCTGCCATTGTGTATGTACTGCTACAGATTCGCCTTCCGTAACCAATGCTATGTGGGGCTCAAAACTTTATATAAATGATGATATTCCAGAAATATCTGCCTTCAGACAAATGTAACACCATCGTTTATACTTTACGTGTTTCTTATTCAATACATTTCTGGAATTAAGGTTTAGTTAACTATAAATACTAATCATTGTTATAGGTATGAAAGTCAAGATGGCTATGATCCCGCTAAACATAGCATTTCTATATTCTCCTCTGCTAAAAAAGAATTGACATCGGAAGACTTTTTCAAGGGTGCTGTTAAGAAAATGGTCGGCAGTATACGCGATTCTGAAACTGTGAGTTTATATTATAAAATAGGGTTTACTTATTACTTTTATAAAATGTCGCGTGCATATTACAATCCTTTAAACCATCAACTTGCAGAACTATAACTGTATTGTATACGCCAAGATACACAAGATTCATCGAGAACATGGCTGGGCATACCTTGCCTGCAAGAAGTGTGGATGTAGTGCCAAAGAAATTGAAAAAGGGCAAACATCATCGAGTGGTTCTAAGTTCAAAAAGCAACAGGTCTGGCACTGTAAGAAACACAAGGAAATCACTGCTGTTGGGATGAAGTATGTATGCTTTTTCTATATTTTTCATTTTATACCTTTTCAAACGTTGTGTTTTCATTTACTTTTATGGTAATATATAAACTCTACCTTTCAGAATGAAGGTCATAGTACGTGTTATTGATGACACTGGATCTGCATCATTGGTTATGTTTGATGATATGATAGTGAAACTTTGTGGAGTAGAATGCTACGGTCTCATCAAGGAATATGGACCTGAAGTTGATGACTATTTTCCAGCTGAGCTTAATGTCATGGTTGGTAAAAAGTTGCTATTTCGCTTTGAATATACTGACTACAACATAAGCAATAACAACCATGTTTACCAAGTGAAATTGATGTCGGATGAGGAGTCTATGATCAACACCTTTAAGAAGGATTTCATTACGGAGGTAATATTATGGTTTACAATTAGGTTGTTCTTTAAATCAAATTTCTTTCAATAATGAAGTTATTTATTAATTCCACATGTGTATACTCTGACCTTATTTTAATACACATTCTTAGGAGGTTTGTGATGAGGTCCGAACTCCTGAAGTGACTGCCACCAACATCAGCAAATTCAAAACTGTTGCCAACATTCCATTTAACATAGAAGAAACACCTACTTCTGCTAAAGGAAATCAATCTTCTGTTAGTGATTCAGGCATTGAAGCTTATGGTGGCGATACGAGCAGTTCTGGCAGTGTGAAGCGCACTTTCATTGACTTGGATGATTATGAAGAAGTAGATGATGAAGCAAAAAAGTCAAAGAAGATGGTTGAAGTTAAAATCGAGCCTGAAGAGTGATTTCCTAAATATTGCTATATCATCTTAAATGTTTTGGTTTTCTTTTTTCTTTCAGTGTTCTTTAAGACATGTTTCATTTGTGTGGTTTGCATTTTAGCTATGGTTTTTCCTAAGATTTTAACATTTGTTTTTTTTAGCAGAAGTTCTACAAATAAACAATCCTTTGAATAAAGAAGATGATATATTAATGTTTTTGGTTTTCAAATGAATCTCAATTTAGCATATATTTGTTAATCGTCAAACTTATATACCTTTTTAACATTTTTTTATTAGTCATCAAAGTTATAGAACTAAACAAACACAAATTTGAACATTAGTTTATGATTTGTTTAAAAGTATATAACAACATTTAAATAAACTAACAACTTTATGGCAAGCCACTTAACCAAACCAATATGAACGTTTAACTAAACTACAACATTAGATGGCTTATCAATCGACTGAACAATTGGGACACATTTCACCAACCCACTTAACCAAGCTAATGAACCAAACGAGGTAACAAAATTAAGAATTCCAAAATTATTTGCAGACCACATCATGGCTGCTCAAATTAGGTTAATAAAATTGTGTTTTCTATAAACCAACAATAACATCAAAATCAAAGGATATCAGTTATACATTTGAAATATATTATTTCTTACATTTTTTCAAAAAAAAAATTCATCAAACATCAAATTCAAAACAAAGTCAAATCATATCACATTTTTATTTAAAATATATTGTTGTATTTATCCTTCCCTAATTTCAAAAAATCATCCAACTCAAATTTTAAACTGTTATACCAATTTAAAGATTTGATAAATAAGTTAATTCTAAACTTTATTCCTTTCCATATTATTTCCTCTAAACTCATTCTATATAAACCCTATATATACTATCAACTCTAAACAAGATACATTTGCCTATACCATTTTCTAAACATTCATTTAACAAGATTACATGGCTGGTCAACAACATAACTCATCAAAGGTAATCATATTTTTTAACAACTATTGTGTTTATGTTAAATGCATGCTTATAACATTTTGGTATTTGATTTTAAGCAGCAAGCAGTTGATAAAGAAACACCAAAGGAGTTTTGGATTCAATATCCACCCGTCATTGTAATATCATCAGATGATGAATTGGTATGAGTTTCTTTACTTTCATTAGTAATACTAACAACTCACATATGTCTTTTCAAGTGTTTTACATTACTTACAGGATGTCTCTCCAAAAAAGAAACCCCAAATATTTGGGAATGTTGATACATTTGCGAAAAGCAGTATTGTTCATGTTGGAGATTCTGACAACGAAAATGACAAATGGATGTGTGTAAAAAAATATTGTTTGTACCATGTTAAAGATGAAGACAAATTGGTATTAGAAAATACTTTTGATGACGAAGCTGTTTTTGATAATGAGAACAAGGAATGGATATGTGTGAACAAAGAATGTCTATTCCACAATCATGTGATTTATCATGATGATGAGAATGTTGATTCTGAAGCTGGTCGCAAGAAGTGATAGAAAATTTTTAAGATTATCATCAATAAGTAATTTATTTGTATTCAATAACAATATGATAAATGTATTTATCATAAGTAGTTTTGTAACATGTTTTTCATATTAAAGTTGATTGGTTCAAGCAACATTCTTTCATATAATGCATCAAAAAATGAGAAATTGGTTACGTATCTGACAATAGCCCTGTCCTATCCCATATCTGACAATACTAAGAAGCTATATTTGATACATATTTTTATAAACCAAACATCATTTTAACATGCATAAATTTAACTGCTGGAAACCATCACATTTCTAAATACATACTGATTAAGAAACGTCCGGGGAGTGCAAGTTTACAAAAGAGTGATTCACTTAATCCTAATACATCAGCAGACTTTAGAAACAACATAAAAGCAAATTAATATCCATACATAACAAACCTAAATAAGTAGCAAACACAGGTACTTATCATAAGACCATCAAAAAGACATCCCAACTATTACCGGATCAATGTCTAACATACATGAAAGACTGGAAATGCATCTGGCGCGTCTCCATCCAAATCTGACAGGAGGTACATGTACTTGAATCTTATCATTTTATCATAAGCAAATCGACAATCATGTGCAAACTCCCTCCAGTCACCAAATATGTTGATGTGATTGGTCCTTTGTGGATCTTCTTTGTGAAACTCCATCCTCACATCCATCATGTATTCAACATGTTGGTGTTTCATCAAAGCACGAGTATACGTGTGCATTGGATGGTGCACCAAGAATTCAGCAGGTACCGTCTGCAATATAAGAAGAGTAACATATAACACTAACTTCTTTTATATATTAGCATATTTTAACATTAACTATATAAAAAGACTACGTACAAGTCTTTTCATGACGACGATATACGAATATCTCTTATAGAAGGCATCAGCATATTCCCCAAAATGATCGCGATGCACTGGCCAGCGACATACATGATGCATTCTATCATCACCTGCAAATGCATTTATCTTAATTTACTAACCTTTTTCTAATTAGCACATTATGTCATCATCGGCAACTACAACATATTATGGCTGTTCAGTTTTTTAAAATACTTAATATGAATCCGAATATATGATACTCCCGCTCAACTAATAACACTTACTCAACATACTCTTCAAACAAATATCAATCAAATTAAAAATACCAAGTTTAATTGCAGACCATATAATGGATTCTCAACTTAGCTTCCTAAATTTGTGTTTTCTCTAAACCAAAGATAAGTATAAATGTAATTTAACTTGATTATAAAGTTAATATATATCTAACCTTGGTCTTCATGAGGTATTTGCGGTTGTATTTCATGTAGTTGTGTTGCCCCAAAGAAATGTGTAGCGGTATGTTGACTTCCATCACCATGGAAAGCCATCATCCAAAACTGAGTATTAACTTCCTTTGTGAATACCACTTTCATTCCAGCTTCCAAATGCAACCTTGCTTTAATAAGTTCCCAAACTTCATTGAAAATTTCATATTCATTACCGATGTTGACCCCTTCAACATTAACATGATGCACAGGAACAGTAAACCTGTGATCTTCCACGTTAATCCTAATAGTTCCTGCTTGCCCTAGACCAGTTAAGAAAGATCCTAAGATTCTCTGTAAATTGAGTAACAATACTACACTTTAGTTATTCACAATTAATACATTAACACAACTAATTTAAAAATATACAATTATAAGTGTTCTATTAACTAATACCTGACGCTTATCTGCTGCAGCCCAAACACAACTATGGAACCAAAAATAACGTCCCTCTATACGTTCGTATCCTCCAAATTCATGTCCATGATTATCATATCCTGTCACATACCATGTATCATCCCCTTCTTGGATAAAATGCAACAACCTAACACGGTCACCGATATTCTCCTTAGCGAATTCAGTCCATTTGCAACCTTTGATCGTTACAGGTCCATGGACAGGGGTCACAAATTCGACTTTTGTACGAACCCTTCGGGAGCTGATTAAGTATAAATGTTTCTTCCCAGTGTACCCACGCTCCCAAAAAATTTGCGGCATAACCTGAAACATTATTCTATACGTTTAAATCATCCTAAATAATGATCATTAAATCTCATTATCCTAACTAATAATCATCAAATTGCATTATTCGGTTTGTGACCCAAGATATGGTATATGTGATCATTACCTGTGATTTGGGGTACGTTTGGCGGTTCACCCAAACTACAAATTCAATTGGAGGCATTTTCCTACAAAAACATTGAATGTGCAAATACCAAATCAGTTTTACCATTCTCACCTAAACTAACAACCATCATATTATTATTTTATTTATAATAATCTATCAACATAAATATGATGCTACATGTTTTAGATACTTTTACAACAACAAAACAATAACATGCATCTGATGGCAATCAACGATTCAAAGATTTGAGGTACTTTTGCAGGTAACAGAGATACGATTTTCATCATAAACACAAGCCTGATGCATTATCTAATCAACAATAACATTCTTTAACATAAAATCTTATACCATTTAAAAGTATCTTAGATCATTAAAAAAACTAACATCATGCATTCGAAAATAAATAAAAATCTACCTGGTGTTCTTTTAACTACAAATCTACTATTCAATGTGCATTATAAGTTTGAACTATGATCTTTAAACAACCACTAATAACTTATATGTATACTTTGCTATTGTTAAAGTTAAAAAATCTGATGATTCTGACCTTGCAAATTCCGGTGAGCGATGATATAATGCTAAAACTTGAAAAGACTTGGAGAGGTAGCAAGTGGTAAAAAGTAATGAGTACTTTGCAGTAAATATTGAATCTATACCCACGGTCAAAAATATCTTCAATTCTTTTAGCTAATGTAATAAAGGAAAAGTTTATTTGGGCTTAACCCACAAGTCGATCCATATGATAAATAAAATTAGTTTCGGCCCAATAATATTTGCAGTAAATCTTGGTCAACCACAACAGATTTTATTTATGGAGAATCCTAACAACATGGTAACTCAAATCTCTTATTAGTTATCATGAAGCAAAATAATAGTAAAGAAAATAAACATATTTGTCAATTAGTATATGGATCACATGGTTTAAAATTGTCATTTATATCACTTTTAGGTTTTCCAAATGAATAGGAAGAAGAGGATTCTTCAACCAAATCCCTCACATAATGAACATCATGAATGTTGTTTTAACATGCCTCAACATCTTAATGGAAATTTTGATGTACAACAACATCATCCGTCGACCAATATATGCTCCAACAAGGTGTTAACTCACAGCATGTTGAATACACAAATTGATGATCATACTTCCTTACAAAATGGTATGTTTTTTTCAATATTCTTTAAAATATTTCTTTGTTTGTGTAATCATTTGGTTTCTTTTTTATTTAAACAAGAAACCATAGTATCATTTTAACACACAACACAATGATACCAGATCATCATGATACAAGAAAGAAGGGAAAGTCCGTTATGTTAGATACACCATTGAACAACAAAGTTTTATCCTACGCTGATTTGCATACACTCAAAATATTCGTTCAATCCCAATAACATGTAAGTTGTTAAATATAAATCATGGTCATGTAAAAAAACTATATCTCTTATTGTTGTAACATGTTTTATTACAGCTTATGCCAAGATTCATCAGGTGCCGGCTAAACATAATGATAATGTTCTTAACTATCAGCCGATATACATCCCAACACCATCAAATGTTTTTAACCAACAAGCTAACAACCATATACATAGATCTCCCCTATTAGATATCACACCAGGTAATGTTTAACTTTACTCCTGTTTCCATTTAGTATTTCATTTTTTAATAAACAATTTGCATTCATATTCATACTAAGTTTAATATGTTTGTTAGGTACAATGTGGTCCATGAATCAAACATTTAGCAACTCAACATATGGGAGTAAACATTCAACTCAAGAACCAAATGTTGCTCTTATATCAGGATCGCAAAATATCATTCCACTTAAAAGGAAGCCAGGACGCCCCCGTAAAAACCCTGTTGAGAAAGTAACTATGTCCAATACAAATAAAGTTCGTAAATCAAACGAGAATAGAAATCATGCAATATCTAACATCCAAGTAGTGACATCGTCAAATGTAGTTGGCCCTGTTCCTACCACCCATTTGCAGCATTCTCCATTGTCCGACATTACATCAGGTAAATTTTTTCAATTACACCTTTTTTAAGCTATATATAACTTTTTAGAACACATTTAATTTTATACGCATTTTACGTTTTATTAGGTACATTATCTCGCTTAAACCAGACGTTAGCCACTTCACACAATTGGAAACCTGGTCGACCCCATAAGGATCCAATATCACAGCCTGTTACCTCAGACGCTATTAAATCAAGAGGAAGGCCTCGCAAAACAAAACAACCAGCTGAACCGAAAAGCAATGCAACTTATGCAGTTGATTCAAATCGCCAGTCATGCTCCACACAAGGTTAAATCCATTAACTTTTATGATTGTAACAGTATTATAATTTCATGTTCATATATAACGGCTGCATATTTGATAACCAAATCACTTTTTTTAAAATGTCTCTCTTTAATAGATCATAATGCAAGTAGTACTACAAAAGATGTTCAGCATACTCCTTTTACCAATTGTGTTGGATCTTCATCTCACACTTTCTACACACCTGAGATATCACATGCTATAAACACAGGTGAGAACACATATACAAGTAAGTTTTGTTAATTTTAATTATATGATTTTTCTGCACTTATGTATATTTTCATCATACAAAAGTTGTTTAACAAGAATTACACAATACAGTTTATGCATCAAAGATTAACCCACGTTCAAGATTAAAAAACAAAACTCCTGTTCACTTTGACATTGGTAAGCTTAAATATTATTATCCATTTACCATTTTTTCTTTTTATATATCTCTTCATTCAACCAACTCCTAATGATTGTACGTATACATTAAATAGATAGTCCTACTATTAGACAAAGAACTTCTGATACAGATGCTACCACCCTTCGAAAAGGTAAATCAGTCGCAAATAGAAATCAAATTGATTTTTCTGATGAAGAATATGAAGATGAGCATGGCTATACTGAACGTATAGAAGGAATATCTAAAGGTAAACACGTGTTAACACTTTTATAGGCATACTATATATTAGCATCCGTAATTAAAAACCAACCTTTTTTTTGGATTTAATCAGAATATTTAGACCTTGGAGATCAGACTGAACAATGCGACAAATGTAGTGCATTGTTGTGGGTTCCTGAAAGTAAAAGAGGGTCTACCAACGCAAAAGATGTTGATGCATTTTCTATTTGTTGTGGTCGAGGAAAAGTTAAACTACCGGTCGCAAAGAATAGTCCTCCAACGTTGTTAACAAGCTTATTAAAAGGAGAACACCCCAAAAGTGACTCATTTATGGAGAACATACGACGTTACAATTCTATGTTTGCTTTCACATGGAGCTTATTAAAAGGAGAACACCCCAAAAGTGACTCATTTATGGAGAACATACGACGTTACAATTCTATGTTTGCTTTCACATGGATGTCTGGTAAGCAAGATACTACCGTCAATACTGGACGAGGTCCATTTTGTTTTAGAATTCAAGGAGAAAACAATCATGTCTTGGGAGATTTGTTACCAAAACCTGGTGAACCACCTAAGTTTGGACAGCTTTACATATATGATCCAGCCAATGAGGTTCAAAACCGCATTAATGTTGTTAGGTATGTCTTATTTTTTCATACATTATAGAAACCTATATTATACAATATCAGTATATATATTCTAATAATAATGTTTTCCGTTTTCATTAGTTCAAGAGACAACGCATCTTCTTCATCATCAAAAGACATAGACCGGCAACTCACGAAAGACATAAAAAATATGTTGGATCTAAACAACCCTTTGGTTCAGAAGTATAGGCATGCTGGTCGTAAGTTAGCTGCTGGTGAGTCAAATGTTAAGATCAGGCTTTTAGGTAGACGTCCACATGATGGAAGGCAATATGACCTTCCAACATCAAACGAAGTTGCAACACTAATCATTGGTGACTTTGCTTCTATGCCTGATGAAAGAGACATAATTGTTCACAAAAATAGTGGTAAACTTAAAACAATCAGCGAGTTGCATGTTTCATTCCTTCCATTACAGTATCCGCTATTGTTCCCGTACGCTGAAGATGGATATCGTACGGACATTTATCACCAAGGTATTACTGATGATACACCAGACAGTAAAAAAAAGTATGTCAGTATGCGTGAATGGTTTGCTTACCGTCTTCAAGAACGGCCAAACGTGTATTCACCAATTTTGAATGGTAGAAGATTGTTCCAACAATTTTTGGTTGACGCTTATACCATGGTTGAGGCTGAAAGGATGAGATATGTGCGTAGGGAAAACAAAGAACTTAGGTGTGAAACCTACTCAAGATTAGCACAAGCGGCAGATTCAACCAACCAACAAAAAAAGAAACGTGGTACAAAAGTTATATTACCGTCATCTTACACCGGTAGTCCACGTTACATGTTGCAAAACTACATGGACGCCATGGCTATGTGCAAGTTTTATGGATACCCCGATTTGTTCATTACGTTTACATGTAATCCGAAATGGCCTGAAATTACACGGTTTCTTCGGAAAATGGGACTAAAATCTGAAGACCGACCAGATGTTACAACGAGGGTATTTAAAATGAAGCTTGATCAATTGTTAAAGGATATAAAAGAGAGAAGAATTTTTGGGCGTGTACGAGCAGGTAACTTTACAATCCATATAAAATATACATGATATATTTTAATATTGCCCATATCGTCATTTTTCTTTATGTTATTAAAATCTTTTTCTGTTTTCTATTCTTAAACAGAAGTATATACGATAGAGTTTCAGAAGCGCGGTTTGCCTCATTGCCATTTATGTGTATGGTTGGAATCCGGTGATAAGTTGAGGTTACCGGCTGATGTAGACAGGTGTATATCGGCTGAAATACCAGATAAAGAGGCAGACCCCGAGCTACACCAATTGGTTAAAGAATTTATGATGCACGGCCCATGTGGTCCCGAACATCCAAGTTGCCCGTGCATGGTTGAGAATAAGTGTTCTAAGAAATTCCCCAAGCCCTTCAATGAAACCACTTTCATTGATGAAAGTGGATATTGCATATACAAAAGAAGCGATAATGGCAGAACTGTTAGCAAACAAGGAGCTGAGCTTGACGGTGGCTTTGTTGTCCCATACAACCGTACATTATTGAAGAGGTACCAAAACAAAGAATTTTTTTAATTTTATCGTTTAAATTGTAACTCTTTTAAGTATACTTATTTTTTAGTTGTATCGATTGTTGTCTATAAGGTACCAAGCTCACATCAACGTAGAATATTGCAACCAATTTGGATCAATCAAATACCTTTTTAAGTACATTAACAAGGGTCCGGATAGAGTTACTGCGGCTGTGGAAGATGAAGAAACAGATGAGATTAAGGATTACTTGGACTGTCGGTACCTGTCTTCATGTGAGGCTGCATGGAGGATTTTTAGGTTTGATATACATCATAGGGCACCCGCAGTTGAACGCTTACCTTTTCACCTCCCAAACCAGCAATCTGTCATTTTTGATCCAGCTGAAAGCATCGACTTTCAGCTTGAAAAGGTTTCATCAAACACTTCCAAGTTCTTAGCTTGGATGGATTTAAATAAAACTGATGTAGAGGCGAGAAAGCTGTTGTATGTGGAAATCCCAAAATTCTATGTTTGGAATAAAAATGACAAAATTTGGACTAAAAGAAAGCAAGGTAAAATTTAGTTTTTAAACAATCATATTATTCAATGGCTCACATAATGTAACTGTATATGCTGGTCGTAGCAGCTATGAATTTTAACAACCATATATTCTGATTACATAGGTAAAAGCATTGGACGGATTCATCATGTTCCTGTCTCTTGGGGCGAGGTGTTTTATCTACGAAGGCTGTTAAACCATGTCAGAGGTCCTCAAGAGTGGCAAGACTTTAGGGTGTTTGACGATGTAGTTTATCCTACATGTAAAGATGCATGTTACGCCCGTGGATTGTTGGATGAGGACAAAGAATATATCGATGGATTGATTGAAGCAAGTGAATGGGGAATGGGAGATTACCTACGGAATTATTTTGTAAGCTTAATATTAACCGACAGCATGTCCCGGCCTGAGGTTGTTTGGGAGAAAACATGGGGTCTTTTAGCTGATGATGTGTTAGAAATAGAAAAGAGAAAACTAAATCATCCAGGTATCTAATCATTTTTATTCTTCATAATAACAGACATGTTTGATCATTTTAATATGTTTATATTAAGTAACATATTGTCTCTTCCTTGCAGATCTTCAACTAACGGATACACAACGATACAATATTTGTTTAACGTACATAGAGGAAAAGCTGCTAAGTTGCGGTAAGAGTCTTAAAAATATAGTCAATATGCCTTACCCGAATGATGAGTTTACAATGGAAGGTTACAACCGGTTGATTTATGATGAATTGGATTATAATATACCGGAACTCATTATCCAACATGAAATCCTTTTCAACAGTTTAACCAACGAGCAGAAAGGGATTTATGAAACTATTATTAATGCATGCAACAATAATAGCGGAGGCATGTTTTTTTTATATGGTTACGGAGGCACCGGTAAGACTTTTTTGTACAAGACGTTGACTGCAGCTTTAAGGTCTAAAGGTAATATTGTTTTAAATGTGGCATCGAGTGGTATTGCATCCCTTTTGCTTGAGGGTGGAAGAACGGCCCATTCTCGATTTGCTATCCCTATAAATATTGTTGAAGATTCTATGTGTACTATTAAAGCTGACGGAGACCTTGCTGATTTGATAAGGGAGACAAAGTTAATAATATGGGACGAAGCTCCGATGATTAATAAACTTGCTTTTGAAGCTTTTGACAGAACGTTAAGAGACATATGTTCAGGTGATTACAACATTGATTCTGACAATGTGTTTGGTGGTAAAGTAGTTGTCTTTGGGGGAGATTTTCGCCAAATACTTCCTGTCATTCCAAACGGATCTAGGCAAGACGTTGTACACGCTTCACTTAACAAGTCTTATTTATGGAAGCATTGCTCAGTTCTAAAGTTTACACAAAACATGAGGCTTCGTGTGGGGTCAAATCCAAAGGATGCAGCATAAATAAATGAGTTCGCTGAATGGATTTTGAGTATAGGCGAGGGGAAAATAGGTGCAAAAAATGACGGTCATGTGGAGGTAGAATTCCCAGAAGAAATGCTAATTCCTGATTCTGATGATCACGTGGGCGCTATTATAAAAGATACTTACGACAATTGGGAGGATAATTTGTGGGATCCGTTATAATTTCAAGATCGAGCTATTCTTGCTCCCACACACGAACAGGTTGACAAAATTAATGACCGAATGATGTCCCAATTGGAAGGTAGGGAGAAGGTTTGTTATAGTTCAGATTCTGTGTCAGATATAGATGTGGATTTCAATTACGACGAGTCGTTGTACACAACAGAATTCTTAAATACAATAAGAATGTCTGGTATTCCACATCATAAGTTAGTTTTGAAGGTTGGTGCTCCAATAATGTGTTTGCGCAACATAGACCAAAGAGGTGGTCTTTGTAATGGTACAAGGTTACAAATAGTTAGAATGGGGGTAAATAACATCGAGGCAAAGATCATATCTGGTGGTAAGTTAGGAACCGTAGTCGCTATTCCTCGCATGAATATTTGCCCTTCAGATAACAAAATGCCTTTTCAGCTTAACAGGAGACAATTCCCGATATCTATTTGTTTTGCAATGACGATCAACAAAAGTCAAGGGCAAACATTATCTAAGGTGGGACTATTCTTGGAACGACCGGTATTTTCGCACGGACAACTATATGTAGCCGTATCAAGGGTAAAGAGCAAGAAGGGCCTTAAACTATTATGTTGTGATACTGATGGGAACTATTGTAATCACACAACAAACGTTGTGTACAAAGAAGTCCTAAATCGTCTTTGATTTTTCCATTTTGTTGTTTTAGCGTGTTATCTTTTTAAACAATACATTCAAGATTATTTATTTTATACCTTTTATTCTTCAACATTTATACATTTTCTCAGATACTTTTTTTTAATATCACGAATGTAATGATTTTTAAGTTTAATAATAAGACTTTAAGCTAGTCGGCCAACGGCCGGGCCTTAGGCTAGTTATATTATATATGAGAATCGATACATTAATGTTTATTTTAGTAATTCTCAGGTAAAAATAAGCATTATGTGAAACTTGGCGATTTTGGACTAATTATGGAGCAAAACAAGCGAGATGTCAAAAGTCTACTGAAATCCAGAAGATGCGCCATATCTCACTCAACAGATACGACGCAATATCATACTTAGATGAATTCGAAGACCATTGCCTGACTTTGAAGAATGCGCCGCATGCAATTCTGTCATGCGCCGCATATGAAACTTTGGTCAAAGAAGAAGATCAAGCTCGTTCTACTCCAGATACGCCGCAATATACTTCTAACATACGGCGTATCACTATCAAGATTTCACCAGTTACAATCCAAGACAGCTAAAGTACATGCGCCGCATACAAAGATCAAGTTACGCCGCATCTGAAGACGGTGTACGAATATTCCAGAATATATTAATCTTGGACCCCACGCGAAGTTAAGTCAATGCGCCGCATCGATCCCTCAGACAGAAACTATAAATACCCCAAGGTCAGACGAATTTAAGAGACCATATATATATATAACCCTAGAGCCGAATTCAGACGACCAAGCAGCACAAGACACACCTCAAACAAAGATACAAGAGCTGTAAGAAGGTCCTGCATGTATTCAATTCATTAAGTAGTTTTGTTTTATTGTTTTAGTACGCTTTAATTCATCAGGATTGATGGGCTTGTGTCATGTGACTACGGAAGATCATGCACTCCCCTTAATATTGCTTTCCCATTAATTAAAGTTTATATGTTGATGTCTTTGGTGACTTTTATTAGTGCATTGATAACCTCTGTGTCTAGCTGAGTCTTGCTTGGGTCGCCATGCCCTTTCCTCGCCTATTTATTCTAGCGTCTCAAGAAAAGTAGGATAGACATAAGTAATCATTAAGGGTTTTCTCGCCGATAAGATTAGAGCCAATGAGAAAGGTTTAATTATATACACTTCATATAAAACTAGCAATAAAACAAGTGACAAGCTATTTAATTATCAGGACAGGTCTTCTTATTGTCTCGAGTATCTATCTGTGTACGTGTGTGCTAATCGCTGATTCGTGCTCATTAGTTTAGTTTTCTATTTAATTATAACCAAACTGTGCCAGTCTCTCAGGCTGAACCCCCTTGCGTTAGATTAGGTTGTATAACTAACTTAGGATATTAAAATACTGATTAGAATAACTAGATAATACGTTCCACTCTTAGTGATCGACACTCTGCTTACCATTATATTCATACTGACCGGGTACACTGCTCGTTAAGTGTGTGTGTTATTGATAAGTCGGCTAAATATAAATTTAAAACTTGAGTAGGCATTAATACTGCTAAACCGCAACGACACATCACGCGCATCAAGTTTTTGGCGCCGCTGCCGGGGAGTGAATTGTTATTATCTGTTAATTTGATTAAATATTTTAATTAGGTTTTTCTTTTTAGTTTTTTTTTAGATACTAACCACTAACCCTGTTGTATATTAGATAGATTGCATTCATTGTATAATTTGCATATTTACTGTTTTTGTGTGTTTTTGTTTTCTGTAATTTTTGTTTCTTTTTGTTTGTTTTTATTTTTGTTTTTCTTTTTTCCATTTTTCTGCATTCTGCTGTCGTTGTATTGTGCTGATACAAACGATACGGCGCATCTGTTTTCACAGATACGGCGTATTGCGTTTAATTTTTATAAAATACAAAGCGTTTAATAAATTCGAGTACGACGCATCTTTCCCCAAGATACGGCGTATTCTGTTTTTAATAAGAAATTTTTCTAAACCCTAACGCCATACGACGCATCTGTTTTAACAGATACGGCGTATTTTCTATTTAAATTAAAAACAGTTTTTCGAATTATTAAACAGAAGCGACGCATCGATCTTTATCGATACGGCGCATCTACTAAATCAAAAATCTTGTATTTTGAAACGTAACGAAAATACTGCGCATTAGCTTTTGTTAATACGACGCATTTAATTTTATAATAATATAATCGATTTTTGATAATTTAAACTTGATACGGCGCATTCTAATTCATAAGCGGTGTATCTGTTTTCTGAATAAAAGTCTTATTAAATTTTAACATAATAAGATACGGCATATCCAACTTTATGGATACGGCGCATCGTCTAAAGATATCAGCAACTTTTATTTTTCTTATTCCCGAATGGAAAATATTCTAACTTACCCTTACACTAGGAAGTTTTTACTTTGAAATCTACCTGTCTTTAATTTTCAGGAACAATGTTCGATATTTTCCCCAACTGGTTCGGAAGACCCCAAAGAAACCTTACCATGGAAGAGTTTTCACTACTAATCGCTCAAGCAAATGAAAAAGAACATCATGAAGCAAGAAACTTTATTAATGAATTCAAAGGCAGTCATGAGCTGTTACTAAAGGAACAAAACAACATGATTAATGGATTGGCAATTGAAGTGCACCAATTGTCAACGGTGCTTAACAAGGTTCTTTTGGTAAAACACGATTTGAAAGGGATTACAACTAGAGGCGGAAAGTCAACCTTTCGAATCGGGGAGACAACCCGAAGTATTGAAATAAGGAGCTGAACGTGAGTCTAACTTGAAGACTCTGGAATAAAGACAAGTGCTGACCGGGAGACAACCCGAAGGAAAATTTTTTACTTTTCTGTTCTGTGTCGAGTCTGTCAGACCTGCAGAAGATGCGGCGCATCTCCATCATAAGATGCGACGCATCACCTGCACTGGTCATATCTTATTTCATTTTCTGCATTTTTATTTTTGACTTTAAAACTTTCTGTCAGTTTATTTAATGCGGCGCATCCCTGGTTAAGGATGCGACGCATCTTTTATTCTGATTCGTATTTATTCCAGGCTCGATACGGCGTATCTTCTTCCATAAGATACGGCGTATCGACTGACCTGATGATTTACAGTTTAATTTTTTAGGTTTTATTTTTACTAACTACTAATGTATTATGAAAGTTTGAACCTTCTTAACTCTGGTGTGTTAAAGTCTAAATGGTATTATAGATTCCTGCATTTTTGTGGATACATCATTTATGAAGCTTAACCGTTCTCACCCACAAGAAAGTTGATTTTTGCTCTTATACGAATAATGGAGGATCTTACCGAGCAAATCTCAGGGGAGTTTTTCTGTTCTAATTCTTTTATTTTCCAGTTTTTAACCTTTGACACAAACAACGAGGATGTTTTTTAACTTAAGTGGGGGGATGGAGAATTAGAACACTTACTTGTCCTAAACTTTTTCAAAATATGCTTAAAATGCGCTTAATATATCAAAACTTAAAAAAAAAAAATTTAGCATGTTTTTGTCTAAAGTCTAAATTACATAACCGCACACATAACTCTATTCTTTCAAAAATATTAAAACTTTAGTGTGCCGGTGACTTGTAAACTTTAGAACTTGGCTTGTATACTATTCGAGACCACTATAATGAGTATTATCTATATAATTGGAGTGACTTGTATAAATTGGTAAATTTCTAGGATTACACCCAAATAGCCTTTATATGTTATGTGATATTAACTAACTACACTGGTTAGTTAACCCCCGTATAAACCCTTTGTTTACTCTCACTTTTAGAGTAAGATACCCCTAGAAAAACCCTCAGAGCCATTCCTTTCGTTTCTTACACCTTTGTTATAATGTTTCGATACACCCTTACACCTTAGCCTACCCTGTAGATTAAAATCCGTGGTTAATTGCTTTAGGCAAAGTGTGTTTCCTTACATTACCTGTGTTCGCGTGCGTAATTCATTATCTTTGGTTAGGTCGGGGAATTGCACAATGCAATTGGTATGAAAGTAAATATTGTATAACTTTTAGTTTATTTTTCGTGTGTTTGCTACTTTCACTATTACAGTTATTTCTGAAAGTATGAAGAGTATGGAAAAATTATCCGAAAAAATAGTGATAGAAAAGTTGTGAAATTTTACACATATATGTTGATTTCAAAAAAAAAAAAAAAAAAAAAAAAAAAAAAAAAAAGGAAAAGTTGGAAGTTTGTTTTAACCAACTTATGTAAAGTTTTGTATTAAGTGGGAGATATCACCACTATTTGTTGTTGTATATTATATTTATGGATTGAATGGGAGTTGGCCATTATGGGAACGCCAACTAAGGTTATTCTTTGATTGAGATTTTGTTGAGTATAATTCGTGTCTACCTAAAGCGTGTGTTTCAAGTGTTAAAGCGTGAGTTATTCAATGATATGAGTCTTATTCATGGGATGGTTGGGAAAGTGATTAACCACACTTAGGATTTTAATTTATCTGTTTTGTTTATTTTTCATTTTACACCAATTTGTATCCCAAATATTATCTATACCCTATATCATTCTTCATCCAAACCTTTGATTTATTGAGATTAGGGATTTGAGCAATCTTAAGTATCGTAGTCGTGGATTCGGCTATGTATTTATGATTTTGTCGCCCTTTTTGATATAATATTATTGGTGAAGATTACTTGGTCATATCTTTAGCCCATTCGAGTTAAGGAATTGAGCAATTGCAAGTATCGTGGTCGTGGATTCGATCATGTATTTGTAATTTTGTCGCCTTTTCTGGAATATGAGATCGATAGAGATTAAAAAGGATGATCAACCCTTAACCAATAAACCCTTTTTACCGCTTTAGACTTGTTACTCCTTGGCTTTAGTGGGGGAGATGCGTATACTTGCCAAGCCTATGATAGAATATTCGTCACGACTAAGCAACTAAACGATTTAGAATTGTTTTACATTAAAAATTATTTTGGTTTCTACTTCGTTAAGTGTTTGGTTGTGTGATTATGACAAAACGAATACGTGCTTAAATATAAAAATAAATCCTAATATCTTTTAGGATACATTTTCATATGATTAATTCTAAGGTTTACTTGGGGACAAGTAAAGTTCAAGTGGGGGGATATTTGATGAACTCAAATAAGTACATTTTATTATCATCATTTATCCTATTTATTTGACTTGTTTTATTATATTATATATGAGAATCGATACATTAATGTTTACTTTAGTAATTCTCAGGTAAAAACAAGCATTATGTGAAACTTGGCGATTTTAGACTAATTATGGAGCAAAAAAAGCGAGATGTCAAAAGTCTACTGAAATCCAGAACATGCGCCGTATCTCACTCAACAGATACGACGCAATATCATACTTAGATGAATTCGAAGACCATTGCCTGACTTTGAAGAATGCGCCGCATGCAATTCTGTCATGCGCCGCATATGAAACTTTGGTCAAAGAAGAAGATCAAGCTCGTTCTACTCCAGATACGCCGCAATATACTTTTAACATACGGCGTATCACTATCAAGATTTCACCAGTTACAATCCAAGACAGCTAAAGTACATGCACCGCATACAAAGATCAAGTTACGCCGCATCTGAAGACGGTGTACGAATATTCCAGAATATATTAATCTTGGACCCCACGCGAAGTTAAGTCAATGCGCCGCATCTGTCAACTCAATGCGCCGCATCGATCCCTCAGACAGAAACTATAAATACCCCAAGGTCAGACGAATTTAAGAGACCATATATATATAACCCTAGAGCCGAATTCAGACGACCAAGTAGCACAAGACACACCTCAAACAAAGATACAAGAGCTGTAAGAAGGTCCTGCATGTATTCAATTCATTAAGTAGTTTTGTTTTATTGTTTTAGTACGCTTTAATTCATTAGGATTGATGGGCTTGTGTCATGTGACTACGGAAGATCATGCACTCCCCTTAATATTGCTTTCCCATTAATTAAAGTTTATATGTTGATGTCTTTGGTGACTTTTATTAGTGCATTGATAACCTCTGTGTCTAGCTGAGTCTTGCTTGGGTCGCCATGCCCCTTCCTCGCCTATTTATCTAGCGTCTCTAGAAAAGTAGGATAGACATAAGTAATCATTAAGGGTTTACTCGCCGATAAGATTAGAGCCAATGAGAAAGGTTTAATTATATACACTTCATATAAAAACTAGCAATAAAACAAGTGACAAGCTATTTAATTATTAGGATAGGTCTTCTTATTGTCTCGAGTATCTATCTGTGTACGTGTGTGCTAATCGCTGATTCGTGCTCATTAGTTTAGTTTTCTATTTAATTATAACCTGACTGTGCCAGTCTCTCAGGCTGAACTCCCTTGCGTTAGATTAGGTTGTATAACTAACCTAGGATATTAAAATACTGATTAGAATAACTAGATAATACGTTCCACTCTTAGTGATCGACACTCTGCTTACCATTATATTCATACTGACCGGGTACACTGCTCGTTAAGTGTGTGTGTTATTGATAAGTCGGCTAAATATAAATTTAAAACTTGAGTAGGCATTAATACTGCTAAACCGCAACGACACATCACGCGCATCGGTCTGCCACTGGTTCTTCCTCAGGATCCTCCTCATGGTCTTCCTCCGGATCCTCTTTTGATTCTTCTTCTTCTTCTTCTTCTGCCGAGTATGAGTCATTGGCTCTCCTGAGCCTTTGACGAGGTGGTGTCGGATCAGGGGATGTGGTAGGTGAAAGGGATAAGGGAGTGGTAGAGGTACCCGTATAGATAATTCGGGCTCTCTTTTGTGGTGATGATAGTAAATCTGAGTATCGCATCTGATATCCTGGGACACGCATACGAGTAGTACGGCGGACTGGAAGAGTATGGATGTATGGAGTAGGCTGTGTAGTAGAATCAGTAGTGGGAATAGGCTGGATGGGAGTATGGTCGGTAGTAGGTGTCGGTAATGCTGTAGTAGGCTCAAGTAAGTCAGGATCTGGTGCATTGAAGGCTTGCAGTACTTGCATGTATGGGCCGTCTGAGTCTGGCGAGATCGGAGGAATAGGATGGGAAGACATAGTCTGTGACAAAAATGGTATATGTGTGTAAGTATATCGAGAATGCTCATAATAACTAGTGTGGGTTAAGTGTATATAGATATATACATATAATACTTATAGTACACGTAATTATGTAAAAGTAATGAGTCACAAATCATAGCATGCAGTCAAGACAAATAAAGAGCAAGCAAAGTGGCAAGCAAGGCAAGTGGCGGTCATAGAGATTTGTTTTTATAAAAACGGTTATAGTTTAGGGTTTATATGTACCTAGTTCTCTATAACCTAGGCTCTGATGCCAATCTGTAACACCCCCAAAATTTAACAGTCGCGGAAGCATACAGAACTTTGAGGGTGCTACTTGATGGATTGGAAATCACAACACAAGGTAAACAAAGAACGGAATACATACTCCGTTTTAAATAAATCAACATTTAGAGTTTACAAAAGGTAATTCATCGTTTAGAAAAATAGACCCATTGGTTATAGTGGTCCCACATAAAAACAAGTCTTAATTATTTGCCAATTCTTCTAAAAAGGGGCTATGACCCTTGCCTTGCCGAATCCTTGCCATAAATAATCAAATTACACACCTGAGAAAAACATGCTAAAAGTCAGCAAAAAGCTGGTGAGTTCATAGGTTTAAATTATAACAATAAATAATGAATTTGGACCAATAGTTTTGTGTACGATCATTACAACGCATATAATGTCATACAACGCATATAAGTTCATGCAACCGAAGCTCGACAGTTTAGTGCGCTAATCTATAGCACATAAATAATAGTCAAGGGGCCCTTAGTGAGTGTTCAACCCAATACACTTGTAGTCCGACTTGCTATACGTCCGCATTGACCTGTCTGGCCAACCGAACGGGGGAGTCACCCCAATAGATCTATCTTAAGCAGTCGCGATTCCCAAAGGGAACTAACGGCTCATGAAAATGGGCATGATAGTGGGTTCTAGGGCTTAGGCTAACTACGCAATAGTTTTGAGAAAATTTAATAGTATTGTGGTCCATAAAATAGTTTTGCATGTTTCTCACCTCATATTTGTAAAATAAGTATAAGTAAAATGGGGCTATAAACTCACCTTTAATGGTCTGAACAGTGAATGCTGTGAAATTAGGGAGTGTACGGCACCAACACGCAGCCTAGATTAATAAATCAGGTTTTAGTTCCAAGTTCTAAATTAAGTATTTACAGAAGTTAATTCAAATGTTTTAAAGTGTTTATGTTGTTGTCGCTTGTGTGGCAGCAAGTGAGGTTATGAATGGATTCCTAAGTAATGGTAGGTATTGGCTCTACGAAATACCTAAGTGTACGGAAAATGAGGAAACGAGAGTCTTACAGGATTTTGAGTGACGGAATTCGGAAGATAATGAAATGAATGATTTGAAGCACGAATAGATATTATCGTGATATGGAATATTAAAAACGTGTAGTTTAGTTGTTATAATTAGTTTTATACGGTTTGGATTTAATTAAGGAATGGGTGAATTACACCCCGCGTCCTGCTGAGCTGAGTTGAATTTGGGTCTTCCCGGAATCGATATGAATATGGAAGAATGGATTTTTAGGGACGTTTTTATAAAACTTAAATGAATTTAGTGTTCGTGAATTCAAAATAAATTCTGAGTTTTAAATTTGTTACTGATGTGATATCGGTATGCGTGTGGTTTCGTTTTGAGTAAAAATGAGATAACCTCCCGTTTTTACTACATTATAGTTTGTAAATGTGAGATTGAGGGAAATTCACTGTTCTTGGTGAGATTTAATAATTTTTGTGGGTTACCGTGTGACACAGTGTGCGGGTTTGTTTTCCCATGATAGTTATGAAATCATGTAAATGCCTAGTTTGGTGATTCAGTCATAATAATTTGACAATTATTAATTAAATACTAGTGAGAAAATTACCATTTGTCACATTATCTTTTAGTGAATGCATTTTTTTTACAGAGAAATCAATAATATTCTGAATTTGCTTATTTTTACCATTTTTATATGTTTCTATTTTGAATTCTTTACTTATCATTGCAGCTGATACATGGCTTGGTAGACAAAAGTAATAAGATTTTTTTTGAAACGGTGCGTGATTGCCAACCAAAGAATCTGGAAAGTGGAAGAAACACTTTTGGTATTGTGCATTTTGAGAGACACATGCCCTAGTTAAGAGATAGTTGGATGGTGGAGAGTTTGATGGCATTCAAATGGGTCTAGAAAATTTTGTTTATTGCGTTTTGAAGCATTGTTAACATGAGCGAAAATGAGGTAAAAATCTTTGACTTTTTTTTGTCACTTTTTAAAACAATGGAAATAATTGTTTTGGATTGTGAATGTGATTTTATCTGAAGTCTTATATCATTGATGTCGGTTGCATGTGTATTAGGATAGCGACTATGAGGGTAAATGTTACAAAGACAAGAATATAACCCGCTGATGCCACTGATGCTGCAAGAGTTACCAGAAGAGCGATTTCCCAAAGAATGAACATCGTTAGTCCCGCGCTTTCAATCCCACTGATGTTTTAAGAAGGATTAGTTTGGCTAATAGGAGCATTTACAGGTAATTTTGCTTTAATAGAATCTGGTTTTGAGACAATTAGTTTTTTGTGTTTTGGCATACCAAAACTCAAACCAGTTATTTGATAATTTAGAGTTTTAATGAATTAATAAATAGCAGTAGCAGAGCAAAAAGTAACTTTTAGTAATGCGTTTGGATAATTAGTCAAAATGAAGTTTAACTGAAAGGTTAGCTTTTGAATGCGGCCAAAAGGTCCTCTTTTGCAGTAACCACTTTTGCAGCCATTGTATAAGTCCTATCTTTTTTTATTTTATAATAGATGTCATAGGTGTTCTTCGAGAATGGGGTCCTCTTGAAAATAATGTTGAACGCGTCCAAGGTTGTAACTCCCAGGTCCGCAAAATTGTAATTGCTAATATGAGGTATTTTACCATTTTTATAACAAAATTTTGTTCCATGTGCTATCTAAAAAATATAACCAACTTTCGACGATTTACTCAATTGCAGTGATATAAAACTGAACATATCGTTATGGGGGAAGTGTGCTTTGAGGTACGAAGATAACATAATCGAGTAAAAAAAATACCAACATTGTTGTGGTCTTGACGTGTTGCAGAGTTCGGCTTTATGCAGGTTGGCGTCTTCAATAGTTAAATATTTGAAATTCGTTCTCTGTTTGTAACCCACAAAGTTTGTTAGGTCAAAAAAACAGGAACCAACTAGCAGCTCTCTGATTCTACTATTCAGATTCCATGAGCCAAACTTTGATCCTGATTTCCCTGTCATGCTCGCTTATCACATTAGCATCCAAGCAACAAATACTGCAAAATACAGAAAAACGGTAGCATAAGCCAATTTATGTTGGCCCATAGCCTAAAATTAAAAATAATTACCATTTTGATGTGGTGTATTTTTTAATAAAGACAGCAACTGTAACACCCCAACCCGGCAAGGGTAGAAGTGTCACATTAATGGTGACATATCAAAGCAAGTATAAACATACGACTTAAATAATACAAATGAGTTTCAATGGTTACAATGGAAAATCTGAAACTACAAGGTTACAAACGAGATATGCGATAATTACGAGGTCTGAATATAACTCTTCTGATCATCTCTAATCCAATTAGCTAGTAAGGTCTTCTAAGTCCAAGGTACTCTCCACTCATACCCAGCTTCCAAACTAAAACCTGCCGCGGGAAAAGAAACGCGGCTGAGCTACGAGAGCTCAGTGAACAGATATAACGGTAACAAGCAGTAAAGGTAAAGTAATGAAGTAAAATGAATGAATACCAGGTGTAACAAGAGTCAGGAATAGGAACATACAGGTTATACAGATATAACAGGATTATACTTAGTTACAGAAGATAGATGTAAAGGTGTAATCCATAATCCCACCACATGCCCAGATCAGATCATATCAAGTCAAAAGTCATGTATCAGGTTACAGGGTAACAGTAATAATGATGGTGAGTAAAGGTTATAAAGTTATAAGGTCACAAGGTGCAGGGTAACAGAAATCCTCTACGAGCCCAGAAACAGTAATCAGTAATCAGTATCATAACACCATGCAGAGAGAAGTCCTCTCACTAATCCCAGAAATCAGATAATGGAGTAGCTAGCTCCCAGAGTGTGAAAGACGTGTATCGCACACACCATCAGTCACCAGAAATAACAGTAATCAGTAATCAGAAATCAGAACAGTTCTAGGATGCATCCATGCGCCCCTGGTGGCCATATACCTCCCAACACACCAAATAAAATACAGAAAAGGGACGGAACAGGTCATCACTCTCCTGCCCTAGAGTCATGCCATCGGTGCATCAATGACATGGTCATGAAACCCTCATGACTAGTTATGGCTCGTAGTATCAAACTGTGGGTCAAGGTCAAGTATCATGTATCCAGTATTTAATTTAGTTTCATAAGTCAATTTCCATTTCAGAATATCAGAGTTCATAATCAGAGGTTCATATCAGAGGTTCAATATCAGAAAGGTCATAAATCAGAAATGTTTAATATCAGAAAGGTTCATAACAGAAAGGTCATGTATCAGAAAGGTTCAGTATCAAAAGGATTCAGTACTACAAAGGTCATGTCAAAGGTTCATAATATCATGAAAGAAACAAGAAAGGTTCACAGAATCAAGAATATGGCAGTGAATCAGAAATCAGAAATGAGACGAAGGCACCTTACTAGAGAAGGGCAGAATATCTGTACCTTAATAACCAAGCAAGCAACAGAAATAGCAAACACAGAAAAGAGTCAAGACCTCTCCTTCTTGGCACCTAGAGGAGTAAAGACATAATTACTAATGATCCCATTTTCCATATTAAGTAGCTTTCTATTTTTAGCAAGTTTCCATTTTTAGAAAGTTTCCTTATTTAGAAAGTTTCCATATTTAGCAGCATTGGGAAGCATAACTTAGTTTAATCATTTTTAAATGGAATTAAGGTATATTTGATCAGATTTACACATTTAGTCCTTAGGGTTTCACAATTTACCCTTTACACCCTTTTATTACATAAGTTAAACTTTAAACCTTTTAACATCCATAATTACACATTAAACCCTTAGTTTATCAAAATTACACAATGTACACTTATTTTAACATGTTATACGAATGCACCCTTAAATATTCATAATTTACACATCAAGTCCCTCAAGTTATCAAAGTTACATATTTAACCCTTTAATTTACACTTTCAACCTTTAATCATTAATAATTACATATTAAGCCGTTAAATTACCAAAATAACACATAACCCCCTGAATATAATTTATTACTCAAATCAACCCTAAGTTTCCAGAAATTACATATTTAGTCCCTTGATTTAAATTAATTTCAATTCGGAAATATAATTACACCTATTTACTCTTTAAACCTCTTAATTTCAAAACTAACACACATGGCCCTTATTTTATATTTTTATATGATTAGTCCCTGATTATAACACCTTACAAAAATATCCCATGAGTTTTAAAATTCACAAAACAACCCCTTATATTTTTATTCTTACAATCGGTAATTAACAAAATCAAACAAAACCCTAATATCAAATTCAAATCATTACCCCATGATTACTAACAACCTTAAACACTCATTAATGATCAGATTTCATGACATGAACCCTAGCCCTAATCGATTACATTAGGGTTTCTTTTTATTTTCTTTCTTTTCTTTAATTTCTAAAAATTCCGATTATACAAATAATTCACCACGAAATTTTTAGGCTTCTAAAACTCGAACCAATATTTTTCCCAGATTACATGGATCATATAGAGCTCAGGAAAATTAAGCCTCACACCCAGAAAATTCGTACACAATTATTTAGAGTTTTAACACGTTTTTAAGATTTAATTCTCAAATAATTCGAAGTGCATGCATGGTTCGATTCTATCACTTTATTTAGACCTTATGTGATGCAAGAGATGTGAGAAAAATACCAAACAAGATTTAGGACGTGTAGAACAGGTCGCATGAATTTAGTTCTCTCGGCTAGGATAAAATGACACCAAAATTCTCCACGAGCACAAACGCGATCAATAAACCTTGGAATCATTTTTCACAGAGTATATATGATGTGAGGAACACAATAAAAATGGAGAATGAATTTTACCATGGTCGAATGAATTAAAATGGAATTTTTACCTTTCGAGTGATCTAGAATAAGAAATTCGACAATAATTAATCCCGGCCTCCACAAATCAAAACACTATTTTTCTAGGCTTCTTGGGACGTGTATGAACACAGGAAAATTATGCTTGGACCTCAGAAAATTCGTATGGAATGTATGGTGATTTTTTTGGTGTTTTTTTGTTTCTCGGCAAAAGGGAAAATAAGGGAGAAAAAGGTATATAAAATATATAGAATAAAAGATCTGATCTTGGGGCTGGGAAATCGGCCTAAATAAGGCTAAGAATTAGATTTTACAATGTTGAGATCATATCCATAATTATTTGTACATATCTTGATATTTTAATTACTTTTAAAACATTATTAATTACATAACTATATAATCGGTTTATATAAGTTAGTATAAGGTATTTTTAAAATTATTTGGACATGTAAAAATTATAAAATGACTTGTCCTAATTTATTTTATATCATATGTAATTTATTTAATAAGTTATGAATTAATCCGAGGCTTATTATGACTTATAATTAAAATTTTAAAATTGTAAGGGCATTTTAGTCATTTACATGTTATCTGAATTTCAGGTATTACAGCAACAATATTTTGACGTGCTTTTATTTGCCTTTAAACAATCTAATATTAGTGTATTTACCCTTCAGTAATGAGAATGGTGTGGTAAACTCAACCGAAATTCCCCATTTTAACCCTCATACGTAATTCCCCATTTTGCCATCATATGCCTATAAATTCAAATATCGTTTTTTCAGTTGATAAGTATTTTTTTTTTCTTTATATCAGGTGCACCACAATTAACGACGACGGTATCGACACAATTTCATTTGAACCTCCCGATCGCTGAAACTCTTGCATACAACCAAAGGTGACATTTAATGTCTATCGGGACACATGTTACCAAATTCTATACGTTTTACATACTACATATACTTAAATTACATTGCGATACTATTTTTTTAGGCATATCCAACCCGTTGTCTTTACATCTACAATTGTTGAGACTGATACGTTGAAAGTAACACCAGTTACAGACATTTATCAGTGCTTGGCTGATGGCGCTACTCTGGTAATTTCCCATATTAGAAATCTGAATTACATATTTGATTTCACTTTACCATTCACACTAATCGTTTGATGTTCTTTTCTCAGGGTACAAGGTTCATTATATATGGAATGGTTATCGGTATTGACTTAGATAACGACTGGAAATTCATACAATGTACTAAGTGCTTCCACAAAGTGACCTTAGATGGTGTTCGATATTATTGTGACGACTGCAAAAAACACGTCAGCAACCCGCGTCAAACGTACGTTCTATATATCCTCATGAAACTTATGCTTTACAAAAAACTTTTATTAATATTTATCCTTATAGGTACAAGTTAGTGATAAAAGTAAGAGACAACGGAGAGGATATTGATTGTGTACTTTTTAACTCGGCTGTCATTGAGATTTTAGGCCTTACGGTGGAAGAGTTGATTACCAAGACTTTAAAGGAGGTGAGCTTTTTAAAAGAAAATATTTCAATTTTTATGAACACATGTTACAACTGTATTACAACCATGGTCACAAGATTATGTTACTTACTATGGTGCTCATATTATGATACTTACTATGGTCAAAAGTTTATGCATCCGTAGTACTAACTAAGTATCATATGATAATTCATAGGGAGCAGACGACCCAAACTGGATAGTG